>JAQFVV010012553.1:1270220-1641169 GCA_028023455.1 Epiperipatus broadwayi
CATTTGGTAAAAGCTGAAAAAGTAAATTTAGATTTTTTTTTGATTAGTATAATTTTTGTTAAAACGTGCAATGAAGGTTAAAATTGTCATTCTTATTTTTTTTTATCTAATTGGAAAGAATAAATGACATACAGATTACTAATCCAGATAAATTAAAAGAATTCCAAAAGTATAAGCTAAAAGAAAAATATTTTAGCTAATTAAAGATGGAAGAATAATGCTAAAAAAAAAGAGAACTTTGTAACTTAAATTTAAGAGAGAGTGTATAAGATTATTATCTTATACGCTGATAAAAAGACAAAAGAGTGCGCAGAAGTTCCAAAAATGGAGCGCGATATAAAAAGGAGATGACAACTTCAATCTGGGTCTTCTCTTTAACTTCTAGTTACGTCTCTGAAAGTTGGAGGTTTCCACGAGCATAACCTGTGGCAAGAAATATACTTCTACACAGGTATGCCCCTTTGCTGTACCAAGCTGTCACGCAAGCATGGAAACGGGACTTGTGAAGACCGCTTTTTGCAATAAAAGGGTCACTACAACCGTGCCTTTTCTCCAGCTATAGAACGGAACAATAATGGAAGACGCCGGCAGGAGAGACCAATGGAAATTCTCATGATCTGGGATCCCATAAGCCTACATGAACTTACCGGTAAGTTAAGAGTAAATTTTCCTGATAGTGACTTAAAAGTTTGCAAACAATTATTTATCTAAGCTTAGACTACCATCCTGATATAGACTTTACTTTCACATTCAAGGGACTTTCTTATAAAGAATTTTATACAAGATCTTGGAACATTATTAAATTGCGTTCATTATTTAATCTAACTGTTTTTGTTAATCTATTCATTATCTGGATTAGCATGTGTGTACTTTCCAGTTTAGTTAATTCGTAATTTAACTTATAAATATTTTAGTTTGTTAGAATAAAAGAGATTATACTTTTATCAACCTTTTTCATTGTGCGTTATTAATAATGGTTATTATTCTTTTTAGTATTAAAGTTATTATTAGTTTAATAAGATTTAAAAGTAATTTACCTTGCCAATATGTTTGAATAAGCCCAGCAATAATAATCTCAAAAAAAGATAATTCTAGTTTACCGTAAAATTACCGATTCTTAAAATCTAATACCGATTAGTTTAAAAGCATTTTTTTCGGTTTAGTTTACGAGTTACAATATGTTTGACGCAGTCTCAGTGGGTCTAACGACTCTGGCGCCCTCAAGTAGAAATTAAAAACTGGTTCTGCTCACGATTGTACTCGGTAATAGTTCTAGGCCGAAGTTGATCAGGAAAAATAGCTGTGTTGAGAATAGAAATACAACTTTCTTTTTTCTTTTGATACAGCTTGATCAACTCACGCTCAAATATAAATTTGAGGTGTATAGTGGCCTAGTAATACGAAAAACGTTACAATATATATATTTTCATAGGTAAAGGTGATAAATATATATATATATATATTGAGTTTTCATGTAAGAATAAGCTAGAGTCTATACTGGCCATCAACACAATGAAAAACTTAAAAAAGACTTGACATTTATATATCTCACAACTTCATCATCTATTCTCTATTTTTCCTAAAACCAATAGATTTTAATAATAAATGTTCTATATGACAAATCCAAATCTTTTCATTTCTTTGTCTTAAACTTATAATCCATTCTTTCTAGTCATAACTATCTTCAACTTCAATATTGATAATACAGATTAGTATTATTATCATTTATGTTTAACTTTCTACTCTTCCTTAACAAGTCGTACATTTGGAATATTAACAGTATGATCATTGCAATATTGTGATGTATTCAGCACTTGACATTTTTGTGCATCAAAAATTTCATGAGGAAAATTTAAGTAGGAATGGCACAAAATCGTTATCTCTTAACTGATTCTTTCAATACCCCATTTAATACAATCAAAAATTATTCTAGCAATCTTATTGCTTTTCATAAATGTTAATATTCCAAACTTTATTAAATTGTTCTTGGCATTTCTCATACAAAAAGTCATCTGGCTAAACCCATAAATACATCACTCCCACTTCTTTCTAAATTAATGATTCTGAACAACTACTCTTTCTGTGAGATTCTACTTATGATATCTATTAATTTCTCAAACCATGCTTTTTTCACTTGTTTTGATTACCAAATTATTTTTCTATCCTAATACACATTCCATTTTCTTTCTAATTATGACTCCAAAACAATACACTTCACTTCTTTCACACAATACCGTATTTTCTACTTACTATTACCATTCTTTTAATTTACTATCTTTAATCTTGATTTTTATTTACTAACCTTAGTATCCATGTTCTCCCTTTTTTTTACATTTAAATCACATTTTCTTTTTTATCAACAAAGATCTATCATTCATAAAGAATCATTATTTTTACAAAGTGTTCCATATCTCATATTTGATTCCAATAATTTATTTTTAGCTGTCAAATAGCAATTTTTCTAATACTGCCAACTACCGTATATTTGACAATCTTATATATATATATTTAAATATGATGTTTCAAATTAAGTTTAAACAAAATGTTTTAAAATAGCTCCTTACATCTTTTAGAACTAATATGCTGTCTGCTTTTGAAAGAAACTGAACCTGGTGAGTGACTAAGATTCGAGGTTTTTTCCTTAAGTAACCATTGATACACCTGAAACAAATACAAACAATAAACATTGTAAAAGCTTCAAATAAGAAACAAAAAGCATGAAACATATAAATGCACTGACTTATCAAATAAATGCTGAGCTACGGCAGTGTCCACAGCACTCAAGGGATCATCTAGTAAATACAGATCAGCATCATAATAGAGAGCTCTGAAATGCAGAAAAGCACAATGAAATAAAAAAAATAAAAAGCATTAAAATATTATTTAAATGCACTTATTACCTGGCAAGATTTATCCTGGCTTTTTGACCTCCACTTAAATTAACTCCTCGGTCCCCAATGATAGTTCGATCACCCTGAGGTAATGCTTGCAAATCCTAAATAAATGAAGCCAATAAGCAAGTGATAATGAGGCAATGACATTTGAAATTACTGTTTGAGTCATGTATTTTTTCCTTACTAATTATATACAAAGGTTTATATGTTCTTTGTACGGATTTTCAACACATTAATGTCCCAACCCCCATTTTTAAATTCATCTCTATTTTAAAAACCAATAATGAAACTATAAAAAAAAAAAAAATTTTCCAAAAATACATCATCTTTATGTTGTGTACAATGATGTAATAAAAAGATGTTCCTGTAGAAATGCTGTGAACTACTTTCGGAAAATATCTAAATTTTTTTACATAATTTTGTGTTCGATATCTAATACTATTAAATATGGTTGAGAAAACCTCAACAATTTTAATATCTTTCATTTGTTTACTGTTAATCATTATTTAAAACTAAAAGACATGTATACTTATCAATACAACATTACATGACTATTAAAGCTTATTATTTTAATAAAATCATTTCTACTTTTTGTACCATCTATTATAAACACGAGTTATTATGGTTATCAAAAAATAGTGTAATCTCATTGCTATCTCTAAACTACGTCTATAGCTTGCAATTATAAAAAAAAACTCAAAAATTTTGAAGTAAACGACAACTGATGAATATATTATGTTAATCCTAAATGTCTTTATACATACAACTATGGATTCCATCAATGTAATATGCATAAAATATTACAGTACACAATAAAACTGTGTGGTGTTGGAAAAAAACCATGACCATGCTTAAGCTAGAAGGATCTATAGCCAAACTTATTAGAATGGCTTATATTTTCTATGATAAAAATTAGAATAGCTTATATTTTGTTTGAAGAATCCTATTAAATGAAGCATATAATACAGACATATTGTCATTTATGATTTTCTGTATGTCACAGGTAAGGTAAGTATTAAGGATAATTTAAAAAGGCTATAAATTAATAATCAGTTACTTATAACAAATATATGTAAATGTATATATATGTTTGTCTGATATAAATAAATATAATTCTCAATCTGCATCTAGCTTTTTTCTTTGTATTTATTTTTGTGTTAAAAATTTAAACTGTGCATATTTGTATAAAAACGCAAATATTGAAATCAGAGAGTACTAAAATGAAATCTAAAATAAAATTATATACATTATAGTTTTAAAAATGAAAAGTTACTACTGTGCATAATACCTTCCAATATTAATTACCAAATAGAACTACTAGAGCCATGCAGAAGATATTAATTCATAAATAAATTAATTTAAACAATATTTATTATCATTTACAAAACATACAATTTGTATTCAAAGCAAATCACTTTTGATATGAATTAAAATTGATCATTTCTTTTTGAAATAAACATTTTCAACTAATATTTGGATGAAAGAAAATGGCAAATATATTTTGAAAGATTATTCAAACAAACGATTTTTACTATGAATTAAAATTAATAATTTGTATTCAATACAAACAATTGGAATTATTTATGTGAATTAAAAAAAAAAGGTATATTTTACCAATTTCAGTCACCAATTTATTCTCCAAAATAAACAATTTTCAAGACAAATTGATAATTATTATTAGAATAAACCAAAATGACCGACTTATTTTTGCAGATTTCAATCTTCACAACATTATATAACAATTAATGGCTAACAGATGCTATGCATTACTCAATGAAAAAAAAGATCTCATTTTAATTAAATCTGTTGAAAAATATCACAATAAAATAAAAGCAATTAAGATCTCTAAAAATTCCTCAAAGACACGGAAAGCAACTTTCTGCTTCCAATATTGTTTTAAAATTATGTCATTTGTCTTCATAAGTCTATATTGTTTTCCTATAAAATTATGCTAATGTTTAAGTTTTTATTAGTTTGGTTGGTTTTTATAAAATTACACACTATATGTATTGAAATTACATAAATGTTAATTTGTGCAGCTTTTTTTTTATAAAATTATATATTAAATTTTAAAATTATATTCACTTTAGTTTATGTACATAATCAAATTACATTTAGTTTAGTTCCTATAAAATTGTATTAGTACTTTGCTTATATCTTTAATATGGTTTTGGTATCTATCTGATTGATAATATTCAAATCTGTTTTGTATAATATCTATGCAAACAATACCAACATTTATTGGTTAAAAAAAAAAGAGAATATATCACATACTACGAAACTTTGTGGTTCAATTTTTGATGAGCAATATCTCACAAAAGCTGCTATTTGAAGAATGGTTGTCTGTACCTAGTTTAAAGGTATCCTTTGAAGCCCATATCTAAATACCTGATATTGTGAAACAACAAATGCAATAAGAGAATGTTACCAATTTAACATCTCATATCTTTATCCAAGGAGGGATGGAAATAAATCATAATAAAACTATTCCATCTTTTAATTTTACTTTTGCTGCTAGATGTTAATAGTTTAAAAATTTTCTTCAGTGAATTCAATTTTCACACCTCTTTCTACCTTTCCACATTTCTCTAATAACAATCCATATTCTTTATACTATTTGCAAAAAATCTCATATCACTTGAAAGTAAAAAAGATTTGTAGTATTATATACTCTTCAGTTTCCAATTATGTAAAATGTTACCCTTTTTCCCAATTATTCTATCACAATCTCCATTTTTTTTAAAAACAGAATAATAAAAATGACAATGGATATTTCTATGCCAATCCAATTTCACATTTAGCTTTCACAGATTCTACATAAGCCATTGATAATTATAAAAATTATGCAAAAATTGTTAATCATTCTTAACAATACCAAGTATCTATTCCCAATCATCATATCATTTCATTATGTGATGCGATATACTGTGCCTTCTCCTTTCTCAAAGTCAGGAATCTCTCAGCCATTATACCCATAGAGACCTGTTAGCCACTGTACCATTCCTTTCTATTCCCCATCTTAGGTTTTTACCATATTCCTTTCTATCCTGCTCCATCCCATTTCCACAACATTATTTTTGTCTACTCTATGACTTTTATATCTAAATCTCCTTTATCTTTTTCCAAAGCCAGCATAAAAACCATGAACACACTTTCTGTGTAATCATTTTGTCTATATTTATTCTCCCACAATTTCATTATTTGCACCTTCTCTGCTTGTAAGCATTTACACTCAATTAACATTAGGTCTAATATTTTCTATGCCTTCCTTACACCACTTGCAGACTAAATCACCCACATTTCTCCATTTATGTGCATATTCCCTTATTGTTAATGATCCTGTTTAAGCCTTAACCAGTAAACACTTTTCTTGCTATTATTATAAAACTGACTCGCACCCAATATTCTGTTTACTTCTATATATATTTTAACTCTTTTTACTCTCCATACTAGTTCTTCATCTCTCCAACACCCTATTTTTTATGAAGGTATCTATCTATTCTTGTATCCCATTCCTTGCCACTATTAACACTGAACAATTCTCATAACACAATCATCCCACCTTTTGTATAAGTATACTGACATAAAAGTCTTTATCCAAATTTTATGCATACCGTACCATCTTTCTCACTCATCTGGTTGCCTGCCCTTTACTCATAACCCAATGAAATACTATTTTGGCTATTCTCTTATTATCCATAAATGACAATCTACCGAACATTTCCATTTTACTTTTTACAACTTTCATATAAAAACTTGACCATCCCATTTCTCTTTGAATTGCCTCCTTTGCCGACCACACATCTGCATTTAATGCAAAACTTCCTACTTTTCTTTGTACTTTTCTAACTTATCTAACACTCCTTTACTAACACATCGTTACCATACGGTAACTGTCTGCCACACCCATACAAATCTAGCTACATCGTATTTATTCTTGAAAACTGTTAATTTCTTTATCACTCCCTTTCTTTTCTTCGCTTCATTTATCAATTTTTTCTCCCATTCATCCAAGCAATTTCTCTAATTACTTAAAATGATTCCCAAATAGTTATACCTATTCACCATATTTAACTTTAATTCCCCAATAAAAACTCTTTCACTTCTCTTTCCCTAGCATTTATCATCATTACTTTTGATTTTACTTCACTAAATTTAATCCCCATCTCTTTGCCCACCCTTGCGCACATCTTCAGTATAAGTTCCATATCTTTCCTACTTTCTGAGCACAAGAACATATCATTAACAAATAAAAGATCTGATAATATATACACTCCCTTGCCATCTATTAATAATATCTCTACCCCTCTTCCTAGTCTTTCTATTGCTCTCTTCATATCTCTCAAATATAACAAAAACAAAATAGATGATATAGGACATCCTTGCCTTACTTCCACCCCACTTTTAACTCAGATTCTATATTTCCTAATTGATAAGTAATTATTTCCATATAATTTCTTAATAAGATCCATTAAAGCATCATTCAGTCCCATAATTACCAAACTTACCTGTAATCTATTTACTCTATCACAAACCTTCTCTATATGTATGAAGTATATATAACTGTCTACCTGTATTCCTACTCATATCTATAAGTTGTGTGACTACAAATAAACTATCTCCTATACGCCTATTTGATTGAAAACCTCTTTGCAATTCTCTCACTATATTATTTTCTTCCATTCATTTTGCCAGCCTTCCAGCCACCATATATGAAAAAACTTTATATAACATTGATGTTACCACTATTAGTCTTTAACTTTCTATGATAATTATCCATTCCTTTAAATGGTAGCATTCTGTGCCATCTTACTAAAATATGATAATAGATTTAATTGTCCCATTTCCTTAAATTCATCACCATTTCTGCTGCCCATCCATCTAAATGTCTTGCCTTTTCACTTTTCAATTTCTTCCCTGCCTCATTCAATTTATTTTCTGTAAACCTAATATTTCCATAACTATATACTTTTATGTTTGTTATCACTCTGTCCTTCATATCCAACTTCTTTTCAATATCCATTATATACTTATTTAAGATTGTCTCTAATTCTTCTCTAGAGCAACACTCTTTTTCCTCATCATCTAGTAACACTATTTCTTTCTCCCCTATATTCTATTTCTTTCTCCCCTATATTCTTTCTTTTAATATATTTCCAAATTTTTTTACTCTTATCTCTTCCACTTTTATTAATATCCTCCAATATATAATTCCATTCTCTATAATTATCTATTTTAGCCAACTTCTTTTTTTTTTTTCAATATTTTTCCCATTTAATATTAACATCTTTTAAACTTCCTTTTTAATAGCATATTTATATTCTCTGTATATTTTTTTCCTTTGTTTTACACTTTTATTAATTCTCACTCTTCTATTACTTTTATTCTTCTGAATATTCACACCTAAAACCCTATTTGCAACTTTTTCTATTTCAACACACCAGTCCTTATATTCATCCCCAAGAAAATCTTCCATGATTTCTTCTACTTTTATTTTATATTCTTCTAACGTATTCTAATCATTCATTCTCCATCTACATATTTCACTAACCTTTCAACTTTTATTACTATTTTCCATCATATTATTAACCATTTCTATTATAAGAAAATTATGATCACTATTACGTAGTCTCTCTTCATTATCAAACACTTTAATTTTTCGTACTTTATTCGGTCCCTCTTTTTCAATCTATTGTGTGAAATATATTATTTCTAGACCATGTATATTGTGCCTCATAAATATTTGATAAATTTCAAATGCTCAAATTCACTCTTTGACAAAAAAATTTTTAAAGCTGCTTTTTCTTGTTATTCACATCATCAATTTCTTCAATATGTCCACTCATATCGCCTATAACCAATATTTTCTCCCCTTTTTTTTGTAATTCTGTATATCCTTAACTAGGCACTCATATATGCTACTGTTCCAGTCTATTATAGTTTGACTACTTCCAGTGGCTATATACACTATAGCCATCATCCATTCTTATCTTCCTAATCTTATCTCAAATCACAATTGTTCTTGACATTTAACAGTATTTAAATATATTTTTGACATAACTCCTATACCATCATCCCTTTTTTCTTTTTCTTTCTATTTATAGCCTGCCATACCAAGTCTTCCAGTGTAGGGTCTTCTCCTCTTAGATGTGTTTCCACTACTACTAATAACACCTTAAGCTCTTCATTTTTAACTGCTTTGTTTAATTCCAGCAATTTTTCTGGTATCCTACCAATTTGCATATTTAAATATCCAATTTTAACAATTTCTTCTTTTCTTACTACCCTTTTATAAATTCTTTTGATCTTTCTTCTCTATTACATTTGTAATTAGTTTGTTTATGATTAATTTTACAGACCCATTTTCTCTTTGCATCTACATTTATATCTAAACCAGCTACGCTTTGTTTATTTCTTACATGCCATCCATTCTTCTTCTTTTTGATAATACTGTAATTTAGACCCCCCAAACTATAATATTTTTTATAAATCAAAAACCCCCTAATGCTTCACTTCTTTGTTTTGCTAAGTGCAATCCATCTTTACTACATAACTCCCTCTTACTAATAAAAAAATCCCACACATCCATAAACATAACAATTTTCTCTCACATAATTTTTTCAATCTCTCATTTATCCTCTTCGCTGGCAAAGCAGCCATATTGAATATTTAAAAAATTATGTTAAACCACAAGTTTTATCATAACTTAAGTTTGTACTATTCAAAAATGACATAATATATATTGTTTGAAACATAAAACACCAAAGAATGTAATTAAACTGAAAAAAATATAGCCATTGATATTCAAATAAAAAAAAGAATAAAATTTTAATATTTCTAATAATTATTTTCATATTATTTCATAAATTCTAAATTTTCATGCATACATTTTAAAATTTTATTTTTATTAGTAGATTAATTGCATTCATTGTTAAATTTCTAATAAATTGATATATAATTACTTAAGGTAATCCATCACTTGAACACTTCATAGAATAAAGATATTAGTACCTTTCATTTTTCTTAGTAGCCCTTCAATATGTTTTTCCATACAGGGGTTTGCAATGAATGTCATCCCTAATAACATCCCTTATAATGAGTAGTTAATATTGATCAATAATTAGTATAATTTGAATATTATAATAAAGAACTTCAATAAAGTTTGTAAATTATTAAAAATTACTCCTAAAATAATCACTATATACAAAATAAAATAATAAAACAAAATAAAAAGCGAATGAAATACTAAATTCATTAATCCTGAGATACATAAGTTAGTAGTTTAGAGTCAAAATGTAGTATTATTTATCCTATATATTGAAACAGTAAGGTCTGCTTTGCAGATCTTCGTTTCACCTTTTCTCACCTATTTCCTACCTCATACCTTAGTTTGAACCCCAATCTATCGTAGTGTGTCTGTAATACGCTTATATACCGAAAATCCCGCCTAATTTTAAACCGCGAGTACAATGCTCGTATTATATATATAATTCATTCCCAAATAAAATAAATATTATGGATTACGTATATGTTCATATAATTTTGATTTATTAAAAAGAAGGTTATATAAGTCGTAATTGCGCACACACTATGATATGCATTTTAAAACATATCAAAATTATAAATTGTTAAAGTTATTTTGTTTGAATCTATTTACAAATATATTACTGTCGTAATATATTTTGATTTAAAATAAAATTCATTTAGTAAATATTCGTTTAGTAAATAGATTCAAATATTGCAATTTAAAAAGTAAAATCATTTTCTTTAATTTAATAAAAGTTATTCCAAATATTTCTGTTTAAATAAATCAGGGACAATAGTTTGATTAGTTAAGGTTCTATAAGTTTATCTAAAAACAGCAGATGTCCACTTAAGGTTTTCTTTGATTAATAAAAGTAATTTTTAATTAAATCTAGTTTGTAATCCGAATGTCGACAGGGAAATTAACAAAAGAAATGAATTAATGTTGAATTCCTTTAGACATTGGGATAGATTTAATTACAGCTGATAAGTCCGATGTATTTTTGTAATGCTCCAGGGCAGTTCTATTGTTAACATCTACTATAAAAAGAAGGGTTTTCTTTTGTTCTCCAGTTAGTTAGTTTTTATTCTAATGTGTCTAGGAGAAATCATTCTGTGTTCTATTCTAATAATTTGCTAACCTTGACATGACAGAGTAGAGTGCAAGAAGGCTATTTCTCTCCGATATGGTCCTATGCTGCCGTAGACCACCGGAAGTTATCATCACATAAGGAACCCCGGAACTGCTGCCGCTGCCAAAAATATGAACATTTCCAGATTTTGCTGCTGAATTATAAAACCTGCCAAACATCTAACTGAAAATGCTTCTCCAGAGGTAACCTAAATTAACCCAAGAGCTCTTGTGATTCCTCACTAACATGCTATAGCTATTTAACCTTGTTTTCTTATATTTCACATAACTTCATTATGTATTCCTTTAACGTGTTTAAATATACTCAACATTTTGCTCTCTACCCTTGGGTTAATATTTTCTATTTATAAAGCTTTCTTTTATTTTATTATGATAATGTGTCAGAACCGTCTTTGACCAAGTGAACTATTCCCTTTATTGAAAGTAAGACGCCGCTATTAAGGCATATTTTAAATTTATAATTTTCCAATTTTATTATCTTGCAAATCACTCATTCGAGGGCGATTCTTTTCTTTAATATAATATAATCACATAGTTTAAAATCTACATGTTATTGATTTTAATCTAATATAAGAGTATGTGCGAGGTCAATGATTAAATGTGTCCCTTAATGCATGATTGCGTATATCAATCTATACTTACTTTTCAAACCCGCAAGCATGCATTTTCCTATTTTAATTACCGTGTTCTACTTTAATTATAAAGTTCATCATTGACGTCGAGAATGTGCGGACCCTTTTAAATGAATTTCGGGGAATTTGATTGGGCATTTCTCTTAATCCAAGTAAAACCAATTCAGTATGTTTTATGTACACTCGTCTCGTATTGCTGGTAAATGAATTGGTTGTTGAGACCGCTTTGTTTTATTTTTCCAAGGATTCTTTACACGGTTAAGGCCGTTCTCTCCACGCTTGCGGTTTCCAGGCAGAGGGTGTCCCAAATGACACCCCTGGGAATTAAACGCAATCGTCACACAGTCGCTAAGTTTCGGCTGTTCATAAAATACTTTCCTACGGGTTAGCGGCGAGATGCCCTCCGTAATTATTCCGGATCTTCAATATTGTTTTATTTTATATTTATTTTACAAAGCATCCATGATTTAAACGTGTCACACCCTCCAACTTTAATAAATTCATTATCAGCAATACTGACCTCCCAATGCAACTCTATTATTATTATTCTCAAATAAATGCTTTGATCACATTCCCATTTTGTTGTTTAGTAAGCTTTTGTCCGTGCTATTCTCGAAATCAATAAATATTTTCGAACACTTAATTTTCAAATATTTTCTTAGACTTGTATAATTGCTCAAAGCACCTCGCACATGTTCCTAGCTCATCAAGCACATTATCGTAATGCTATTAGCCCGAGGAATAGAATATATCACTTTGTTTTAAAACCTTTTGTCATTTATTGAAATATAATGCCAACAATTATTTAATACGCATCCCTGTCTCATATAAGCAGACAGTGGCGTTATATAGATATTTATATAAATAAATTGTGTGAAATTATTTAAAACTAAATTTGATCTCTTATTTTATTTGATTCCTATCACTGTCTCGGTCTATATATATTTTCTGCATTTCTTTTGTAAATCCATAGACGTTAATTAGCCACCCAAGTTTTTTTAGTATAGAGTCTTTTGTTTCTCCCTGACCACCAGGCACCGGTCAAAGGTCATACTAGTAGTGGCATCAGATGCGTTGTCACGTAGATGGCGCTGTGAAATTTGGGCTTTAGATTCGAGCTTAGTATATCTAGAAGGCAACCCCTCCTAGAATGTTCTCAGTTTCGTGTCTGGGGTTTGAATTCTGCAGTGTGTTAGCGAGATAGATGATTCTAACCGTTATAATATATAGGTTTTGAGGGCTCATATTGCTTCATGCTACTATGACCAGTAAATTTAGTAATAGCTTCATCAACTGCCACCTCTCTTTGCATTTGATATGCAGCTTTGAAATTTACATTGCAGTAGTCTATAATCGGCCTAAGTTTATATACTGTCAAAATTTTTACTTTTACCATTTAGCGTATTTTTATTATTATTAAACTGTAGACAAAATATTATAGAAAAAAATCTAAATCAGGTCATAATATTTGCAAAATATGTTCGTCTTTGTCTCATATCAGAACTCCAGATATCATATAATTCATATACTGGACATCTGGACCCAAGCCCACACTATCACGATATAAATTTACACAATCATGAGCTATTTTTTTGATCAGCGTATATGTTAATTTCAATAATAATTATTTTGTATATTTTTTTATCAAATATAAATTCAAATAATAATTAAAAAAATATATAAATTAAATACTTATCACTGGAAAGCTTTTGCTCCCAATAATGTTCATTCATTATACAGACTAAGCAGATCGGTAAAATCCTGCAGTTTTTCTGATGTAAATTTCAGGGCAAATCCAACTCCATTAAAAATGAAAAAACTGAAAGACAAAAAAATTCAATTTACTCGATCACAAAAATAATCATAAAATTTTTAATTTTTATCGTAGAAACATGAAACTTACCTTTTCTGAAACTAGAAAAAAAGATGGAAACGAAGATGTAAAACACGCATGCGTAGACTTTCGGCAGTTTTAAACTGAAACTTAATGTTGCAAATTTGAAATTCAAGAATGCATTGTGCGAGTGTGACTATGAAGGGGTTATAGAACATGTCTTATTTAACATATATCTATTGTCGAATCTTGGTAGTAATTCAAGTATTCCTACTTTTCCTTTAATCTTATTCAAATTACTAATCAACACTTTGTACTCATCCATTTACTCTCTCCGATGTCTCTAACAAGTTATTTGTTCCAACAATGACATAAACATCTTTACTCCCTCATTTCTTTACCTTATTTGTAACATCCCTAATTCTAGCTCCAGGCAAACATACTCTTACATACCTATTTTTATTTTCCCTTGCAAGTACATCACCACATCTAATTAGCAAGTCTCTTACCAATAGTGTTTCATAACTTACTTTCCCTACTTCTTCTGTAATACTCTCTTCCATCTTCTGGACTTCCTTATCTAGTTCTTCCTTATCGTGTCTATTCATTAATTCCTTAATCTGCTCACACTTCATCTCTATCAATTTTAATTTTAATTCTACAACTATTCTTTGGCTAATTATCTCCATTGCACTACTTATTTTGTTTCCCATATCTACTGTCACTCCACTGAATACATACTCTATTCTATCTTCCTTAACTACATTTTCCTCCGTTTCTCCTGACTTTTTCTTTAAACCATTTACACTCAGAAACTATTTTTTCATCTCTTTTATCACATTTATACATGATGTACATAACTATATACCTGTTACATCCTTCCTAGTCTTATTTAAATCTTTTAAATGAAAAACCTTATCACATATGGTGCATTCTACCATAATACGTCTAATTTCCTTCTGACCATTATATATACATTCTGGGATACAAATGCAATCCATACTTCCTTAATTTTTCGATTCCCCTACTCTATATTTAAATTTATGATTTTTCTGCTACTCTTCAAACCTCTTTATACCAAAGACCAAAATTTTTTTTTTAAAATAGCGATTGATAAACATGTGTTTCCTAATGTTATCCTCTTTCTCAAATAAATCACTCTTTCTTAAATTGAAAAATTGTTTACTAGAAAACCTACTAAAAATCAACATATATAAAATATTTTTTTCTTTTTATATTTAAAATGTGCATCAGATCACTTTTCAAATCCAATTAAATCTATCTCTGCACTAAAGTTTTCTTTTCACTTTCACACACTAAGCAATAATCTGCAATAACAAAATTTTTTTCAGATGATGTCAAAAATATATCAACTTTAACTTATCTTGCAGAACAAATCAACCACATCAGCACAGCAAGGCAGCCAAAGTGAGTGTCACCAAGCGGTCTTTCAATAAAATGATTTGTCTTTTTTGTTAGAAGAATTGTTGATATTAGATTTCTTTATGTAATAATAACATTCTTATCAACATTTTCTTTCTCTAACATTAAAATAACTTACAATCTATATGCAATAAAAAGTTGTTTACATACAGTAAATCTTAAAAATATTATACATATATATATGTAAATTTAATATTTTTAACTGTAAATTAATTAATAAATGGGATGACTATTATTTATAGATTTAAATCCGCAGCCAAGGTGTATTGATGTGCAGCACCCAATCAGACCTCCTTTTAATTAGTAGCTTTGACAGGTTTATTGTTCTCATTCAGCCTGCAGAATCATGTCTGATTAGTTGCTGCACATCAGTACATCTTGGCTGTGGATTGAATTTCATATATATAATGGTGTGGAGGTTGCCTTGACAGCAGTGAGAAATATTGATTACTGTATTTTACTGTGACTGTTTAGGTGGTTACTGGTTGGATCTTAATTTTATATATATATATATTAGAAAAACAGTTTAATTCTGCAAAATCTTACTTTTTCCAGAGCACAGACTCGAATAACTTTTTCATATTTTTCAGGATCAAAAGTCTGGACAAAAATTATATTTTGACGCACACTACCAGCATAAATCCAAGGTTGTTGTGAAACAAATGCTACCGTTCCCCGAAGAGTAACATTTCCCTCTGTAAAAGGCAATTCTCCAAGCAATAATGATAGTAACGAGCTCTGAAAAACAGAATCCCAATATAAACAATGTAGTATCACAACGAGTAAAATAGTACATGCAATGTCTTACCTTACCCGACCCTACAGGACCAACTACGATCATTAACTGATTGCCCTTCACCTTAAAACTGATCTGGTTTAATACTGGTAAACCACTGGTCTAGAAAACGCAAATTAAGTAATATTAATCCAGATATTCTAAAAATTTTGATTGTTTAATATGTGTTACCATTAAATGTATAATTCTATTGTTCTACAAAATACATTATTTTAGTTATATTACGAAATGAGAATTTTATTTCAATATAAACTAGTTCATATATTTAGTTTTAGTTAAAAAGAATAATAAGAAAAGGGGGGGGGGGATAAAAAGTGTTTCTAATATCTACTAACCAACATGTAAAGCATTTAAAATAAATTATTTAATGGTGCAAAATATAAATGTCAAAATGACATTTATTACATATATTTTTAAGACAATTTAAAATTACTGAGCATATTAAATAAAGCAACTACTGGAAATAAAAAACTTTCATATCAGTAACCTTATGTGTGATGGTTTATGTGAATGGAAATAATATTCTCTGGTAATACTGTCTATATTTTATCTAGTTTAATAAGTTGGGTTTTTTTTAATTTACCTAACACTTAATTTATGAAATACCTAAGTATTTTCACCAAAAATTTAAAGCAAGCTCATAAATCCATGTGATACTAGTGAGTCCACTATTGTAAAATAACACTTTTTATGTTGGTGGCCTAGTGATTAGCATAGCTGCCTTTCAAGTAGCTGGCCCAGATTTGTTTCCTGGTCAACACATTTAACATATGGAAAAAATAAGTAAATGAACAGTGGAAGACTTCCTAAAAGGGTATTTTATAGTGATTTGAACATAAGTTTCACTGATGAGGTAGATTCCATTGATCCCATCTACATTATCTATATCTGGAATAGTTTATTGTTCTCTTTCTCTCCCTCCCCCCCTTTTTTTTTTTGGAGTTGGAATGGTATGGTTGTTTGTTATTATTATATGAAATTTAATAATAAAATTTTCAAGTAAAATTAAAAAATTATATGAGAATTTATATTTTAAATATTCAAAAGTTATTCAGTAAAGATCATGGAAGATTTTCAATTTTCTTTTGTCATGGAAAATCATAACATATACAAAAATAAGCTTAAAAAAAAACTTCAATTAGTGCATTAATATTTCTTCAAATACCATGTGCAGAGTAGCATTAAGATGCTTTTCTCTTTTACACTTAATATTATTTCTAACATTTTGGTTAGTTTAGAAAAGATTTTATTTCTTTAATCCATTTGGAGCATATATATTGTAACGTTTTCCGTCTTGCTAGGCCTCTATACACATATAAAATGCGCGAGTTGATCAAGTTATGCCAAAAAGAAGAAAGTTGTATTTCTATTTCTAAAAAAACATAACTATATTTCCTGATCAACTTGGCCTAGAATTGTTACGATTACAATTGTGAGCTGAATCAGTTTTTTATTTATAAATGAGGGCGCCAGAGTCGATTAGACTCACTGATTCTGCGTCAAACAAATCGTAACTCATAAATTAAAAAGAAAAATGTTTTTTTTAAAATAAGCGGTATTATATTTTTACCGTGAATTAGAATTATTCCCTAAATATTATTATTATTGGAACTTATTAAACATATTGGCATAGGTAAATTATATTTTTAAACATCACTAAACTAATATTAATAAATTTAATAATAATTAATAATTATTATTAATAATGCACAATGAAAAAGGTTGATAAAAGTAAAATCTCTTTTATTCTAACAAACAAAAAAAAATATTTAACGTTAAATTGTTAATTAAATAAACTGGAGAGAACACACACTAATCCAAACATGAAGCAATTAATAAAAAAACAACAGTTAAACAATTAAAAAGTTCTTGGTTAAATAAGAGTCTCTTGAGTACGAAAATTAAAGTCTATATCAGGATTGTATTATAAGCTTATGTAGATAATTGTTTGCAAACGCTTAGTTTTGTCACAATTGGGAATAATAATAAGTCGTAGCTTACCGGTAAGTTTAGCGAGAAGGTTGTAGCTTACTATGCATAGTTTTATTGGTTATAAGTTGATCTTGTGGTCTATTCTCCTAGTCGGTCACGAAGGCTTTTCTGGTGTCCATCTTTAGGCACAATGTTCGCAGAAGCTCCGGTTCACTCCAACATGCAGAATTATTTCCGCGTAGGGTGATCCTGGATATATTCTTGTTATCCAGGACTAACTATAGAGAAACAGATGAAACAAAACCATGATCAAACTGGCCCCCACCTTTTTATACTAGAGGTCCAGTTTTCAGACTTCTGTGCATACCTTTTGTTTATCAAAAATATACGCTGATAATCTCGTACATTCTTTATAAAATTTACGTTACAAAGTCTTTATTTTTTTTGTAGCATAATCTTGCCATCTTTAATTAGCTAAAATATTTTTCTTTTAGCTTATCTTTTTACTTTTGGAATTCTTTAATTTATCTGGATTAGTAATCTGCATGTTTTTTGTTCTCTCCAATTTTAACTTTTATTTTTAATTACATAAAAAAAAATACGGAAGACAATTTTAACTTTCACTGTACGTTCTTAAAAAAAGTAAATTATACTAATAAAAAAAATCTAAGTTTCCTCTTTTTTTTTATAGCTTTTACCAAATGCCAATATATTTGGTACCATATATAAATAAACAGTACAATATGTTTTCATTCACTTATAATGTTTATTTCTTACTATTTTTCATTTTCTCATATATTTTGGATATAGTTTGAAGAATACTTCACCTGCTGATTTCCAATTGGAGTATTGTTCTTTTGTTTGTATTCAGGACTTCATTAATCAAAAATACAGCATTTGTTCTATAAATAAATTTTGTCTACCTTTTCTTTGCTAGTAAATTTCTTCTTTACATTGAGACCCTTATTTCAATGCTGACCCGACTTTTCAAAGCTTTTGGAGAAGAAACAAGGATTCTGATCCAGAGAAAGTGCCCCTGCCAAATTATATTACAGTTCAATAAATTAGAGCTAATCTTTGAACTTCCTATTCCTCAACCAAATAGTGTCATCTATCTTCACTAGTATAGGCTGAAGCATGTCAATGAATATTAGATGACACACAAATCCATAATTGTAACACACAGATAACTTATGACTGAATTATAATAATATCTAAATAAATCTTTATTAAAGTAATAATATATAGTATAATTTGATGTGTAAAACTTTAAAATCAAATCTTTGCATAAACAATATCTAGATGTAAATAAGAATTTCATGATCATTATATAACACACAGCCACAGGTCAAGTGACATGATCATGCAGACAAAGTATTCCACATTTATTTATGATCTTATAAATATATATTAGATTGAGAGCAAATGGTGAACATTTTATGCATAATGAAATAAATTATGCTGAGAAATCTTTATAGCATGGTTATTTAAACCTTTATTGAAAATATGAACATCAAAGCCTATTAACATTATGATTTTATCAAATAATTTTATTAATAGTTTGACTATATTTCACTTTAAATCTACTACATAATATTTCATTTTTCATAATGACTGTAATTCCATTCCTAAGCTGTCTGCTATCTTCACTACTGTAAGCACTAACTAAATCAAGATGGCAATGCAAATCGATCCTTGTAAACTTCCAATGTTCATCAAAATCATGATTAGTTTTAGATGCTACAATGAATTGCATTAAGATAGTAATAGCAACAGCAAACTATCATAGGTATATTACCATTCAATTTTTGTCTAATTATCAATTTTTAAGCAAAGGCCTTAAAAGACTCTTAGAACAAACATTTGTTGAGTATTGAACTTCACAGACCAGACACTGTTAGACAAAAAAAGAAAAGATTCCTTCCAGTTTTTAATAATCTAAGATGATAGCACAAAATTTCCATTCTCTAAACTTTTGAACCAAACAATTTATTTGTCCTTACAGGTGTAAAAAATATAAGCGTCAATAATCTGTACTAATTGAAAATGATAATTAACATAATTCTTTTCTCACAGATCTCACCTTTTAAGCATAATGTAAATATCTCAATAGATGACATTATTGGCCCTCAGCCTAAATAAAACAATTGTAAAGAAAAACAATTTACTACCTACTTTAGGCAGTTTGTCATAATGTCAAATGGCATTATTATATGTTGTTGCACAAAAAACTGTGGGATATTTTTAGCCAGATAATTTTAAATCCATATATAATTTGCTTAACTTAGTGCCAAAGTCATTTACATTTTAGTCATGCCAACCCTTTTTTAAGTAGCCCAATTAGCAAATTTGCTTTTAATTTTTTTTTTTTTAAACTAATTAAAACAAACATGAATTATTTGTTTTAATTCCTAACAAAAGATTTTGATATCAACGTTATATTACTTACAAAACAATCTTCATGTCAATACAATTAATTAGAGGTTTGAACTAATGATACCTTGGGATTCCAAGCTGCAACAATGCTATCTATGTTGATGAAGACATCTTCAGGATTCCGGGTAAGACTTGATTTATTAAAACCAAAACTATCATCAATTTCTTCAAGGAGAAGAAATTCCTAAAATACATGAATTAAAATAAAATATAAACTAATTATCAATAAATCATAAAAGAATAGTTTTATCTTTTTTTACTTCAACAAAGAATAGTCTTTATGATTTGGCACCACTACCAAAGTATATTAATTGTTTTTCAAGTAAGTAGGAATTTTAATAATGGCTGCCTGATAATATACAATAATGTTTTGTTAAATATTAGACTATTAAGGAAAAAATATTTACAAGTGAGAGAGAGAATAATCTAATCCTTAAAAAAAGTAATTTATATTTTGTAACATTTTTTTCAACTAAAAAAAATTTTAAACAGTTTTTTTTTTTTAAAGAAAAATTAATTATTATAAATTGGTTATAATCAAGTATTAAGAAAATGTAATAACTGATATTTAAGATTTTTATATTACCCTAAGCATGCTTTTGGCAAACCACTGCCAGAATCATAATGCTGTTTTATTTAGCAATTGGAAATTATGCCTATATATGTATGTAATTTATTATGTAAATGAGACATTTAAATATTCCATTTTTTCAACAATGAAATGCAAGAGACCTTTCTGTTGATTGCATTTGAATCCTTTGCAACTGTCCATGCCTCTTTGTATTTTCATTTTCTATTGTCTCTTTCGGCACAAACTATTATTATCCTTTCTTAATACTCGATTGTAATGAGATAAATAATTAAAATAATTAAAGAAAAGAGAATTAAATATCATTTAAAGTTAAAAAAAATTAATAGAATACAGCAATAAAAAAAGTCTTATTAAAAATCAACAACATTTACTAAATTAATCAACTGAACATTATTCCTTGTTAAATAACCATAAGAGAAAATGAAGCACTTAAAAGTCTCAAGTGTGTAAAGATTAAATGAAAAAAAAAAATTGATTATTTGTTTAATATTTCCTTTATTTTTTAAAATTTTGCAATTTAATGAAAAGCTTATTAAAGTTTATCATATAGCTCTAAATAAGCTTAGAAAGAATGGTAAGAAACTTCAATTTCTAATTTGTCTGAAATGAAGCCTTACATAGGCTAATTCATGAACAATTTATTTCTCATTAATAATTCAACACCAGTAGCTTCAGTTATTCCATAAGGCATGACAAATTTAATGAACAGTTTGATGGCACCATATACTTTTTTAACATTTATTATATTAAAATTCTCATATGAAGTAACTGTACATAATTACCTAATTTTTAATATTAATTGATAACACGATTACCATTATGACAAAAAAAAAAATTGTTACACAAATGTAAAATTCTTATAATGGTGTTTATAGAGAGTTCAAACAACAATAGGCGTAACATCCAGAAATCTCATCTCATGAAAAACTGAAAGAGAATTTAATTTAGTAAAAATTTTGATTAAAGTAACTAATAAGAAGAAAAGCTTTTTATATTTGTGGATGGATGATATCAAAAGGTCCCAAGAAAAAACTAAGTTCTCTGATAAAAATATATTTTGCAAAAAAAAAATATCCAATTAAAAATTTCCCTACCATCCAGAAAATCTTTAGGTCTGGCTGATTATCATAGACTGCAGAATAGAAGTATCAAATGCTTTCAACGATCATATTGATAATTTTTATTTCTACCACTTCCAAAGATTAAATAACTGTACTGCATATCAATCATGTTATCAAGAACCTGATGTTGTCCACATTCACTTGTATTACAATTGATGAGTTTTATTTCATTATGAAACAAAGCTTGATTTCAGTTATGAACAAAGGTAGTTGATAATTCTTGTTGATAGTCCTTTTTATGAATATAGGAAAAACATTTTAATTAATTCTATGAGCTCATACTGTGGTTTTAAATTGAAGTTTTATTAACACCTCAGGTATCTCAACATCCTTGAGAGACTTCAAAGAGAGCGTAGTAGCTCAATACTATAATTTACTTTTCCTGACCACGAGTAATGGCACCGAGATTTACCCAGCTTAGAAAACTCTATCAGAAACACATTCAATAAAAATATCTAGACTAATATTCCTCAGCCATGAAATTTTTTTTGGGTATATCGATAAATGCTCTTAGAACCTGTTCAACCTGTCATTTGTAATAAAGTGAAAGAAATTATAAAAATAAAGTTGTCATTAAGTTGATGTCAAATTCTTAAAAAAAAAAAATGGAATATTGCTGTTGAATGTGTAACAGCATGAACAAAAATAAATTCTGTTGGGGATGACTTTGAAGATGTATGGGGAATAGCATAAATACGGCCACAGATACAAATCAATAAACAATATGAAGTTAATCTGTCAGCTTTCTAGTAATAGAAAGAGTAGGTTGAAAACTAAAGAAGATATTGAGATGGGAAAAAAAATGGAATGCAAAAAGATGAAATATAGTTTATATACCTTTGAATTAATTACATGCTAAAATAATAAACTTCTTTATGTTTTATATTTGGATGGATTATTTTCTATGGAATTATTCTCTTAAATGTGAATAAAGCATTTGACATCTGAAATATTTTAAAACAGAAACTATATATACCAAAAAATTAATAATTCACACTCAAAAATGATTTTTTTGGCTTTGCTTGAGACACTACTAAACATCACATGATCACCATCTCTATACTAGCACATAATTGTTGTAAACAAAGGCAAAACTCTCCATCCATACAGTAGTGCCACCCTGTGCCAACAATTATGTGCTAGTATAGAGATGGTGATCATGTGATGTTTAGTGGTTTAACACCAATCCTGCCTAATAGGATAGTGGTGGCTATGGTTGTTTAAGAGCCAAAGACACCAAAATGTATGGGTGCTGAATTGAGTTCAGACCCATATGACTATATAAGCTATTGAGCTTAAATTGAAAATATTATTGTGTTTTCAATTTCATTCTCATAGTTTTGTAGTAAAGGAGAGTTAAAAGGTGGCTGCTGGAGGGTTGCATTAGATCCTAAGATCTAGGTGTAGTGCTCTCAGATCCAAGGCTCCTCACTGATGATGGCCCCAAGCGAGAAACTAGTCTGGAGATATTGGATGAGTAGGCACTAGATAGGGATTTTATGCACAAACCTTCTGGCATCCATTGAGACACTAAGAATTTAACTAATGCCCTTCTTGTTAAAAATGGAGACACTTTTTTTCATCAACTTGACATTCACATTACAGTTCTTTTTATCAACTTTATTACTTTCCATATAGTATTGCCTTTTTAGTGATAAGAGGTTAATAATGAAGATTATTTATTGTTTTTTTATCAATACTTCTAAACATCACTCTTGCCTTCTTCCTTAGATTCAAATTCATAACATTTTCAATAATAGTGGATGTTGTTTATCAAAAAGATTGATTAGAAAAATAAGTTGTTCACTTTCAAATTTTATAAAAATTCCTTTAATTCCAAGATAGGTAGAATTCTGCAGAGCAAAATCCTACTTGGGAATACTGCATGACTGATAATAGAGATTCAATACTGCATCCACAATATTTGATTCTGAACTATGCTATGGATACGGAGATTCATGGTTAAAAGCAAATTGTATTATAATGTCACTTAAACATATATATATAGGTAGTCTATAGTGAGATGGAATTTTTCTACCTCATAAGAAAATATATTTTTATGTTTTTTAAGTTATAATTTCGCATATATTATATATTTATTAATGAAACCTAGATAATTTATAAATAGATTGACGTAAGTAGAGTGATAACACTATGTATAAAGTGATCAAAATCTATTTGGATTGAAACTTAATTACACTTTGGCATACTAATGGGGAAAAAGAACAAAAAAAAACTAAGAAAAGGAGTTTAATTTAAAAATTTGTAAATCGAATGAGGCTCCAATTACACATAAAAACAATAATTATCAATAATTTTATAAAGCAAATTACTGCTGAAAAAAAAGCAAATAAGAAAATTATTAGAATAGTTGTCCCCTGCATTAAGCAGCATGTTAGAGTTACAATCAGAATCCCTTTTCCAGTTAAAACGTTTTTCTTTTCTGCTCCATACATGAGGTCATCTCTTCGAACATCTGTTTGTTACTATGGACTGCGCCAGATGAACAGTACAACTTTCACAGACTGGATAAATATAAAATATATACTATATGTGTAATTGGACTCAATTTGATATTAATTACTAAAAGACATTTAAATTAATTAAATGAAATTAGAACTGTAGAGAAAAAAATTCAAAATAGAAAAGGAGCATACCTTGTACAAAATTATTTTTAACATGTACTGTTCTATCATATAATTCTTTTAATATCTAGTTACCATTGTTTTGTTTTTTTATATTTTATTGATTTTGCATATAAGTTAAGTGTGATTCGATCTATCCACAGGCTAAGTTACACCTAAATCGCTTTTTACATGATTTTTTTTGCATGACTTTGAAATAATGAGTTTAAAAAAAAAAAACTATCTTTCTATATGAGTTGTTTTAAAATAACGCAATTGGTAAATAAACTAAAAAAAAAAAAATTTGTTATTATCAACTAATTAAAAAAAAATGTTTCATTTCTTTATTTCCCATTACTTTAAAAATAAAAATCCCTTTTTGCCAATATTTTTGCAAATGGGAAAATTTGCTTGTCTCTATCGTAACATTTTTGATGTTTTGTTTTGAAAGGGAAAATACCTTTTTGGGGATTGATGCTTTGTTTGCATTTTGACATTAGGTTTTAAAAAACGTGTTCCTTGTGGGTGTTGATGTTAAAAAATTTAATTTTGTTTAAATTTAATTTATTAATTTGGCCAAAAATCAATAAATGGTAAGTTACATTCGGAATGCATATTTTTAAATTTGTTTTGTTAATTAAATGTGAAATATTTTTCTGCAGCCACGTACAATGTCAAGATGAGGAAAGTGATTTCTTTGGACACTAAAATTCAAATTTCAGATCATCTTGCAACCAGAGAAGAGGCAACATCGGTAGAAAAGCATTTTGGGTTTCATGAAGCTACTATTAGAAAATCGGTATGTTCTGGAACAAAACTGAGTGCTAAATCATCATTTTACACTAGAGATATTGTTAAAAAGAAAATGGAAAAAGACATATTGAACAAATGTCAGAAAAAAAAGAACCAATAGATGGAAATGCCATCAAGCAAACAGCTCTAAAAATTTACAAACAAATTAAAGAAATGGAGCCAGGCACTTTATCCGAGTTAAACAAGTGAAGTAGGATTCATTATAAATAAAAATGGAAGAACAACGTTGTGGAGATTGATGGTGTATAGGACGGAGTGGCAAGATTAGTTATACAACTCAATAGCAGATACCAAATGCAGATAATTCAGGTTTATGCCCCAACAAGTTCTCATAGTGATGAAGTAGTAGAAGATTTTTATATAGATATACAAAAAGCTTTTGATCAGAGTAAACAACATTTTAAAATTGTTATGGGAGACTTTAATGCTAGAATTGGTAAACAAATAAAAGATGAGAGTGGTATAGGTAATTTTGGTTATGGTAACAGACTTGTGGAGTTTGCAGAAAAAGAAAAACTTTATATTATGAATTCTTTTTTTTTGAGAAAAATGTTAAAAAAAAAATGGACATGAAAACATCCAAACAGCAGAATTGGATTATATTTTGACTAACAGATAATGCATATTTCAAGATTGTAATGTTCTTAATAAATTTAACACAGGAAGTGATCATTGATTAGTAAGATGTAAGATACATGTTAATGCAAAACTAGAGAGACAAAAATTATTAAGAAAAACAATATTTTCACTTGATATTCCTGATCTTCAGAAACATTCTAATGAATTTAAATTAGAACTTACAAATAGGTTTCAAGTATTAGTAGATTTTGAACATGATTCAGATTTGAATGAAATTAATATGAAAATAACTGACACACTTTTGAAAACTGCAACAACGATAGCTGGTAGAAAAAAACAGCAATTGACCAATAAAATTTCTACTGAGACTAGAGAATTTATAAAGAAAAGAAGGAATTTAAAGATATACAAAAATGATGCTTTAAAAAGGATTGAATATCTCCAATTTTGTAAAATGGTGTGGAAAAGAGTTGAAAATGATATAAGAAAGTATAACTGTGAACTAGCAAGAAAAGCTGTAGAAGAGAATAAAAGTCTCAAGAGTGTAAAACAACACGTTGGTATTGGTAGGAAATTTATATCTGCAATAAGAAAAAAAGATGGAATTATTACTAAAAAGAGAAATGACATCATGAAATGGGTAGAAGACTTTTATCAAGAATTATGTAGTAATAAAAAACAAGTACCTCCTATATCTATTAAATCTTTCGAATTGCCCAGAATTTTAAATGAAGAAGTGCGACATGCAATTAAATGTATGAAGAAAGGAAAGGCTCCAGGTTATGATGGAATTATAAGGGATATATTAAAAGAAGCAGGTGAAGAAATAGAAATTTTTTTAGCAAAGTTATATACCAAATGTCTAAATGATAAAAGTGTACCAGATGATTGGAAGAAAGCAGTATTAATATTAATATTTAAAAAAGGTGATAAAGAAGATATTAAAAATTACAGGCCTATCAGCCTTTTATCAGTTTTATACAAAATTTTTACCAAGATAATTACAACTCGTCTACAGAGAATATAGCAAAACTCTCCATATAGTAGTGCCATCTTGTGCTAACAAGAGCAATCAATGGATGCCAGAAGGCTTGCGCATCCATTGATTGCTCTTGTTAGCACAAGATGACACTACTATATGGAGAGTTTTGCTGTATTTTGAATTAATAACAATTATTGTGCTAGTATGAGATAGTGATCATGTGATGTTTAGTGGTTTAACTACAGAGAATATTCGATTTCCACCAACTAAGAGAACAAGTTGGATTTAAAAGTGGTTTTAGTACTGTAGATCATATTCAGGTATTGAGAGAAGTTATAAAAAGGACAAATGAATATGAGTTGCCATTATGCTTTAGATTTGTAGATTATGAAAAGGCGTTTGATTCTACAAACATTTCTTCAGTGATTAAAGCATTGGATCATCAAGGTACAGATCCAGGATATTGTCATATTTTAAAGAATATTTATAAAAATGCAACAGCAACAATTACATTACATAATATTACTAGGAAAGTCAACATTGAGAAGGGTGTAAGACAGTTTGACTCCATTTGTGGTTTAAAATGGGAAGCTAAAGAAGTGAAAGTAAATGGAGATTATTTAAGTCATTTAGATTTTGCAGATGATGTAGTTGTTTTTGCAAATAATGCTTTAGAGCTGCAGGAAATGTTGCAGGAGTTATCAGATGAAAGTAGGACTAAAGATAAATATTAAAAAGATTAAAGTAATGTTTAATAGATTTTCTCAAAATATGAAAATAAAGATTGATTATAAAGAGTTAGAAGAAGTTAACAGTTACAATTACCTTGATCAGATTATTAATACAGATAGAAACATAATGGATGAAATTAATCATAGAATTAAACTTGGTTGGAGTGCTTTTGGTAGAAATAACTTGATTTTAAAAGAAAATATGCCTATGTGTTTGAAAAGAAGGGTTTTTAATAAATGGGTTTTACCAGCTCTTACTTATGGATCTGAGACTTGGACACTTAATAGAAGAACAATACAGAGACTTCAGACCACTCAAAAAAGTATGGAGAGATGCATTTTGGGAGTAACAAGAAGAGATCAAAAACGCAATATATGGGTAAGAAAATAAACAGGTGTTACTGACCTCATTGAAAAAATTAAAAGACTGAAGTGGAGTTGGGATGGACATATTTCTAGAAGAGATGATAATAGATGGACAATAGAAATCTTAAACTGGATTCCAAGAGATTATAAAAGACCCAGAAAGAGACCACATGTGAGGTGGATGGATGAAATAAGAAAGTGTGCAGAGGTGATGTGGAGAAGAGAAGCTAAAGATCAGAGAAGATGGATTGAACTTGGAGAGACCTTCATCCTGCAGTGGATTGATAATGGTTGATGATGAAACCTAGAATAACTGAAAAAGCAAATACTTTAGAAGCAAAAATTTGGAAAGAGAAAACAGGTTTTTAATAACATTATTCAGAGGATTATTTAATTAAACTTAATTAAGAATTTTGTTTTGTTTGGAATGAAGTTTTAATTCAAACAGAGACTAATGCAATTATAAAAAAAAAAATAGAGGAGATAAATTAGAAAGTTACCGTTTGAAATGTAGAGATTATGAAAAGTAAAGAAAAAAAATTACTGAAAAATGCAATATATGAAAATGGAATTGAACAAATATTAAGAGAAATTTCATATTGTAAAGATCTGTGAAGGATAAAAAGAAAATATAATATATTGGTAGATGTAAAGCAAGAGAATAGTGGTAGACAAGATAGTTATCAAAACAAAAAATTATAAAAATAATTTAATGTCAATATATTAACATGTTCAACAAATGATTGACTAACCCTTCTCTAATTAGCTAAAAGTGATACATTGATGTTTAGCTCTAATTGTTGTCTTACCCGTCTCAGTTTAATTAATATTCTTACCTCTAACCGCTGCACGGAAACCATACTTTCTGCTGCATGCTGAATAGCCCAAGGGAAAAAACAAGTCATTACAAGTCGAACAGCATTATACAAAGAAATGCTCACAAATACTTGTTTTGTAGTTAACGGCTCGCTATTGGTCAGAATATATGCCATAAACGTAAAAAAAAGAATTATTTTCCCTGAGCTGAAGAACATTGCTGAGTGCGCTGCTCTTAAGTAAGTAGAAAAGGAGATCTTTTTAATTTCATTTCTAAATAAATAAAATAATTATTATTAGAACTTATATAGATAATACATAGTCATATATTTATCTAGTTTTTCAATCTATCTAATCTAATCCATCAACCCATTAATAAATTATAGCTTTATCAAATAATGAAACGTTGGTAATATAAACTTATTCAAGGAATAATCGAATCTGAAAATATTAGTATGATAATTTACAATCCAGATTCTTAATGAATCATTATTAAATAGACTTGCAAGTAATGCAACTTTATAACATCAATGCCTCTAGTTGCTAGCAAAGTATGTTTAGTACAAAAAAAATGTTAAGAATAGGTGGTTGTTCTAATCTCTGTATACTTTACAGAAATAAAGATGATATATGTGATTATTTACTTTACAGCTAAAAGAGAATTTAGTCAACTCCAGTTTCATTCATATACATTATTATTGTGCAAATTTGATACTCAATATTTACTTATTAATTTGACTTGTAACTGATTATCAATGTAAAGGTTGTTTAAAATGAAGCACAGTAATTACTCTTAACCTAAATTAATTATTATTTCATAATTATCAGCGCTGTATTTGAATCAAGCTTAGATATTAGTTCCACCCTAAAATTTAAACTCTGTTAATAAATTAAACTTGAAGGAGGACTCAAAAATAACCAGAATTGTTCTCTGGTAGGCATGCCTGTTGTAGTACATGTTTCTGCAGCTAGATACTTATTGTAGGTAGCCTTCAGCTTTGATCTTCCAAATTGTGAAATTGTTAGCACCGTAAAAGATATATTTTGTAAAGTATGTTTCGCCTATTTGTCGATTTTTGTAATGGTCAAAAAGTTGAAACAATGTAAAATTTTGTTTTCTTTTAGGCAGGGAAAATAGTTGTAATACTTGAAACAGTTTACAAGCAAGTTGCTCTGAGAAAAATACAAGTTTACAAGTGATAATGAAAATATCAAATTCACAATCTCAAAAAATATGGCATCCAATGTCAACATAATGCCGATTTTTTTTTTTTTTTGTGAATGGAAACAGCACTGCTCACTCAGAATTCATTAACAATAATCAAGCGTTTAAAACTACAAGTTCTGAAACTTTTGCATGATGTGAGAAATATAAATTTCCTGTTTTGTAGCACTAGCAACCAGGCCCTGACTGTGCAACAATTTTTAATTAAATTCAGTATGAGCCATTTCATTCAAGTGCCACATTCACTCCTGATTCAAAAAATATCTACTTTTTTTTTTTTGCGCATTTAAAAGTAATGAAGAAAATAACCACAGAGGTATTAAAAAAGCATTAATTTTGCAAGTGTTTCTGAACTACTTCAAAAAGTGAAAAACATATTTAAACCAGTGCATTGCATTAAATAACTATACTTTGAAAGAGATTCAATTTGCAACGTCTAAAAATAAATATGCAATTTTTTACTATAAAATATGTTATTTTTGGGTCCCCCTTTATACAACTGAAAACAAAAAGGAATAAGACAGCCACTTTATTCTTCGTATAATTTTCTGGGGTAAAGTAGATGTGTTTATTCAATTCACATAAACAAATCTAGAGGGAGCTTAATCAACTCCAGTTTATATTCATGATTGCTGCGTGAATTCAATGTTTATTTGTTAATTTGATTTGTAATTAATTATCAAAGTGAAGGTTATTTAAAATTAAACAATATTTATCCTTTACTTAATTATTATTTCATAATTAATAATCCTTATTTAGATCTATCTTAAAATCAATCCCACCGATATTCCAACACTGTTAGCAAACAAAATTTAATACCATTGAAAGCACAAAGAATAGTCAGTCCACTTTAATCTTTGTATCATTTTCTAATGTAAAAATGATGCATTTGCTATTTATCTCATAATTAGAGAAAAATTATACATTCCAAGTTCTATTAATATACATTATTGCTGGTAAATTTATAAACATAAATAAAAATTACTTCAACAAAAAAATATAATTAATGTCATAAAACCACTAAAACATCACATGATCACCATTTGCTAAACTAACACCAAAATGAATACATACTGAACTTGGTTCAGATCTATATGACTTTACAAGCGACTGAGCTGGAATTGAAAACAGTGTGCTTTCATCTTTGTCTCACCACTTTATAGTTAGCCAAATAGGTAAAAAGGTGGCTGCTGGAAAATTGCATTAGATCCTAATATTTAGGTGCAGTGCTCTCACATCTAAGACTCCTCATTGATGAAAGCTACAAGCTAGAAACTAGTCTGGGATAATGGATGAGTAGGCACTAGATAGGAATTTTATGCACGAACCTTGTATCTGATGATTACTAAGACTTACACTGGGAGTCACTAAAGGATGAAACTATAAAACAGTATTGATAGAAAATTCGCTAATTGGAGAATATGGAGATATAATTGTAAGGAAAAATAAAAACAGGTATGTAAGAATGTCTGCCTAGAGCTAGAATTAAGGATGTTACAGAAAGTAAAAAAACAAGAGAGTACAGATGTGCATGTTATGGTAGGGACAAATAATTTGTCAGAGCCATCAGAGAGAATAATAGATGAGTATATAGAATCGATTAAGAATTTGAGTAAGATTAAAAGAAGACTAGGAATAGTTGGATTATTACTAAGATTTGACAATATGTATATGTTAAATAGGGCATGTTCTATAAAATGAGAGATTGAAAAAATTGTGTGAGAGAAATGATGTCATGTTTGTGGATGTGTGGGATTTTTTTTATTAGTAAGAGGGAGATATATAGTAAAGATGGATTGCACTTAGCAAAACAAAAAAGTGAAGTATTAGAAGTTTGATTTATAAAGAATATTGTACGGGAAACTTATAAAGGGGCGTGTATTTTGAATTGCAACATTATTAGAAAGAAGAAGAATGAGGGGATTAAGATATAAACAAAGGGTAGCTGACTTAGATATAAATGTAGAAGTGGAGAGGGAATGGGTTTGTAAAATTAATGGTAAGCACATTATTTAAAAATATAATGGAGAAGAAACAGCCAAAAGAATTTATAAAAGAATAGTTAGGAAAGAAGTTGTTAAAATTGGATATTTGAATATGCAAGGTAGTATGAGACCAGGATAGTGGCTGGAATTAAACAAAGCAGTTATAAATGAAAAGTTTGAGGTACTAGCAGTAGTGGAAAAACATTTAAGAGAAGAAGAACCTATATTAGAAGACTTGGTATGGCAGGATATAAATAGAAAAGAAAAAGGGGTAATGGTAAAGGAGTTATGTCAAAAAAATATTTAAATACTGTTAAATGTCAAGAAGATTTATGGTTTGAGATAAGGTTAGGAAGACAAGAATGGATGGTGGCTATAGTGTATATAGCCAATGGAGACTAGTCAAACTATAATGGAGTGGAACAATAGCATATATGAATGCCTAATTAAGGATATAAAGAGTTTCAAAAAATGAGGAAGAGAATAATGGTTATGGGGGATATGAATTGGCATATTGAAAAAATTGATGATATAGATAATAAGAATGGACACCTTTTGAAGAATTTTTGGCAGAGAGTGAATATGAGCATTTGTCAAATATTTATGAGGGATAATACACATGGTCTAGAAATAATATATTTCACACAATAGATTATGTATTAGTAGAGAAAAAGGGAATGATTACAGTAAAGAAAATTAAAGTGTTTGATAATGAAGAGAGAGTATGTAATAGTGATCATAATTTCTTTATAATAGAAATGATTAATAATGTGATTGAAAATAGTAATAAAAGTAGAAAGGATAGTGAAAGATGGGAATGGAGAATGAGTGATAAGAATAAGTTAGAAGAATATAAAATAAAAGTTGAAGAAACCATGGAAGAGTTGATTGGGGATAAATATAAGAATTGGTGTGGTGAAGTAGAAAAAGTGGCAAATAGGGTTTTAGGTGAGAATATTCAGAAGAATAAAAGGAATATGAAAATGACAGTTAGTAAACATGTAAAAGAGAGGAAAAAAGCATGCAGACAATATATGTGCTATTTAAAAATAAAGAAAGTGAAAAAGATGTAAATATTAAATGGGAAAAGTATTTTAAAAAAAAAAATTTGGCTAAAATAGATAATTATAGAAAGAGAATGAAATTGAATAGTAAATTGTTGGAGGATATTAATAAAAGTGGAAGAGATGGTAATAAAAAATTGTGGAAATACATTAAAAGAAGAAATGTAAGGAAGAGAGAAATAGTATTACAAGATGATGAGGGAATAGAGTGTAGCTCTAGAGAAAATTTAGAGACCATCATAAATAAGTATGAAATGGATATAGAAAAGATATTAGATGTGAAGGACAAAGTGATAACAATCATGAAAGCATATAGTAATGGAAATATTAGCTTACAGAAAATGAACTGAATGAGGCAGAGAAGAAATTGAAAAGTGGAAAGGCAAGAGGCTTGAATGGATGGGCAGCAGAATATGATAATAAATTTAGGACATAAGACTAAATTAAAACTATTATCATGTTTTAATAAGATGGCACAGAAGAGAGATTTTCCAGATAGTTGGAGTAATACAAGAGTAAGGCTACTATTTAAAGGAAAGGGTAAGAATCATAGAAAGTTAAACAATTTATAGACCAATAGCGGTAACGTCAGTTATATAAAGTTTTCACATATAAGATGCATGCAAGATCACAAAATGGATAAAATAAAATAATATAGTGGGAGAAATGCAAATAGGTTTTGGATGGGAAAGGCATATAGGACATAGTTTATTTGTAGTTAAACAACTTATAGACATAGAGAAGGCATATGAGAGAGTAAATAGAAATTGATTATGGGTAAGTTTAGTAAATCTGGGACTGGATGGAGCTTTAGTGGATACTATTAAAAGATTATATATATGAAAATAATTACTATATGTATCAATTGGGGAATATAAAATTAGTTAAAGTTAAAAATGAGGTGAGACTAAGGCAGGATACCCTATGTCATCTATTTTGTTTCTGTTGTATTTGAGAGAAATGGAGAGAGAAACAGAAAGCTGGGAAAAGGGATAGAAATCAGGTCTTTTATTTGCAGATGATGTCTTGTGCACAAAAAAAATGTGAAGATATGGAAGTTATGCTGAGGAAATGTGCAAGGGATGGATAAAGACAAGACAAAGAATTTTTATTGGGGGATAGTAATCAGAAAAATTGTTTGGATAAATGGGGAAAAAAATTGATGAATAAAATAAAGAAAAGAAAGGGACTGATAAAAAAATTAACAGTGTTTTCATATAATAAATATGATGTAGCTAGAATTGTATGGGAGTGGTTGTGCAGGGTTAACATATGGTAACGATGTGTTATGTATTAGTAAAGGGAATTAGATTATTTAGAAAAAGTACAAAGAGAAGTAGGAAGGCATGCATTAGATGCAGATGTGTGAATAGCAAAGGAGGCAAGTCAAGGAGAAATGGGATGATCAAGTTTTTATATGAGACATGCAAAAAGCAAAATGAAAATGTTCAGTACATTGCAATTTATGGATAATAATAGATCAGCCAAAATAGTATTTAATTTGATTATGAGTAAAGGGCAGGCAACAAGATGGGTGAAAAAGGTACTATGGTATGCAGACAATCTGGATAAAGAATTTATATCAGTATACTTATACAAAAAGTGGGATGATTGTGTTAGAAGAAATGTTGGGTGTTATAATGATAAGGAATGGGATAGAAGAGTAGATGCATTAATAAAGAATAGAAAGTTGGTGAGATGGAGAACTAGTATGGAGAGTAAAAAGAGTTTAAATATATATAGAAGTAAACGGAATATTGGGTGCTAGGTAAGTTACGATAATAGCAAGGAAAATAATTTACTGTTTAAGGCTCGAACAGGATCTTTAGCAACAAGGGAATATACACATAAATGGAAAAATATGGGTGATTTAGTCTGCAAGATGTGTAAGGAAAGCATAGAAAATATTAGGCATCTGTTAAATGAATGTAAATGCCTGAAAGCAAAAAGGATACAAATAATGAATTTGTGGAATAATAAATATAAACAAAGTGATTATACAGAAAGTGGATTATTGATTTTTATGCTAGGTTTGGGAAAAGATAAGGGAGGTTAAGTTATATAGGTGAAGGAGTTGACAAAGATTATGTTGTAGAAATGGGATGGAGCAGAATAGAAAAGAATATGGGAAAACTTAGATCACGGAACAGGAAGATAACGTGGCTAACAGATTTCTCTGGGCATAGTGGCTGAGAGATTCCTGCTTACATATAAGGAGAAGTCACAATGCATCACATCGCTTTAGTGATAACTCCTCATATAATTTTTTTTTTATTCTGGCATTAAACCTCATAAAATGCCAAGATTTTTACTGATTCATATTAATGTACATCGACGTTTTTAGCATTAATAAATCCATAGCACACTTTTTTTTCAACTGTATGGCTTTAATCTAGAATTTAAAAACTAATAATTCTCATATTTGTTATGTTTTCTAATAATTTTCAAAGTGCTTCAAAGCACAAGAATTAGTGCATCCATTTTCCATATCCAAAACCTCAGGTTTGAGTTTAGATCAGGTAGTTAAACTTGTTTAAAACAAAAATAGATTTTGGATGTGTGTAAAAAAGCCTGCCATCCATTAATAATTGGTAAATGGTCATTTAGCTAGAAAGAATGTCCATAGGCTAATCAGGATTGATCAAATGAATCTCAATTGAGATAGAAGTGAATATTAAAAAAATTATTATAATATAATGTGATTTAACAACTGAAGGGATGTGTCATATTCCCATAGATAATGAGCTCATGATTCTGTTTCTTTGCTTAGAAGTTATAAAATATTAAATTTGGTAATTAAGGGTTAGTCAGGACACCAAGATTGATTACGGATAATTCCGGATCTGAATTATTTAATCAAAGAAATTAATGATTCAAATTTTAAATTGTTTAATTTGTTCTTGCAAATTATCAATAACTTTTTAAGAAAAATTCTGACAAATCAGTAAGAATGGTAACAAACATGCATACACAAAATTAATAGAAAAGATTGAGGGTAGTTTGTCTTCTTTTTTTTTAAATGAAAGTTTGTAAAAGTGATGTGTAGTGATGTGTATGTACATTTATAAAAAAATATAAGTTAAAATAAAATCAGTTAAGTATCTAATTTTATCTATAATTAGAATTTATCTAATTAAAGATGTAACTTTTTTTTTTTTTTTTAAAATCAGGAATTTTTACAAACATTCATTAAAAAAAAACACAAATTACCCTCAATCCTTTCTATTAATAATGTATGCATATTTGTGAATAGTCTTGCTGATATATCAATTTGCAGAAACAAATTAACAATTTAAAATTTGAAACACAAATTTCATTGATTAATAATTCATATCTGGAATTATCTGGAATCAATCTTGGTATCCGGATTAATCGTTAAGTCCCTTAAATTTTTATATAATCATGCCTTTTTTTTTTTTTTTCATTATTAAAAAAATATAAATATATTAGTTTTAAAAAAAATTCATTTACCTTCTGGCCTCATAAACCAGCTTCGCAAATGGTCTTTCCCATGCGTACATTTTTATGACTTGCATTCCTTTAACAATTTCACCCATCAAGTTAACGCGCTTATCAGTTAAGACAGCTATTTTAAATCTGAAAAAAAAAAAAATTAAAAAAATCATTATCCAATTAAAAAGCAAATTTAAATAAAATAAACAAAAATAAACAAATTGGTTTTTTTTTCTAAATAAATAACAAATTGCCACAGTTCAAACAATTACTCAAATTTACGTTATATCGCAATAAGTGAAGAACTGCTTTTGTCTTAAAATTAAAAAAGATTAATTTATTTAAAAACTCAATGATCAATATTTTTTTTATCCTAAAAAAAAAAAACAATCTATTTATTAATAAAAATACAAATAGAATCAAAAAATTACATAATAGTTATAGATTTGTTTATCTCCTCAACACATTCATTGTTTCAAAATACTAAAGATGTTGAACTATTTCTATTTTCCAGTCACAAATGTTTTAAAAACTCGATTATATCATTCAGATCAACTTATTCGATTAATTTTTCTGGTTGAAGATGATGTACATTCTAAGTAGATAAACTCGGGCTGAATTAAATAATAATTGTTCTATTTTATGCTGATACAAATATTACTAGTTAATAAAAATCAGAATAACAATAAGAAATTTCAGTAAAAATAGAGAATTTATTAGAAATGTGCACATATGATAGATTCTTGTTTGGCCATATATTTTTCAGTTTGATTCTCTATAGTAATTTCAAGTACTGATTTGGCTTTCATTATTACAAATCGCCTTGCTTAAATGAAAGCTAACAAATTTAAATAAAGTCAGAGACTAATACTCGTTTCCATCAAATAAAATATCTTTATTTTTTAAAAATAAACAAATGTGTTTTTCTTTCAACCCCTTAAATAACTCTAATTAATTAACATATATGTTCCACTTCACACATATAAACAACTCAACTATATATGTTTAAAGTTTAATTTAAATGTTATTTTTTCAAAATTATTTCCAGTTTTAAATATTCTAATTTATGACAAAATAAGAAATCAATCTCTGCTAAATAAATAGACAACATTTTACTATGCACATTACTCTAAGATTTATAAATAAGATTTGGGTTTAGAGTTATATCATGTTAAGATAATTGATTAACATTATCATTATCATTTTCAACCATAATCGATCCATTGCATGATCTTCTTCAATCTCTAGCCTCTCTCTTCCACATCACCCTAGCAGACTTTTTTTATTTTGTCCATCCATCTCTCATGTGGTCTTTTTCTATATCTTCTATAATCTCTTGGAATTCAATTTAAGATTTCAACTGTCCATCTATTATCATCTCTTCTAGCAATATGACAAGTCCACTAGCAATATGTCCAGTCCAATTGTACTTCAGTCTCTTAATTTTTTCAATGATATCAATAACATCTGTTTATTCTTTCACCCATGTATTTTGTTTTCAATCTCTTCTTGTTATTCCTAACATGCAACTCTCCATTTTGTTAAGTGTACAAGTCTCAAATCCAAATAAGAACTGGTAAACACATTAAACACCCATAGACATATTTCCTTTTAAATTATTTCTACCAAAAGGAACTCAGGAAAGTTTGATTCTATGATTAATTTCATCCATTATGTTTCCATCTGTAGTAATAATTTGACCAAGGTATTTGCAATTGTTACCTTCTTCCAATTCATCATTATCAATCTTTATTTCCATCTTTTGAAGAAATGCATTGAACATTACTTTAGTTTTTTTAATATTTACTTTCGTACTTTCATCTGATAATTCTTATAACATTTCTTGAAGCTCTAAAGCATTATTTTCCAAAACAACTACACCATCTGCAAAATCTACATGACTCAAATAATCTCCATTTACTTTTACTCTCTTAACTTCCCATTTTAATCCATAAAATACTTATTGCAAAACTGCTGTAAAAAGTTTTGGAGATATGGAGTCACTTTGTCATACACCCTTCTCAATGTTAATTTTCCTAGTATCATTATGTATGCTAATTATTGCTGTTGCATTTTTATAAATATTCTTCAAAATATGAGAATATCCTGGGTCTATACCTTGATGATCTAATGCTTTACTCACTAAAACAATGCTTATAGAGTCAAATACCTTTTCATAACCTACAAATTCAAAACATAATGACTCATTGGTCTTTTCTATAACTTCTCTCAATACTTGGACATGATCCAACATCGAAAACCACTTTGAAATCCAGCTTGTTCTTTTGGTTGGTTAAAATCCAAAGTTTGTTCCAGATGAGTTGTAATTATTTTGGTAAAAACTGTATAAAACTGATAAAAGGCTGATAGATCTGTAATTTCTAATATCTTCTTTATCACCTTTTTTAAATATTAATATTAGTACTGCATTCTTCCAATCATCTGGTACATCTTTATTATTTAGACATTTGATATATAACTTTGTCAAAATTTTTTCTAAATTTCTTCCTCTACTTCTATTAAGATATCAATTATAATTCCAACCTTACCTGGAGCTTCCTTTCTTCATAAATTTAATTGCATCTCTTACTTCTTCATTCAAAATCTTGGGCAATTCAGAGGATTATAGTAGTTGTAGGAGGTGCTTTTCCTTGTTCATTATTGCTATATAATTCTTGATAGAACTCTTCTACACAATTCTCTTTTTATTAATAGTTCCACCTTTTTTTCTTATTACAGAAATAAGTTTCCTACCAACACCAAGATCTTATTTTATATTCTTGAGACTTTTATTGTACTGGTCAAAATTGTGTTCAATCAACAAGAACTAGAATCCAAGCAAAAGTATTTCAATCTAGCATGTGAAAGATATATAAGTCAGGAACAATACTAAACGTTAACCTATTTTCCTGTGCTCCAGAGTCTATGACTATATGAGCAATGCTTTTGAGGATACTACAAGTTTTCTATTGACTCCAGTCCTAGCAATGAGAACAGGGTGAGCATAGAGACTTGGAAATCAATAATGCATTCAAATTATTAATTAATAATTTCTACAGAATATAAAACAGTGCAGACTATTGCATAATATTAATTAATATTCAGAGCTGTAATAATATTCAAGGCAACATTGAAAAGAAGGGATTTAATAATACTAAAGAAAATTTCATTCAATTAGGGAACAATATAACTTAATAATCAAGACTAGAGATTTGGGAATGACAAATACTATAATACAGTGAAATGATCTAACAAATTTATTAAATGATTAAATAATAGTTAATGATTGTAAGTGAAACAAAATATATGTGTAGAATGTCTTTACAATATTATTATAAGTTAAACAAATGAACATACATATTACTGTGCGGTTAAAATATAAATTTAATTTGTACGATTAATTTATAAAATTGGTTTGTGTGGTTACTATTTAAATATAAAATTAGTTGGTGTGGTTAATATGCCAAGGTTATGGAATAAATTAATTAGATAATCAATAATACATGGTAGCTTAATCCTCATTCCAAAAATTACAAATTCACACTAATGAATTTTATTATAGCATTATACATATAAGTAAGAATTTATGATATGTGATTTTAAGAGCATGCATGATCACATTTCTCTTAGATTTGGGAGATCACTGAAATGGGAGGGAGTAACATGATTCAGCCTAAAATAAGCTGCAATTATATAATCTAACCTAGAGAATTAAATAGAATGAGAGGCGAAAAAGCATAGTTATGGCTTACAGATAGCATTGCAAGTATATAAATAAATTAACAATAATTACGTCATAATTTACAATCATATATATGAATGAGGTCACTTAAGATCCTCTGGGTAGCTTTGTCATATTGCACAAGAGTGAGACTATGCCTGCATGATGGCCAAGGACATAGCTTTGAAAAATAGTGGCACGAGCTAGCATATTGGGATGGTTTATCCGTATTTTCCCATACATGTATTCATTAGAAGTGCCTGAAAGAGATCCTAGTAGGAAAAGCATCTACTTTGGGAGGGATAATGAGGATTGGGTTCAGCATGCTGAAGATCCCATGGTGCATGGCAAAGCAAGAAAAGCAATGGATTAAACGATTTTAACAATACTCCAACAATGCTTACAATATGTAGATAGTTCATACCACTACAGTTATGATAAACTAATTAATACTTGTTTAAAATAATATACTACCTGGCGTAATGGAATGCCTGAACACACACCATCCATGGGTGATTAACTAATGCCGAAGAAAGTATAAAATGGGTCAGAATATAAAGACTAAAGGGGATAGATTGTTTTCCCCCACACTTCTAAAATATCTCCTGACATTTCTATAAGCGATCAATGCACATATAACTTAACATATTAATTTACAAAATAAAATCATAAATCACACATAGGCAAATAATACATTAAATATTAAATTCACTTCTGCTGAGATTTAATTAAATAAATTGGTAAAACATATTTCACTGATTAGATAAGGATTTACTTTATAATTAATGAGGATAGCTAGGTACAGCCCATTAAAGCATTACCTGCCATTTAAAAGTAAAGTTTATAATAATTAACCTTAAAGAAAATTTATGTCTCTAACTATTTAACAGAGGAAACTATGAGCAATGACGTTTAAATTTACTCACTGGGTTGGATATCGACTTGGCATATTAAAATAAATCAAAATAACAAATTAAAAGAAAATAAAGTTTAATCTAAGTTGCCGCACCAACACTTAAGAACTTAATACAGTATTAGAATAAATTATAGACATTATTGAGCATTATACAAAATGGGTTTTAAGAATTAAATATAAAAAAAGGATTACAGTATAATTTTAAATAAAAGTTAGATTACTATTACATAGTCTTTCTTCACTAACAAACACTTTAATTTTCTGTATTTTATTCATTCCCTCTTTCTCTAATAATACATTTCTAGACCATGTATATTGCCCCTCATAAATATTTAATAAATTCCCAATGCTTAAATTCACTCTCTGATAAAATCCATTCATCAATTTGTTCAATATGCCCATTCATATCCCCTACAACAACTATTTTCTTCCCCTTTTTCCTAAAATTCTGTATATCCTTAACTAGGCATTCATATACGCTACTGTTCCACTACATTATAGTTTGACTATCTCCAGTGGCCATATACACTATAACCACCATCCACTCTTATCTTCGTAATCTTATCTCGAACCATAAATGTTCTTGCCACTTAACAGTATTTAAATATTTTTTTGACATAATCCCTATACTACCACCCCTTTTTTCTTTTTCTTTTCTATTTCTACCCTGCTATACCAAGTCTTCCAGTGTAGGTTCTTCTCTTAGATACATTTCCGCTACTTCTAATACCTCAAGCTCTTCATTTTTAACTGCTTTAATTTCAGCCATTTTTCTGGTCTCCTACCACCTTGCATATTCAAATTTACAATTTTAACAATTTCTTCTTTTCTAACTACCTTTTTATAAATTCTTTTGATTCTTTCTTCTCTATTACATTTATAAGTAAACTTGCTTACCATTAATTTTACAAACCCATTCCCTCTCCATATCTATATTTTTTTCTAAATCAGCTACCCTTTATTTCTTACATCCTGGCCATTCTTCTTTTTGATAATACTGCAATTCAAAACTCTACTCCCCTTTATTATAAGTTTCCCGAATTATAATATTTTTTATAAATCAAACTCCCTAATACTTCACTTCCTTGTTTTGCTAAGTGCAATCCATCTTTACTATACAACACCCTCTTACTAATAAAAAAATCCCACACATCCACAAACATAACATTATTTCTCTCACATAATTTTTTCAATCATTCATTTATAAAAAATTCCTATCTAACATATGTGAAGAATGATCAGCCCCAAGTAATGAAGATTATGAGTAATAATCATTTATTGAGAATACTAACCCCTACAAAAGTAGAACTGTTAGCAAACTGACAAAAAATCTAACTGATAAAGTTTGTAAACAGTTACTCAAAATATTAAATATTACTATCTATCAATGCAACACTTTTTTGAGCCCTCACAATCTTCATAATCTTTTAAAATAGATTTTCCTAAGCTTCGAATGGAATGCTGAAAAACATTTTTATGTAAAAATAATTTGCACTTTCACTGTTTGTTCTATTTTGTTTACTGTACATCTTCGGGCGGGGGGGGGGGCTATTCTGATTCTGATGTTTTTACTCTTCTCCCAATAACTATTGGTGCAATATCCATAATGTAAATTGAAATCAATAATAGGTTGTTTGATTCATAAAATTGTAAACCACTCCCTAAATTATGTTTTAGTGAGACCAAACAGCATAGATTCACAAATAATTCTTCAGTAGTCCCAAAGAAAGTAAAGATTAATAAAAATTGTTAAGTGATACATTGTTTGGGCCCACTGAAATTTTTTATGAAACTGTAAACTCTTAGCCCAACTAAAGAGCTATTTGCGAATCTATATACTCTTTGGATCCATTGAGAAATTATGTTTTAATCTGTATATTGTTTAGGCCCATTGAAGAACTATTTTCTAATTTATGCTGTCGAGATCCTTAACATGTAATTTGTAAATCTGTATATTCTTTGGTTTACTGTATTGGTGATAAAATAGATCTATTGCAAGAAAATTGATTGTTTTTCATGAATCAAATAAATCAATTTGAGAATATACGTATAAAATGTTACATTATTCTACTTGCCTTCATGCAAGAACTTGAGACATGCACCAACATGCATATACACCTGGGTCTTGTTTTATGTGGATTATTTTAAAGCGATTTTGAAATTATGAGATTCATGTTTCTTCTTAATATCTTTCATATTTCACTATATTTATTAGATATCAAGAAATTTGAATTATTAATAACTTATTTTGACTTGAAATACTTTTTTTTTTCAAAAATATAACGTTATATTAGCAGCTAACGTGAATATGGCCTGAAGCTATATTTAGAATAAATAACCTACTTATACTAATGAGTAAATAATAATAGATTTATATGTACGTATAAAAATATTGCAATAAATATTCAAAAATTTTAAACTTTTAAAACGTATTTTGCTAGATATTAACAGAAATAAATATTTTTTTAGATTTTTAAAATAAATAATAATGAAGATTTTATTGATTTTATAAACTAAAAATAATCTTTCTAATGATAATGTATAATCTTTTTGTTTTGATTGCAATCTCATTTTTTCAATATAGAAACAGAAAACCATTAACACAGCACAAGACTAAAAGTAATGCTAGTTGCACATCACATCACAAATCTGATGTCTTACCAGTTCACAAACGAATGCATATTGTCAAATAGTGGTAATGATTAAAATATGTATGAAAAAATGTAAAATTAAATACTGTAGTTAATAAAAAAAAGTATGTCTTATATTAATTTTTTTCAAATATTTGAAATTTTTTATTAGTCATACTTTATTTCCTTATTTTTTTAATGCGAATTTTAAAGTAATTTTTCCTTGTTGCTTTGCTTTTATGCCAATTTCTGAAAATGACAGAACCTATCTCCCATTTTTCAAGATAAGGTAAATTTATTTTTGTGTGATTTCTTTTGTGCACGTTTTCTGAGGAACCTATCTACCACATAAAACAAGACCCAAGTTGCATATTGTAACAGGAAGGGGGTATTAAATTGGGTAGTTATTCCTGGGGTAAACTTGGGGTGATGGCAAAAGTATCTCAAATAATGAAAATTTTTTAATTAAATATTAAAGTAATTTTTAATATCCAAAAATATATAGTAAGAAATTTTATATATTATAAGAGCATAAGTTCATTAGATCTCTCAGAGATCAGCCAGCTAGATCAGAAGAGATTAGTTAACTCCTTAGAGCAACCAAAAGTATCATTACCTATACATCAACCATCATTATAAAAAAGTATAAATAAGTATAAGTAATACTCAAAAGAAATAATCATCCATCATCATGAATGATCCATCAGCAAAATATGTCAGAAAAAAATCAAGTCAATTTGGTTACTGGATTTGAACAGTACAAAATATAAATCAACATCAATCTGGTGACTGGATTTGAAATGGGTCTTCTGTAGACCAGGCTAACTATTGAGCCATTGCCAACTTGGGACAATTATTTAACCATTAATTTGGATGCACAAACTAACTGTTCATCCATCAGAATACACAAGAATCGAAACAATAATGCTGAGATATTAAAACATGCTGATCATCATTAATGCTTTGACCACTTAGTTTATTGGTCAACTATAAAAACTTAAATTCTAATTAGACTAAACTAAAATAAAATGTAGTGTGGGGGCTTTAAAGAATATACACCTGGGTCTCGTTTTATGCGGTAGATAAATTCCACAGAAAACCCGCATTAAAAAAAATCGCACAAAAATAGATTTAACTAATCTTGAAAAATGGGGGATAGGGTCTGTATTTTTCAGAATTTGCATAAAAGCAAAGCAACAAGGAAAAATTATTTTAAAATTCGCATTAAAAAAATGAGCAAATAAAGTATGACTAATAAAAAATTTCAAATATTTGAAAAAAATTAATACAAGACAAACTTTTTTTATTACTACAGTATTTAATTTTAATTTTTCATAAATATTTTAATCATTACCGCTAGCATTCGTTTTTATACTAGTAAGAAATCAGACTGGATGTGATGTATTGTGGCTTCTCCTTAAATGAAGTCAAGAATCTCTCTGCAATTATACAGAAAAACCTGTTAGCCACTTTATTTTTATTTGTGATGTGATGTACAACTAGCGCCATTTTTAGTTTTATGCTGTGTTAATGGTTTTTTGTTTCTACATTAAAAAAATGAGATCGTAATCAAAATAAAAAGATTATACACTATCATTAGAAAGATTATTTTCGGTTTATAAAATCTTCATTTTTTATTTTAAAAACCTAAAAGATTATTTATTTCTAATATATATAACAAAATACGGTTTAAAAAGTTTAAATTTTTTGAATATTTATTGCGATATTTTTATATATAAGTATAAATCTATTATTATTATTTACTCATTAGTATAAATAGGTTATTTACATAGAAGCTAAAATTCTAAATACAGCTTAGGCCATATTCACGTTAGCTGCTGATATAACATTATATTTTTGAAAAAAATAAAAGTATTTCAAGTCAAAATAAGTTATTAATAATTTAAATTTCTTGATATCTAATAAATATAGTGAAATATGAAAGATGTTAAGAAGAAACATGAATCGCATAACTTCAAAATCGCATTAAAATAATCCGCATAAAACGAGACCCAGGTGTAATCTTTTGCACCAATTGGAATATATCAATCATACTGGATGCCCCTTAAGCACTAATATACATCCCCATTTAATATATCAGACGTTATGCACAAATCTAGCTCAGACAAACACAAGCTTTATTACTGTTATGTGACCAAGATGATGATGAAATTCATAATATAATCTAAAAACAATTTAGAATTAAGTCACTGGAATAATTTTAATAATGAAATACAAGTTTATTAACAACAACAAAAAAATTGTAATTAAGATCTCTAGAATAAGGCTATATAAATATCAAGTATATGAAAATTCAAACTATCACATTGTGATTTACATGAATAATATACAAAATTCCAGTTATTACATTATGATTTACATGATTAATACATTAAGTTTACTTAAAACCGATTCAGCATATTAAATGAACATGTTTGAATTGATATTCAATAAAATTTTAACACTCACTGATATATATATATATGAAAACATACATATGCATGTGTGCAATTTCTGAACATATTTGACTTGTTACAAAATAAACATTTTTAATTGTCACTTTTAAATGATATAAAATACATGGGTTTATATATGTGTTCCAATAGGTTTACTTAAAACATATATATATATAATCTGCGCACATATGTCCAGTACAATAAGTGATTAATTATATCAACGAAATTCATTTTCTATAATATTTTATAATAGCAAAAATTCATTTTCATTTTTATAGGACAAGATTTAATATATATGCGTGTGCTTTTACCATTTGTACACACAATGACATTTACAAATTTCAGTTTGACACAATAAATGTTATTCAAAATATACTTTCTGTATTTAATTCCTTGGTTAAAATCCATTAATTTCACACATGCAAGTGTGTATCAATAAAATATAGATATAATTTAAAATTAGTTATCAAATTCTATCTTTAATGATTACAGTTTCTTTCTTTCTTTTTTAAAAAAAATAGTCAATTTTCTTGACAGTTTATGAAAGTTTCTTTCTTGACAGGTCACCCTCAAGATATAATTAGGTAAACATTTTTAAAAAAAATTATACTCCTGCAAGTTTATTTTAATTCAAGCAAAATTATCTATGTTTGTTTTACTTTAAAATGTCGCCTTTTTTTTAAATAAAATAAAAATAAAATCATTCTACATATACATGCCTCACAGATTAAGTAATTATTACATTTTTAGAATAATATAAAATAATGTATTATTTACTGTTTGATTTCTTATTTTTAATCCAAGCAAAATTATTTGCTGGTATTTTTTTTAAATGTCATTTTTAGGAAAGAAATTATTTAAAATTTTGTTATCATTACATATAACGTTACTCACCATCAGCTGTATATATGTATATCTGTGCTTCTCTGCATACAAATACATCAGCATAAACATAACTACTTCTTCATTAAGCTGATTGAATTGGGCAAGCTAGTAGATTTCAGGCCAGCAAGCTGTTTTCCAAAACAAATTTGCAGCTAATGAATTTCAACACAAAAAAGTGGGTCATTTTCCTCCATGTGAATTGAAACTCCAACATAGAGCAGCTGCTTTCTTGCATTCTCACATCCTCATGATGGCTCTGTATAAGTCTGGAAACCAGCTCTGCAGCTAACTACCAACTATTGCAGCTAACTACTTCACAAAATATTTTAGCCAACTGCTTTTCAAAAATATTAAATCAGACTAATTGGTCAAAACAACAAGCCAAAAAACCGAAAAACAGTCTGAACTGATAATTTTATCAACCCTTTTTATAAGTCATCTGAGATGATAAAACATTTTAATTGAAACCAGGTTTTTCAGTCTAATTCAAACAATTTTAATCAAAAGCTACTTTTAGATTTCTACTAAAGTGGCATCTACATGGTTTTTTTACTTAGATAGAGAATTGTATACAACCATTAATTAAAAGATTTTCAAAAATATATCATGCTTGTTTTTTAAATTCAAAATCAGAATACAATATTAATTTATTTATTAGACTTTTTAAAATCTTTTAATTTATAATAAAATTCTATTTTAAATCCACAACTATTTAATCCTTTTACTATGGATTATTTTATTCCAGGAAATGTAGAAAATATCTATAAAAAATTTTGTCTGTGTTTATTTATACTTTTCCTTTACTTTATATTGTGCCGGTTGAATGTGTTTGCTGGTTTAGCCCGGTTCAAAATCTAGACGAAAGTACTTCGAGACCAATCATATGCGAGATATAAAAATCAAGAATACTATGGACTCGCGAGATATAAAAATCAAGAATACTATGAACTCTGCCCTATTCATCTATTTTTTTTAATCTAATAACAAATCAACAACATATCTGAGACATGCATAGATCTATATTCTCCCGCCTGTCCCGCCAGCATCAGGGAGAAACAATCAACTAAAAATTAAATCATTAACCTAACTCGAGTAATGATATATAATTCAGGTCATGTGTGAAAGACTTATGCAATACTTGGATCATCGGAGATTAACAAATAGATAACATTAAAAATATCACGGATACAGATAATAAATAGAAGTGACTGTTTAGTTTATGTTAAGAATATATACTTTAATAAGAATATTAATAAAATTGGAGGCTTTATTCTCTGCTATTCCCAAATACACATTCCCCAAATCATTAAATAAAAACACAATATAAAAATCTATAATTCTTCTGCAGTAAAAAATTGGTTTGCCATTTAAACCTATCTTACATTGAATCATTTAACATATTTTGCATGAGCAAGCTCGAATGAATTTACAATAATTTATTGATAACTCAACGAAATTTTACACTAGTATTTCATTTAGTCCGGCCCCAGGAAATCAATTCGAAGTTAGTGATGCACACAAAAAAATAAAATCTAATTTATATTGTAAGTAATGATATTCTCTCTAAACCCATTATTCACAGAAAATTAAAAAGACTTGATTTGCTATCAAATGCGAAAGACTAAGTAATTGCTGATGACTGCTTGATGCACAAGAATATTATTACTGCCTGGAAATAAAATTAACCAGACGATCTGAATTCGCATGAAGTTGAACATGAAAGCCCAAATAAGAAAAACAATACTGGAATACTTACATGCAGCATTCACACAAAAACAAATTTCAGGTGAAAGAGCGTAATGTCAGCCAGCCTAGCTCAGATAGCTAAACATTTACATAAATCCTTCATATCCAGAGTCAATCGAAAACATTTAAATAAATTGGGCGGCCATAGTAATCCGGGCAAATAAAAGATTTTTTTTTTTTGATCTTGCCAATCCAAAGGTAAACTGAGCAATAAACTCGCTTGAACAACAACACCTCTCAGCAAAAAACGAATATATAATATAAATTTCCCAAGCTAATAAGAGAATTAATGAAATAAAAGCAGCACTAAAAAAAACTGATTTCCCAGAACCCAGACTCGGCAGGACTACATCGCCGGTTCTTTGAAGTCTAATGACTACAAATAATTTGATTTTAACCCAAGCTTGCACACACACAATAACCCACAGGTTTAACACAAACTTATTTTATAAACCAGAAATCTTTTCAATAAAGCGAGGCTAAAAAAAAATCTTTACAAATACTTTTAATAAATAATTTGCCTAGTACGCTTGATTTAAGATGTTTTATAATTTCCCTTCCCCTTATTTTTTTAAATAAAATATCTCTGATAGTTCTCAAATGTACGAAGGAATAAATAAGCTTTATCGAGGAGCTGTCAAACTATCGAAGAGACATATTATATAAATGGTAATATAAAACATTAAAATATATCCGTATAGATAAATATTAATACAGCATAAATAATAAGCACAATATATTATACATATTTGATTTAAGAAATGAGTAATAGCGAAGGAAAGCATGGAAATTATAAAGAATGATCGAGGGTTAAATTACATAGTATATAAAGTTGCATTGACTAAATTACATTATAGGAAATCAAAGATTTAATACTAATAAGACAAATGAAGATTTACGAGGACAAAATGGAAGATAAAAAGTTCGTGAGGAGGATTTAAAATGTTACCAGCACCAGATTTTGGGTCTTGGCAATGGCACAATTCCCACGACACCTTGATTGATTTGCCAACAGGAAATTAATTTTTACAGATAGCGTGTTTAGTCTGTGAAGCACCAGTACAGACCACAGGCAGACAGTTCTACAGTTCGATTCACTTTAGAACACTATTATAGTCTTCGGCATTTTGCAGAATAGAGGTCCGGACAGACGGCAAAGCTGATGGAACTAGCTGCCATACATGGTCTCATACGAAAAATTAAGCAGTTCAACTATATCACGTAACATTCTGTCTCTTCAAAAAAATATAATCTGATCCCTCTTCTTTTGTTCCCCCCACTATTTATACTTTTTAGCCCAAACTTACTCTATTGTATTTTGTATCATTCAATTTTGACAAGCCTCCACTCTCCTTTGTTCCAAAACAATTTTCTTTTTACAAAATCAAACTTTAAGATTTTGTAATCTAATTTTGATTTAACTTCAAATTTCTTATTAAGGAGGCCATACTTAATTGCCCTGAAACGAAACTTTAATTTAAAATTAATTAATTCAGGAATGTTGGAAGGCTTATCTAAAATGAACCGCATGAAATACTTTCAACATAAAAATAAAATAAATAAAAATATTATGTGTTTATATATATATAAAGTTTAATTTTAGTTTTAACAGAACCCTGGATTAATTTATACATATATGTTTACCACACATACATGCCTATTTCATAAATTATGACAAAAGATATTTTTATGAAAAAAATAGTTTTTAATTGCATTTACTTTAATAAATTATTTCTATTTAATGCAAAATTCTGTTAAATACTTTTCTACATACAGGAACCATGTTTGAAATACCAGTTGATTTATGTAAGAATGTGAAGCATGGATCTGACTTCCAGATCCATTGCTTCAATATTTATATGCACACACACAACTATGTTGTTGTGTGCCATGTAACCCAAACGATTACAATATACTGTATATTCATTTAAATATTTGAGAGTATTAAGATGTTTAATCATAAAAATATTTTTACTTAAAAAATTTAATTACTCTGGCAATATACCTGTAGTATTACAGATTAATAAGAATCATAAAAAAATTATCAATAATAATAATCAAAGCATTTTATTTACATAATTTGTGTTGAAAATAAAATCTTAAACAAAACAGCTTTTAAAAATTACATTATAACAAAAAATAAATAGACTTACCTAAATTTATTAAATAATTTACCCATGATGAGCATTATTGGCATTAGTAAAATCAAATAACCAAAACCAGCCAAGGTTGAGGGTCCCAACCCATAAACATACCAAAGAATAATCACAACTACAACTGCTTGAAGAGGTCCCACCCACAAAAAATGAAGCATAAGTACAACCTAGAATAAGATAGATTTAGATATAAAGACAAAACTCAGAATTCATGTGATGATGATGATGTAAATACTTACCAAATCAAATCGATTGACATCATTAGACATAAGATTAATAATCTGACCAACAGAAACTTGGGACATTGCCTGGTTGTTCAGCCTTAGAGCCTACAAAATGAAAATACATACATAAAAGTTGATGAATATTCAATTCATAAATCAAACAAACCAAAAACTTTAATATAAATAATGGAAATTCATGGATTCAACATCCATAGAAATCTTTTTAATGCATGAAGGCTGTATGATATTACAATTCTGTTTCGATTCATCAACACTTATGTGATTGAAACAAGTTGCCTGGGATTATCTAACTAAAAATAATTTTAAATAGACATAGTGATTAATATTAGATAGCTATCTCTGATGCTATAAGCAGGCTATTGTTTGCTCAAGTTAGCTATAAGAAAAAGTCTCTAAGCCTCACTCAAATTTGAATCTTAAATCATACTCATGATAAGTGGAAGTATTTATCACTTTATTATGAAACTAATGTTAGCTTATTTTAAAACAAGTAGTAAAAATTTTTATAGGGTTAATGAAAAGTAATGTTATAATGATGAAAAAATTATGCTTACTGCTTGGTCTCAATGCACACCTATTTAGCTAATTACCCCTCCTTTAATAAATTAAATAGAGGATATAAGTATAAAGGTAATACAAATACTTGTTCAACAACAAAGAATATCTATACAAATTTATAAAACTGTTTCCAAGTCATTCAAAATACACAGAAAAAAAAAAGGTATTCAAAAGTTTTCTTGAAAGATAGTAATTTGGAAAAGGTGGAATAACAGCCCCCCTTGTCCTACCAAAATCAATCAAATAAGGGTTGTTATTTTAAAAAAACTTTTCCAAAATAAACAGACTAGTTTTTATTATCATAATAACTACATTGGGCATAGTAGACAATACAAGACTTCTCTTTCACTTAAATATACAGTTTTATAGTCCTCATTGTATTCTGATGAGACAAGTCCATGATATCCAGGATGGTTCAACCATTTATGGAAAATGCTTTTGCATAATTTGATTTTTCTCTATGTGAGGCTTTGCCTAATAATGTTTTCCAAGCTAAATCAACTTGTGTACTTGAAAAAAGTATGCACCATTCTACACCTTATTTTATGCACTGAATAACTGCAACTAAGCATAAAAAGTAATCAATGCTGAGAAACTAAGTAAATAAAACAATCAAAGAAGTCGCGAAAATGTAATGCACTTGATATGACCATGCATAAACTCATATCATCTTTTCATATTTGATTTTTACAATATTATTAATGTCAGAATTTTGAATGTTATCTAATTATGCGTTTTATGTAAATCCAATTCCATTATATTTATATACACATTTCATAATATGACCTCAATATCTAATTATATTCTTTTTTATACATTTATCACACGGTCATTAATTATTACATTTTACACATGCACATATATTTAGATATTATCTTACTATAATAAATATCTTCAAAAATTATTTTAAAATTATTTAATTATTATATTATATACACTACATACATATACAAATATATATATATATACAACAAAAGAAATACATACAATACATAATCTTTGAAGAAGACTGTTGAAGCAATCTAAATATTGACAATGTTAAATAAAATGCAATGTTAACAGAAAAGAGAGTAGTAAATCACTGATCACATGATCGCCATTTCCTAGCCTTACCCAAGTTGTTAAAATAGTAACAAACTCTCCATACAGCTCAGTGCAGTGTATGGAGAGTTTGCTACAGTTTTAACAACTTCAAGCATAAAAAATGATAATTGTGATATTTAGTAGTTTAATGCTAATCCTGCCCTTGGAATTATCGTGACTGCAGTTATTAAAGAATCAAGGATATCAAAATATATGGATACTGAACTGGGTTCAGATCTATATGACTATACCAATGAATGTATTTGAATTGAAAACATTATTGTGTTTTCATTTTGAACTCACAGGTTTACAGTTCACTAAAAAGATAAAAGGTGGCTACTGAAGGGTTACATTAGATCCAAAGATCTAGATGCAGTATTCTCAAATGTAAGGCCCCTCACTGATGAAAGCCGTAAGCTAGAAAGTAGTCTGGGGATATTAGATGTGTAGGTATTAGATAGGGATTTTGTGCACAAACCTTCTTGAATCCATTCTATTGATTACTAAGGCTTAAATCAGATGGCACTACTATATGGAGTTTTAATTATAAATTTATTTAAACGCACATTGATTACGTAAGTAATATTCATTAAAGCTGTAGTGTAGCCTCAAGCACATGTGTATAAAAATGTGATAGTAGGGACCTCTACAGGTCTTAAACCACAAGCTTACTCTTTGAAAGAAAAGAGGGGAACCAAACTTTACTTCAACCTACTTTCTATTTAAATAGGTGAAGCTGAAGTGGTTCGATCTGAGAGTGTGAAGCTATTCAATACTTCACTAATTAAGTCCACATTTCTTATTACACATTAATATTCATGAAATCTTTCTATTTACGAGTCAATGGAAAGATTTTTTTTTATACGCATGTGCTTGAGATTACAGCCTTAATGAATATTACTTACATAATCAATGTGTGTTTAAATAAATTTATAATTACAACTTTAAATTATCGTAATAGATTTCCCACTATAAAATCTTTCCATTGACTCGTTGTAAATCGAAAGATTTCATGAGTATTAATGTGTAATAAGAATTGTGGACTTAATTAGTGAAGTATTGAATAGCTTCACGCTCTCAGATCGAACCGCTTCAGCTTCATCTATTTAAATAGAAAGGAGGTTGAAGTAAAGAAGGGTTCCCCTCTTTTCTTCCAAAGAGTAAGCTTGTGGTTTAAGACCTGTAGATGGCCCTACTATCGCATTTTTATACGCATGTGCTTGATGCTATATGGAGTTTGCTATTATTTAGAAAGGAGAGTACTGTTTAAATAATAAACTAATACAAAAATGATATTACATTTCAAAAGGTTGTAAATAAAGTAACCACTCATCTAATATGAGTCAATACTGAACTAAAAGAAAAAATCTTAGATTAAAACAAATACTAAATGAATAAATTTCCAGGTAATATTACCAAAACAATGTACCTATTATGTTTCATGATCTATAAAATGTGTGTAATCCCTATGAATGCATTAGAAATATTTTAGTCTCAATAGGAATAAATATTTGTAATACAAGTTTTTAAGAGTTATCTAAAAAAAAACTAGGCATAAAGTAAAAGAAGTAATGAATTGCTTTTTTTACAGAAGTCACACATGATCTTACTGGAAGAATATCTATTAATTTACAGTATTAAGATTCAACGATAGATTTGTTGCCCTTTTTAATCACTTCTCTGTAAATAATTGTGTCTTCAAAACAGTTTTAACAAAGAATTTTAACTAATTGATTCAAGTTAATTAGTTTTCTTTATTATTTTCTACAAGAACCTCCAGTAGCTATCCTATATGAACAACATTTTGAAATCCTCCAAGACCATTGATGGTAATTTAATAATTTAAACCAATGGTCTAAACAAATGAACACAGTCAAGAATGTGAACAGGAAGTCTGATTTTTAACACCTCTAATCCTCATCAATGACATGTGTAATTTTTTACTTTAATGCCAAAACATTTTCCATTTGTAGAAGAGACTATAATTAATCAGACTGAAAATTTATAAATAAATATATATGGAAATATTAAAAAAAAAAATTAACATAAAGAATTAACTTCTTCCTGTTCTGTGGCCACTTGGAACAACAATTGAAAGTCAAGCATCTTAAAGAATTGAAAAAAAATTCATATCTCTTATGAATACTAATGTATCAACTGTATATAAAATCACTGATTTTTTTTCTGTGAATGTCTACAATACTTCATTTATATACACACAAGTGTTTGTGCACAATGTTTAAATATAGATTACATCAAATACTTACACACATACACACTCAATAAAACATATTACAAATATTTTTATGTTCTAATCTTGCCTTATTCTTTTGATAAATTTGACTTTTAGTCAAAAAAGCAACAAGCTTTTACCAATACACACACTAAGCTTCATAAAATAAGAAGCTCTGATTGTATTTTCATTGTCACAACTCACTAATTAAAAATAAATGATATTTGGAAAATAATTATTATTTATCAAAATTAAAACCAGTTCCTGATACCTTTAGGGAATATATTATTTTACATTTAAAGAATCTGTTTATTATGTAATGACTCATAAGAACGAAAAAATCATATGAAGATAAAAGAATTTAAGAAAAAATTACTATTTCCTTTAATTGTACACACATCCTGGTTAATGAAGCAAGTATATCATGTGACTTCCTCAGAATAAGCTCCAACTTCCTATTTTTTTTTTTTTTTGGTAAGTATATCAATCAAATTACTTTTTTTTAAACTAACCTGCAGTAAAAACAAAGACAGTACTGTTTCACCTGTTGAAACACTGCCAATTTTAAGTGTTATTTTTTGTTGTTGCAAAAACTCCATTAAACTATCATACAGTAGTTTTATTAAAATGTGGCACTAAAAAAAAATACACATAATCCAAAAAAAGTTATAAAAAATCATCAATTACAACAATTTTGAACATATATATATATATTCTACAGTGGGATTTCCCAAACTGTGTTCTACTGAACTCTAAAATGTTCTGCAAAATATAAATACATATTCTGTTTAATTAAAGTGGATGTGAGTTAAATTTTTTATGTGCGTAATCATTAAAACTAATTGTTTCTTTTTAAAAATACAAATAATTGTTTTTGAAAAGAAGTGTGATGGTGTGAAGTTGTTTAATGCATTTATAAAGATATTACACATGGAACAGAGAAATATGAATAACTCCACGTATGTGTGTTGTTTAATTAAAAAATCAGATATATTAATCTTAACTGGGATTTAAAGTTTGGACTAGACAATATATAGTGTAGTAAATGCTTAGTGATAATCATTTCTGTATTTATGGTGGAGTGGATAGTGTCAAAGTTGTGAATGGAGGAAGTTTGAGACTTCTAATTCAAAATGTAACAATTGTTTTGGTATATTTATAAAAGTATTATAATTAGATAAAAATACAACTATAGCTTTTAAATGCCTTCTTCAAAATCAGTATTTGTTTATTTATTTTTTAAAACACAAATTCAATGCAGTGTTCATGAAAAATGTTGTGTTCCATTTTAAAAATGGAGGAAATCTGCTGTATAGGATATCCTCAGTAGTGCTTTCTGATTTAATAACTTCATGCTGCAAGTTCTAATTAGCATCAAGAATCAGATTAAACATGCTATCAGAAGACTTAGACCTTTGTTTTATAGAATAACATTGAAGATTCTAAGATGGCTATAGCTAGTTTCTAACTAAAGTTAGTTATCAAGGAAGAAAACTGGCTTAGGTTCAAAACCTTAGAGTGTTTAAACTTTTAACTCATTAATGAAAAGAGCATAATGTGAATAATAAGTGATCATAGTGCTGTTTAATCATTGGATTGTTATAATTTATTCACTGGCAGTTTTGATCTCATCAATTCCCTCTTTCAATACAAATTATTTTTCATTGACTCCACTCACAAAATGAAAGTCAGAAATCATTAATAAATAATTCTTAACTGGTTCTTTCTTCCATGAACTAGAAAAGAAAAAATTCACTAATATACAATCTTATCAGACTCCTTCTCACAGGAGTTGAAAGAATCACTTCAATGACTTCTCCCATTCAGTTGGAAGCTAAAAATCACTAATATATTTATTTATGGAATAACTAATAATCACTTCCACAATGCAAACATTACTTTCTTCAAATAATTATTGTTTTCGTTTCGACTGTCCAGTAGTAACTCTGAACGAAGATTGCCGAACAGCAGAAACTAAAAAAACAAAATTATTTAAAAAAACTAATACATTTAAAAGCATTGCATAAAGTGAAAAGAGAAAGGTAATTATTAATTATAAATATATATTCTAATTGGCAATGCACAAGAAAAAAATACTGTATTATTTATGATTCTCCAAGAATAGAAAGAGGAGTCGGTTAATATACTATTTTTATAAATCATAACGCCGATATCTAAAATGGTGAAATTTTCTTCTTTAATTCATAGAAAAGTCATTATGCATTATAAAATCCAATTTGATAGAAACATGTTAAAATACGATGTTTGCACTACCATCACTTACTTATGTTTAATTACAGAATGGGGCAGAGGTTGCCAATCTCTACAGCAAATAATAAAAAGAGCACAAAAAATATTGAAACAAATAGTCAGTGAAGTATTTTATTTCTATTTACAAGATAAGCATGAGAACAATTTAAGAGATGACCATAATTGATGCCAACACATTATAACGATCGAAATGAAAGTGAAGATCGAATCTAACCGCAAAAACAATATCTGCAACTACCAGGGCGCCATCTAGGCATTTGAGCCTAGAAAAATTTATAAAGTAGGCAGATACGCGCTGTTAAGATTCCACTTTATTTAAATATTCCGATCGTTAGCCCAAGTCACTAGTTCAGCGGAGACGCAGAGATAAAAATCTATATCTTAATTTATATCTTAAATATGAATAAATAAAAGCCACTGCCAGAAATTAACACATAAAAATATTTATTTACGCACATATAAAATAACATTTAAATTTTGAGGAATAAGTTTAACATTTTAGATTTTTATATTAACTTTTAATTTTACATTTAACTAAGTTTCAATGAGTTTAATATTTTATTTAGCTAGTCAAGTATGAATAGACTACATAGATCTGCATTTGAAAAGAAAATATTCTTCACTGATTTAACCTTAGGCAACAAATTTCGCAACCAAACTGGCGCCAATCCATCTGATACATTCATGTATTCAATGTAGCATGATATGACAACACGAAATACTATACTGTCAGGAAAATACATCTGAACAATAAGTAGAAATAGAGAAGGCATTGACTCTCCACCAACAGGAATGTGACATCTGTTGGCAAGTAGAACAATAAACAAAAAAACTCCATAGGAATGGACTGCGGTCTTCTGCCGACTTACAAACCCATCCATAGGCAAACAGAGGGTGTGTGGCGTATATCTATAATCCTGCCCGTAGCGGACCTCATACTACATCTACAATTACACAAATATATCCAATCCATTGAACCAATTCAACTCCGAAACGAATAACCTAAGATTATCCTCCCTTAATATAACTTTACAAAACTATATAGCCATTCACGCCAGACTTAAATTTAACATTTAAATACGTTCGCACAGATTATTTTTATAAATTTGCTTTAAAATGTTGAGTACAGATCAGGTGCACACATTCCAAATTAAACACAACTGATCAAAATACAAAGTCATCGATAAACGTCACTTGCATAGGGAATATACAAATCCCATTAGCATTCATCGTAAGATGCTTGCAGTGATATCGTTGACCCATATATTCTAATCGAATGTGAAAACCACAACATAATCAACCGCTAACGAATCTATGCAACGTCTATACCCAACTTAAATGTAATGCATTTAATAATTTCTACAATAAATATTATTACAAATAAAAATAATAAAATGGAAATGATTTTAGCAAAACTTAACTATATAAATTTAAACAATCAATTATTAATTTGAAAATCAAATAAGAGTTCATTTTAAAATTTAAATTAGCTGAATCTTTAAAAAAAAATCACTGACGAAAGTTCTTAATTACTTTTTTTGGTTGTTGTTAATTTGTAAAGTTCATAGCTCACGGTAGAAGAGTCCAGGTTTCTGCTTTTAATTCCCGCGACGCCTCCATTGGAAGATGTTCTGGAGATGGCAATAGCTGGTTCAAGGTATCACAGTCTTTTCATTTTTCTTTTTAAATAGAGAGTGTGGTATGTGCGTCCTACCGCATCTCTCAAACACACAACGCTGGAAGTCCAGAAAAAACTGTATTTCCCTTTTTATATTATCCACACGGATTCAATTAACAAAACGTCACTAATCCATCACTTTCGTTAGGGTCCGAGCCAAGGCTTAGTGCTTCCATTGGTCAAACTAATTTTTCTTTATTCTCTTATCCAATTTTCATCTCATCATTTTAATTATACCAGAGCCCAAGGCTAGCTTGCTTTTCAAACAATTTATAAACAATCATTTCCATTTACAGATTACATTAATTAATACCTGTTTTTATTTTTAAATCTTGTACTTTTTTATAAAAAAAGTACGTTCAAATACTTATTTGTTTTTTTTTTTTTAAAAAAAATATTTTTAAAGTTTGGCATCTGTGCGAATGTATATACGTTTAACAAACGTTTTAATTTTAGCGTTTAGTTTTTTACTTTTATTTGCGAACTTTTAAGTTTTTATTTTAAATTAATGTAACGACATATTTATATATCGTTACAACATGGAGAAAAACTCAAAAAATGTAAGCACAGAAAGTAACTTTTTTTAATTATGCACTTAAAAAGCACGATTGTTTATGCCAGAATTCACTAAAGAAATGGATAAATATCCAAATTAATGGCAGTTCAGTATTCTGGTAATTGGTTATGTGCTATCTTCATAGTAACATTTGAAGTTATTGAAGAATTAAGTTAAAAGAACCATATTTAATATGAGGTGCAAATTCAGGTTCTTTGGAGGAAAATCCATACACTTAATTCATTCTGTAAAACAATAAGAAATCAAAAAAGAATTTGTATTTCATTTCTCTCATCAGTTTTGGTTCTAGAGATTATTATTTAATTCTCACTAATTATTATATGTGAGGATGAAGGTGATATTGTCTCAATTCTCTAAAAGTATATATTAGTGTTATCTAAATTCCATTGTTCAATAGAAAGAAAAGGATAATTCTATAAGTTTCCTGAATTCATAGCATTTTTTTTTTAAAAAAAAAAAATACAATGAATTAACTATAAAATGCCATGCTGTTAAGTGTTTTCAAATTACAAAATATATACTATTGAAACACTACACGATACATTTTTTGTTATGTATTACTATTAAGAAATATAAAGTCAATGTATATTATATGACGCATTCTACCTGAATGATCTAGCATCTATTTGGTTTTTTGAGATTCCAAGTCAGACCTCCATCTATTTAATAGCTGTCAGTCTCTTGGTTCACCTTCAAACTTATTGAATCAATTAAAATGATCAAAGTAAAACAATTTTTAAGTCATTATTTTTTTCCAGTGTAATTTGACCAAGTACATACTCATTCATTTCTTAGCTGCCCATACAATTATTAAAATCTTTAGCCAACATTACAATTCAAAAGCATCAACACTTTTCCAATGTTATTTCTTCAATGTCCAACTTTCGTATCTATAAAAAGTTAAAGAAACGGCTACATTAAATATGACATATTTCATTGACTAACAAATGAACAAACATCCAGTTTCTCAACATTTGCTGTTTCAGTTATATACTACTTCAAAAAAAACATCGTTTTACTATCAAGTAATTGGGTGCACTCATTACTATCATGTCAATCTAAGACAGACGATTTTATTTGGTTTTTTGGTTTTCAAAAGTTTAAAATTTCATTTGAAATGGCTTCAATCATAAAGTTAGTGATCATAGCAATGAAAATGCAAAGTTCTCCCTTTAAAAAAACAAACAAACATATTCTGATATCAGCCATTTGTATTAACAGCAAATCTTATAGAATTTTAAAAATTATCAAAAACAAAAGATAATTTTATTTTTGTTTTGTAGAATATGAAATCATGCATATATCAATTGCATATGTAAATACATAATGTGCTTTCAATTTATTATTTCATTAACTTTGATAATTGCATCCTTCTATTTTTTTAACATTAATTTTATTGATAATCTTAATTTGTACATGTTAAAAAAAATACTTGTTATGTAAATGTGTGTGTGATGAAAAATACTGAACACTTATCCGGAACAGTTCAATGATCAATACATACTATCTATTATCTGTTAATTTATATCATCCATTAGGAGGTATGGGACAATATAGAATGATTTTTGAAACCCCTCGTACATGGCGAAGAAACATTAGCACTACAGATTTTTTTTTGTTTAGACAAAACAACTCTTATAGAATGTATAAATCATTTAACATATATAAAAGATGGTGCTTAAAAATACAACTAATATTTATACATAGAATGCCCAGCAAACAAAAAAAAACCACTCGTGCCAATTCAACACAATTTTTAAATGCATTTTGACAACTTTAATGACATGCTTCAAAAGCAATAATGTAAATAACAACAAATACTAGATAGCTATGTAATTAAATCCTTTCGATAAAAACCATTATATTCACTCAGTGACCATGATCATTCCCACCACATTTTTGCCATAAATTTTATTAATCAATAGATGCCAGATGGTGATACTCATTAAATCCTATTTATTGCTATCCTATCCAATATCATCAGATTAGTTTCTAGTTAATGGCTTTAATTATTGAGGACCTTATGGATCTAGAAGCAATGCATCTGGATCTTTTGGATCTAATATATCTTTCCCCTAGAAGCTATCTTTTATTTCTTAGTTTTACTCTCAGGTGAAAGCCTGACTTGAAAAACATGGTAATGTTTTCAATCTCAGCCCCTCTGCTTGTATAGTTTCATAGATCTGAAACTAGTTTAGTATCTATATATTATGATGAACTTAAATTTTAATAACTATAGTCACCATAATTCTCTTGATCAATAATGGTATATAACCAATAAGAAATCAGATGACTCTTGCTTATAGCAAGGGTATGTAATGTTGTATTTGTGACTACTATTTATTTTCTTAAACTTCTGGTAAAAGCCAATGGTTTAAAAAATTGATATAATTTAAGATTTGAATTCAAGCTAACAAGTTTAAAAAACTATGAAGATCTGATATTATATCAACTAATAATATTTTGTAATTAATAGGAAAAAAGCTATTATCAGAAGATCAAATTAGCTATAAACTGGTAGTGTTTAAACAAAAAAATTGATGAATATGATAGTCATTTATAAATCTCATACAGTATTAAAAATACTTTTTTTTAAACACTTTACATCAAATTAATTTTCTTTTAATGAACAAAAAAAAAACATTAGGTAAGCAACAAAAATTAAGTTCAATATTAAAGTATCAAAAGTTCAAAAGTTTTCACATTTATCTTGATAATAATGTAAAAATAAATATTTACCTTGCGATACAACAAAGAACAGCATCCAATTCTTATTTGCATGGCACAACGTTGAACACCATAAAAATATGGATGATGGAAAATAGCAAGAAAACCTGCAGAGAGACTCATTCCGGCACCGTAAAGGTAAGCTTCAGTCCGAGAGATGGTAGTATCTTTCGCAAAGTACTGAATCAATTCACCCATTATAATTGCCTGAATGACTTTCACTGCTTCCTGAAACAGCGAACACAAGTTCAAAATACAAATAAACGCATCCATTTCTAGTCAAGCAGTGAACAGATCATATTATATGTAAATGCCTCCATTTATTTGTATCTCAACAGAAAATAGATATTTTTAAAAAATATTAATTTTATTGAAGACATAAAGAATGGTTAAGTAATTATGATTAAATAATTTGCAAACATTATAATAAAAATATTATAAGTGAAAGAAATTTAAAATTTAATATAGCATTTTAATTATATTACTTATCTACAGACCAATTCAAATCCCTTTTTATAACTCTATTTTTCTCTTCCACTTATCTATCTACATTACAATACAAGAATTGAATTTTTAATTAAAAATAAAATAGATTGATGCTAAATTTATCGATATGACATGGAATGTAGATCTCTTTTAAAAAAGACTCCTAAAAATCTCTAAAATTTTTAAATATGGGAAAATCATTATTCTACTTGATAAAGTGCTCTCCAATAAAAATATATATATAAATGAGCTGAAATACAACAGAATTTTATGATGTCCTTTGACCAGATTCAATTCTCTCATTTTCGTCTGCAATCACTGGTATATTATAGTAAAACCATACATATCGAGGGCTATCTATGGAATGAAATTTCTTTCAAGGTTCTAAAATTATACATTTTAAAATAAACTTTAATCAATCATAATCAAGTTTTATTAGTTTTATTTTGCCAAACACACAGACATAAACACATATGTGTAACAGGCATAAACCCATATTCATACCATATGTGTAACAGGCATAAACCCACATTCATATCTCCTGTTCATCTCCTGTTCATTTCTCAGTTAACTTTGTAAGAACACACACCCAATGTTCACTGGATGGCAGTAGCATAATACATATATAAATGATGACAATTATATAAATGGAATACTGCATCTTTATGACGTGATACACAGTGACTTCTTTCTTATACAGAGTCAGGAATCTCTCAGCCATTATGCCCAGAGAAACCTGTTAGCCACTTTACCTTCATGTTCCATTCCTAAAATTTTTCCCATATTTTTCTCTATACTACTACATCCCATTTCCACAACATAATCTTTGTCAATTCCATGGCCTTTATATCTAAATCTCCAATATCTAACCCAGCATAAAAACCAAGAACCTACTTTCTGTATAATCACTTTGTTTATATTTAATCTTCCACAAATTCATTATTTGTATCCTTTCTGCCATCAGGCATTTACATTCAATTAATAGACGCCTAATATTTTCTATTCCTTCCTTACACAACTTACAGAGAAAGTCACCCACATTTTTCCATTTATGTGTATATTCCCTTGTTGCTAAAGATCCTGCTCAAGTCTTAAACAGTAAACTACTTTCCTTGCTATTATCATAAAATAACTTGCACCCAATATTCCGTTTACTTCTATATATACTTAAAACTCTTTTTAGCGATTAAGCCAATGCACATGATCTTTAAAGATAAATTATAAATGAATATTCTCAATTTTTCCAGACATGAGATATAATATTTTAGAAAGAATAGAATGAATCACCCATTTTTTCGACCCAAACGTTTATGTATAGGCAAATCTTAAGTGTGCGGAAATAAGAGCGTGAATGTGTTAAACGATCACTTTAAAGTACATTTGTTATGTTTGAAAGAATGACACGAAATCTTTACAATTTATGAACCATCATTCTTTAGTTGAAATTAAACATATATAATGAGATATTATTGTTTCGCAAGTGTCATTCGTTCAAACATAACAAATGTAATTTAAAGTGATCATTTAACACCTTCACACTCTTATTTCCACACACTTAAGATTTGCCCATACATAAACGTTTGGTCGAAAGAATGGGTGATTCATTCCATTCTTTCTAAAATAATATATCTCGTGTCTGAAAAAATTGAGAGTATTCATTTATAATTTATCTTTAAAGCACATGTACATAGGCTTAATCACTAATATTACTATTACATAAAAAACATAGCGCTATATAAAATAATATCTCATTAAACTCTTTTTATTCTTTATACTAGTTATCCATCTCTCCAACTCCTTATTAATGCACCTATTCTTCTATTCCATTCCTTGCCACTATAACACTTAACAATTCACCGATACAATCATCTCGCCTTTTGTATAAGTATACTGACATAATTCTTTATCCAAATCTTCTGCATACCCGGGCTACTCATAACCCAATTAAATACTATTTTGGCTATTCTCTTATCATCCATGAATTATAATCTACCAAACATCCTCTCTTGACCATCCCATTTCTCCTTGAATTGCCTCTTTTGCCATCCACACATCTGCATCTAATGCATGACTTTCTACTTCTCTTTGTACTTTTTCTAAGTAATCTAATACCTCTTTACTAACACATAACAAATCACCACCATATGTTAACCCTGCTAATGCCACTCCCTTCCATACAATTGTAGCTACATCATATTTACCATATGAAAACACTGTTAATTTCTTTATCAGTCCCTTTCTTTCCTTTGCTTAATTTATCAATTTTTTTTCCCATTTATTCAGGCAATTTATCTGATTATTTAAGACAATTCACAAAAAGTTATAGCTATTCACCATACTTAACTTTATATCCCCCAATAAAAAGTATTTTGTCTTCTCTTTCCCCAGTATTAATCAACATTACTTTTGATTTTTCTTCACTAAATTTAATCCCCCATCTTTTCACCCACTCTTGCACATGTCCTCAGCATAATTTCCATATCTTAACTTTTTTGTGTGTCCAAGACATCATCCGCAAATAAAAGACCTGATAATGTATATCATCCATTGCCACCTATTAATGGTATCTCTATCCCTTTTCCTAGTCTTTCTATTGCTCTCTCCATTTCTCTCAAATACAACAAAAACAAAATAGATGACATAGGACATCCTTGCCTTAGTCCCACCTCATTTTTCCCTAATTAATACATATACTAGCTATTTTCATATAATCTCTTAATAATATCCACTAAAGCTCCATCCATTCCCAAATTTACTAAACTTACTCATAATCTATTTCTATTTACTCTATCATATGCCTTCTCTATATCTATAAAAACTATATATAACTTTCTACTTGTATTTTTACTCATATCTATAAGTTGTGTAACTACAAATAAACTATATCCTATATGCCTATCCAATCGAAAACCTCCTTGCATTTCTCCCACTATATTATTTTCTTTCACCCATTTTGTGACTCTTTAAGCTACCATATATGTTAAAACTTTATATAACACTGACGTTACTGCTATCTGTCTATAATTATGTAACTTTCTATAATTCTTACCCTTTCCTTTTAATAGTAGCCTTATTCTTGTATTACTCCAACTATACCGCTCTCTGTCTATAATTATGTAACTTTCTATAATTCTTACCCTTTCCTTTTAATAGTAACCTTATTCTTGTATTACTCCAACTATCCAGAAAATCTCTCTTGTGCCATCTTATTAAAAGGTGCCCCATTTCCCAAATTCATCACCATCTCTGCTGCCTATAGTTCTAAACCTCTTGCCTTTACACTTTTCAATTTCTTCCCTGCCTCATTCAGTTCATTTTCTGTAAGCTTAATATTTCCATTCCTATATACTTTCGTGTTTCTTATCACTCTGTCCTTCATATATAATATCTTTTCTATATCCATTATATACTTATTTAAGATGGTCTCTAATTCTTCTCTAGAGCTATGCTCTATTCCCTCATCATCTAGTAATACTATTTCTCCCTCCCCTACATTTCTTCTTTTAATGTATTTCCAACATTTTTGACTCCCATCTCTTCCACTTTTATTAATATCCTCCAACAATTTAATATTCAATTTCATTCTCTCTTTTATAATTATCTATCATAGTGAACTTTTTTTTTTTAAATACTTTTCCCATTTAACATGAACATCATTTTCACTTTCTTTGTTCTTAATAGCATACTTATATTCTCTGCATGCTTTTTTCCTCTCTTATACACTTTTACTAACTTTCACTTTCCTATTCCTTTTATTCTTCTGAATATTCTCACCTAAAACACTATTTGCCACTTTTTCTACTTCAGCACACCAGTCCTTATCTTCATCCCCAGCCAAAAATTCCACAATTTCTTCAACTTTTATTTTATATTCTTCTAATTTATTCTTATCAATCATTCTCCATTCACATCTTTCACTATCCTTTCTACCTTTATTACTATTTTCCATCACATTACTAACCATTTCTATTATAAGGAAATTATGATCACTATTACATACTCTCTCTTCATTATCAAATACTTTAATTTTCCATACTTTATTCATTCACTCTTTCTCTACTAATACATAATCTATTGTGTGAAATATATCATTCCTAGACCATGTGTATTGCTCATAAATATTTGACAAATTTCCAATGCTCAAATTCACTCTCTGACAAAAATTCTTCAAAAGCTGTCCGTTCTTGTATCTACATCATCAATTTCTTCAATATGCCCATTCATATCCCCTATAACCATTATTCTCATTCCCTTTTTTTTTGGGAACTCTATATATCCTTAATTAGGCACTCATATATGTTAATGTTCCACTCCATTATAGTTTGACTATCTACAGTGACTATATACGCTATAGTCACTATACATTTTTGTCTTCCTAACCTTATCTCAAACCACAAACTATTTAAAATATTTTTTTGACATAACTCCTATACCACCATCCCTTTTTCTTTTCTATTTTTACTCCACCATACCAAATCTTCCATTATACATATGTTTCCACTACTGCTAGTACTTCCAGCTCTTCATCTTTAACTGCTTTGTTTAATTCCAGTCACTTCTCTGGTCTCCTATCACCTTGCATATTCAAATATCCAATTTTAGCAATTTCTTTCCTAACTACTCTTTTGTAAAATAATTTGACACTTTCTTCACCATTATATTTATAAATAACTTGCTTACTATTAATTTTACAGACCCATTCCCTCTCCACATCTACATTTATATACATCCCATTCACTCTTCTTCTTTCTGATGACACTACAATTTAAAACCCTACCTGCCATTATATTCTTTATAAATCAAACTCCGTAATACTTCATTTCCTTATTTTGCTAAGTGTAATCCATCTTTACTATATAACTCCCTTTTACTAATAAAAAAAATCCCACATCCACAAACATAACATCATTTCTCTCACATAATTTTTTCAATTTCTCATTTATAGAATATGCCCTATCTAACATATACCTATTGTCAAATTGTGGCAATAATCCAACCATTCCTTTTCTTCCTTTAATCTTACTCAAATTTGTCTGCACTGCCATCTAATGGGTGTTGTTTATCAAAGTTTATAGAACTGACTGAGATTAAACTATTACTGTTTTCAAATGTAAATTCAATTTCAACTATAAAAATCACACATTTTATTCTGGAATCCTTAGCCATAAATTGAGGATGTCTGAAAGGAAATTCAACAGATGATGTTTTAAATCAAACCTAAATATACAATAGGATCAAACATTCTCTTATAAAATTCACAAATCTATTAGCAGATCATCAAATAGATAGCAATTCACCTCAGCAAATGTTATACTCCCTAATGCAATGTAGGACCAACCAAAACACCGAAATATAGCCTTGAAAAGCGATGGACGAACACCCCCTTGACTTTTAACCAACTCTTTTTGCCATTCCCTAAATAAAAAAAATAAAAAAATTAAAAAGATATGTAAGTTTATATATATGCAATATAAGACTTCATATACATATGCACATACTCACTAATTAAGTCCCATATGCTTATGCAGCACCACCAGTTATCTTCCCTGCAGAGTACTTAAAATAGTAAAGATTTCAGATAGCAATATCTGAATTCACATACATACATACATATCTTTCAAACAGTATAAAGTAAGTAGCAGTGATATCACATAATAGTGTGCATAATGCCTTGATGAGAATATTTAATCAAAGAAAAAAATCCTATTTATTATGCTATCCAAGCTAATCCCAAAACTTCAAAAATCCTAAGGTTTTAAATTTCTGATCATATTCAGCTGTGCGGATCTGCCTAGCTGAGAATTGCAATATCTAATCAGCTTCAATTAACTGCAAATTTTATATTTTAAGATAAAGATCAAACAAAAAATGACAAACTTTGTAACCATGATGCTGTTTAATAGTCAATTTTGGGATATCAATCTCGATAGAACACAAAAAGTGAAGATTTTTTTTATTGTTACATCAAATTATAAAACATCAGGTCAAATATTCTTGATTTCTATCCATATTTAGGGATATTTTGATACAAAAAACTTTAAAGTAGAAATTAGATTGAATAAAGTACATCAAAATGAATTAGTACAATATTTATTTATTAATAAGTAAGCATCAAACAATTAATAGACATCATTTTTCTTTATAACATCTTATTTTTGTTGCCGTTTGTTTCTATAAACCTTTTAATTTTTACTCTTTTTATTTCTATTGCTATTGGAAATAATTATTATAGATCTATTTTTTTATTAATGATTTTAATAAGCATCTAAGGGATTTTAAGGCTTATCAAGTATGTAATATTAAGAGGTACTTACATATTAATCCTGTGACACAGCACGTATTAGATCTGTTGCACCTTTTCATATCCAAGATAAATGTGTAACATTGTGATTAGGTCAAATAAAACTAAGTAAATCCTGGTATGTTGTTATCTGATGTCATATCAAAATGTTGATTTTTTTTATCATATCTCCGATCTAATAATTTTTTTTCAGAGTATTTTTCAAGATTTCTTATCGTATCTCTAATCTACCCCCCCCCCCCGGAGTATTTTTCAAGATTTTCTTCGCAATTACTGTGATTGTACTTTTTTCTTCGTAGTTAATTTCATCGTTGCTGAATTAAGTTGATTGTAAGTGAGTAAATAGCTGTACTTTCCTTTTGATTTTTATTGCACAATTGTCATAATTAAATATTTTTTTTTGTAGTTGTTGAAGAATTGAGAAGTGCCAGTTATGACCATTTTCGTGTGATCCAAAAATATAATTTCATCAATCCTGAAACAGGTGTCCACACACAAAACATCAAAAGACTTTAGGGTTCCGTGAAATGGCATAACAAGCAACAACGGGGAACATCTCGCCAACATTTGGATTTGTATTTGGCCAAATTTATGTGACGCAGATGTCATAAAGACGAGAGGATGCATTCATTTGAATAATGAATGAAATAAAAAATTGGCTGCCAATAAGAATTACTAATAAGTTGTTGTTTTTTGTGGGAAAACTATTTTTCTTTTTTTTTTACAATTTTTTAGAAAATACTTATATCTATTACCATTTTTTCGACCAAATTCCATTCATATGATACTCTCTGCAACCACAGTCATTTTGGAGGGAAAAAGTGTAAAATTTTTACTTCAAATCTCACATTTTATCCTGAAAATTTAATCAACCTATTAATAAAATTGAAGAGACCACTTACATTTATTTATTGTGACAATTCCTGTTATATATTGCACAGTAAGTAACATATGTGTATATTTTATGTTTTCAGGAAAATATTTTAAGAATTTTGTTAATTTGGTTATTGTTCAATCCATAATAGTGTGTGATTATTTTAGTATTGTTATACATTTATCCTTTTTCGTCTAAATACTGTATATATAGTTATTGAAAATGCTGCATGTTTAATGGCATCTCATATTAATTGCTTAAAAATTATAGTGTGTATTAGTCGTGTGACATGGAGCATGTATTAGACATGCGGCACCTATTCACTTATGTATTCAATCTGCTGATAAGTTTGTAAATCATCATATACAAAAGATCCGTATACATGTTATTTTCATAAATTTTTGTGAAAATATTACGTATAAGATCTGCGTACACATTATTTTGGCCAGATCACAAGATTACAAAGTCATTGCGGATTGATATGGATGTGAATAGGTGCAGCATGTCTAATACATGCTCCGTGTCACAGGACTAATATGTAAATACCCATTAAGAATATAAATCTATTTTATAGAACAAACAAGTTTGAATACATTACTAAAAATAATTTACAAGCCAGATCCATAAGGAATCACTTTTTTAAAATAAACCTGTAAATAAAACCCTTTTTTTGATTTGTCAGTCTTGGGTGCTAATGATTAGAACTGTGTACCATATTTTTTCTTCCATATTTTCTTCAATAAGAGTATCTAATATTAGAGTAATTTTAAAATCAATATTAAGGAATAAATACCAAAATTAAAATCTTATCAAAATCTGGACTTCTGAAGAATGCAAACTGAACTGGTCACCATATATGTTAAAATAAGCTGCATAATTTATACATGCATGCTATTAATTATACAATATATAAATTCAACATTCCTTTTCTTTTTAAAACTTGTTTTTATTCCAACTATAATTTTCTTTCTCCTTCCAATACAACGTTTCAACTACATTCTGTAGTCATTATCAAGTTTCCTCCTTCCCTATCTTTAATTATTTCTTTTAAATTCAACATTCCTTTTCTTTTTAAAACTTGTTTTTATTCCAACTATAATTTTCTTTCTCCTTCCAATACAACGTTTCAACTACATTCTGTAATCATTATCAAGTTTCCTCCTTCCCTATCTTTAATTATTTCTTTTAAATTCAACATTCCTTTTCTTTTTAAAACTTGTTTTTATTCCAACTATAATTTTCTTTCTCCTTCCAATACAACGTTTCAACTACATTCTGTAGTCATTATCAAGTTTCCTCCTTCCCTATCTTTAATTATTTCTTTTAAATTAAAGATAGGGAAGGAGGAAACTTGATAATGACTACAGAATGTAGTTGAAACGTTGTATTGGAAGGAGAAAGAAAATTATAGTTGGAATAAAAACAAGTTTTAAAAAGAAAAGGAATGTTGAATTTATATATTTATTATCATGGAGCTATAATTTAAAAAGAAAAAGAAGTAAAAAGATGTGTATATAATTATAATTATACAATATAACATAGTTAACACAGCTTTAATGTAATAATAATTAACAATTAAAGCAACAATAATATTCAAAGTATACCTTTCCAAGTCATTTCCTAATTTTTCTGAAGAGTCCTGTGGTAAAACATTATACAGATCTTCAATTTCTAATGACTTTTTCCTGCCTTTACTGAAAAAGTCATTTAACCACCTGAAAATATATAAATGCAATCTAATATTAATAAAAACAAAAAAGTACTCTGCTGACATAAAAGCTATAACCAATAGTTTGGAGTAGTAACAGAGTTTAATCAGATTTCATAAGTTGAAGCAAAACATTATATAACAAATATAATAATAACATCAATAAGTATACAATAAAATTTTTAAAAAACCTGTAAATTCCTTCAAACAATTTATTCCTAATTTGTATAAAAACAAACATATTGTCAGTCATTAGTTACCATCTATCAATGCCTTTTATATGGTAGTTTCATTATGAATTTATAACTTTTAAGATTTTTACTTATAAAAAAAAATTGTGTATTCTATATTAGACTTCTCAGATATATAGTGCTCTTTAATTTAAACATATGTTTCTTAGTTTCTCCAACTAATATTACCACTTTTTTTTCAAATTCCTCAATCAATCACTGTTAATTTAATATTTATTTATTTGTTATATTATTTTGTTTTTAAAAAGAACATTATCAAACTCATCCAAACTAGCAACAATCAGTTCATATTTTATAGTATTTTTGTAATTATTTTGTATTAAGATTTGCAAAATCATTTCTATGTACAACATTAAGCTGTTTAGTAATTACCATTTAAATTAATTTTAATCTTGTTTCACAAGTTTGCCTCAGATTAATATATCTCTTGTAATAAAAGGGGATGAAATACGAGTGCAATATCCGGATCTAGAAGGATATATAAGCGCCCGGGTTGATAACTTCGACTGGGCCAAAATGATTGACAGATTCGAGTGTTATCGTGCTCAATAACTATAAGTACGTTGAAGCAGTCGATCTTAGCCCAAGATTGAGCTTCACTGTTCTACTACTTAACCCACGTTTCATCCTGCTCCTTCTTTTTTTGTCATATGTATATAAACTATGTTTGTTTCTGAGAAGCATCTATAAAATTTATAAATATAAGTTTTAAAAATATTTGAAAACCACGCACTCTTCACAAACCTGGGAGCTTAACTGTAAGTATAGGGGATTTGAACTCAGATTTTCAAGCACCATTCACCTATCCACACTATCTCATACAACTGATACACATGACCATACACATGTAGTAAAGACAAATAATCACCAATATATGTATTTCATGCTAAATCAACACTCATCTGTTGGTCTAGATTATCATCTCTCACACACATATATAATCAGTGCTTAGTTTATAGCAAATTTTCACACTTCAATAGACAAGCTTCAATCTACTCCAACCTCCAACTTTTCAGTCATCCATATCATTAAAAATCTGATGATGAAAACCCAAATCCCTATGCTGATGCCAATATTATTGCCATGCCCATGTTGACCTCAAGTTACTCTGACCCCTCATGTGTAGGACCTTATCCATTTTAAATACATAGAAGAGGGATGGGCAGGATACAAGCTTGATGTGTAAATATTTGAAAACTAGGCAATCTTCACAAACCTGGAGCTTAATTGTAAGTATAGGGGATTTGAACTCAGATTTTCAAGCACTATTTCACGTGTATCAATTGTTTATCATCACAAAGTCTAAGTTATATTAAAAGCTGAAATTTTTACATTAATTATCAAAATAAATTAAAACTTCATTGCCAAAATTTACATTACCCCTCCTACGATATGCCTTTCCAATAGCAATCACATAGTGATTTTTTAAAAAAAAATTGTTAATTAAACATATGAAAAGCATAGAAAAAAATATAATTTTTTTTATTTGCACTATCATCTCCATATGATTCTGCCACTGTGACATCCTGTTGAGATTAGAGAACGGAAGCAATTCACTTTTATTCAAAGTATTGTAATTAATTAAATATTTATTTATAAAATAGTCATTTTATATTAGTTTATTTAAAAATTAAGTCAATCCTTTCTTTTCATTTCCAAAATCTTCCATTATTTTATTTGTATGGCTGAGAATATTTCCAACAAACCTATTAAATCATTCTGAATTAAATTAGTAAGTTTGGAGAGTATACTTTCAGAATCAAAATATGACAATACTATCATAATTCCTTAACAAATGCTTAGTGTCAATAGAGACATTTTTGTTGCAAGAATGATCCCCTTCATGACTATGGAATATTAATTTGTGCATTTATAAGCAGCACATTATTCTTTTCATTGCGAATCAAAATATTTAAAGATGTTTATGTATTTAAAGCACAATTAATACAAAATGAATCAAATGTTTTAATGAAGTCATCACTTCAAAATGAATTTAATGATGTTTCATATTATTTTTTAACTTTAAACAAATTATCAAAATCAATCACCAATTGAATTCCCATCATTTTTGTCATTATAAGACATGGGCGAAAAAAAACACAATGACTCTTTATATTCTGTCAACTAAGATTTGTTGTAATAGTTAGTATTGCAATATTGAAACAAGTTTAAATTTTTATATTTAAATGTATCATTTCTAATTTTGGTCTTCCTGTCCTTATTGTTATTTCTTTATTGATAAACCTAAGAGATATCAAATGAACCTGTCAATAAAACATCAATTATGCAACATTTATTTATAGATTTGTATATTTCAAAATTACTACAGTTCCAAAAATGTATACTTTGAAAAAAAAGCAGATGGAAATATTACTTTTATCTTACATACGTTTATAAAAATATTTTTAATAATACTTGAATAACAATAACAAATTTACTGCATGATATACCCTGTGCAGTTTGGGGTGGTTGATAGAGCATATACATGGAATCGGGAAGTCCCAGAATCCATTCTGGCACTCAAAACTTCTTATGAACTTGTGAGCAATAAAACCATTAGCAATTTTTTTTATTGCATAAAATTAAGTTTTCAGGGTACATGAAAAAATGTTGTGTAAGTAAGCTTTTTGTAAACTTTTTAGAACTATCATGCCGCCTGGAGACAGAACATTATACTGTATTACTTTGATGTTTTAATTTAATAAATACTTCCATGAGAGTAAAATACCTCATAAGATATATCAATAATTTTGAACTACTATCATGTGGCAATAATGGTTGAAATTCTTAACACTGTAAGGATTTGATACAAAAGTTTCCTTCCATCAATCTGTCAATGTGAGAACCAATAATTATGTAGCACTCAACTACTAGCTAGAATAAATGCTTGATTTTGTCATTTAATTACATAAAAAAAAAAAACAGAAAACTTTTAAAATATAATGAATATGAAATTTTTATACAAAAAGATATAATTATTACATGAAAGTGTAACACCATGTTTGCCAGTATATTCTTTAATGTTTAAACAGTATTATCTGTTCTGTTAACAATAAACTTTAGTCCATAATAAGTAGAACTATTTTGTTTTCATACTGTAACCCTCCCCCAACACCAATCCTACATCTCCTATGAATAAATATCTGGGACACCAATTCTATTGATAATAGGATAAACTAATAATCTGCCACTACTTTGAGTTACTATCGGAATTCTTAGAATAATGTCCAACTATAGCTTAGCTTGGGGGGGGGGGGGCTCAAGGTTCCATAATATATAAAATGCAAATAAAATATAGGAGGAAATATTATGAATCAATAAGAGTAAAATATCTACTTGGTTTTGCAATAAATAAGTAGTTAAAATTGATAAGTTCCATCCATCCAAACTAATAAGTTATAGTTCAAGTTTAACTCCTTCCATCATCTAAATGCACTAATCAACTTTTATTGTATAATGAGTTTAAATTAAATGAAACAAATATATAGCACTAATCAACTTTACTATATGTTAAGTTTAAATGAAATGACTAAATTAATATCTACTTTGAAACAATAAGGGAATATCTCTGGGATTTTATTACATAACTTATTTTAAAATTCATACTATATAATAGCTACCAATTACCATCATAAAAGGTAACGACATAAAATTGAGTATTGTTCTAATGGAATACTAGTTAGTTAGACAATGAAAGAAATAGGGTACCTTTTATTTCAAATCATTATCCAAAGAATAACTGACCACATAAATTTTCCCAGAAGTTCTTCAAATAATTAAGCATTTCATGTAATGTTTGGATCGAGAAAATATCATCATCAGATCTGAACATGTTCATTACTAAATTCATGAAATAGTGCAATTATATCATATTGGATATGTAGGTGTGGAAACTAAGAATACAAATGCATATAAAAGAATACCTCTCAACAAAGTTTTTAATAAATAAAACATTTATTACCTTATATAGTCAAAATAAACATTTTTATACTTTTACTTCACATATATAAATATCACATGACCATCACCTCTTATGCTTGTGTATAACTTGTTAAAACAGGCAAAACTCACTATATATATTGTAACCTATCAGAATGAGATGGGGGTATGAGAAAGAGAAAAGAGAGAGAGAAAAGAAGAAAATGCTAATAATGAAATGGAGATAATGATAACGGTAAGGATAAATGATGGAAAAGAAAAGAATCTAGGAAGAAAAGAAATGGGGAAAAGTAATAGAAATAATATATGTAATGGAGAGAGAAAAGAAAAGAGATGATGGGAAGATATGAAAGAGAGATATAACACCTCTTATGCTTGTGTATAACTTGTTAAAACAGGCAAAACTCACTATATATATTGTAACCTATCAGAATGAGATGGGGGTATGAGAAAGAGAAAAGAGAGAGAGAAAAGAAGAAAATGCTAATAATGAAATGGAGATAATGATAACGGTAAGAATAAATGATGGAAAAGAAAAGAATCTAGGAAGAAAAGAAATGGGGAAAAGTAATAGAAATAATATATGTAATGGAGAGAGAAAAGAAATGAGATGATGGGAAGATATGAAAGAGAGATATAAGAAGAAGATGGAATAAAGGAGAGATAAATGAAATGAGATGATAGAAGAATATGAGGAAGAGGTATAAGAAGAAACCCTTAACGAATGTTTTAAAAGGGCTGAGATGATAGAAAGATATGAGAAATGACATGAAAAGAAATGGAATAGAATTGAAATGATATAAAATGAACTATAAATAAGAGACTCTAAACTGAACCCAGTTCAGTACCCATACATTTTGGTGTCTTTGGTTCTTTAAAAACCATAGCCACCACTATCCTATTAGGCAGGATTGGTTTTAAGCCAATAAACATCACATGACCATCACCTCTTATGCTTGTGTATAACTGTTGTTAAAACAGGAAAAACTCACTATATATATTGCCACACACAACAAGCTAGAGCAATCAAAAGATGCCAGAAGGCTTGTGCATAAAATCCCCATCTAGTGCCTACTCATCCAATATCCCCAGACTAGTTTCTGGCTTAAGCTTCGTCAGTGAGGAGCCTTGGATCTGAGAGCAATGCACCTAGATCTATATAAGCTGATGGGCTTGGATTGAAAACATTACGGTGTTTTCAGTTTAAGACTCATAGTTTTGTAGTTAAATGGAGATAAAAGGTGGTTGCTGGAGGGTTGCATTAAATCCTAAGATCTAGGTGCAGTGCTCTCAGATCCAAGGCTCCTCACTGACGAAGGCCATAAGCCAGAAATTAGTCTGGGGTTATTGGATGAGTAGGCACTAGATGGGGATTTTATGCACAAGCCTTCTGGCATCCATTGATTGCTCTAGTGTGTTGTGTGTGGCAATATATATTGTGCCCTTGTCCGTAGATCATAGGTAGGGTAGAAAGGTCAATTATGAAAAAAAAATTTTAAATTTTAAGTTATATTTAAGTGATATAAAAGTAATAATAGATTTGTAATACAATTTTAAGCTAAAATACCTAACAGATAACAGTATAATAAAGTATTTTAAAAAGTAAACAGTTAAATAAAGTTTTAATATCATTGCTTATGGTTGTGAAAGCTGGCCATACAAAATAACACAGCTATAGACAGTTAAAATTATAGTAATGATTAGAATATAATATTTTCAGAATTAATAGTTTAAATAAATGAAATGTAATATTATAATTTTATTTATTAGTCAAAATTAATAGGGTATATTTTTTATTAATAAACTTTGGGATGGTGAGAATTATATTTGGTCCTATAAGTTTCAATTTATTTTTCAAAATTTAGAAAATACATTAGTTTTGGTAATTTAAACCGAGACATCAATAAAAGACTATTTTTGTAAAGTGAATAGACACGTGATCGTATATTACATGCTTTCACGCACACACACACTTGGTAAATAATAATAAAGTTTGTGAATTTAAAACTAGATATAATTGTCATCTATCATAAAAATTAAAGTTAAAAATATTATAGATTGTCTTAATAATTATTCTAAAGATCAAATAATAATTTTATCAAACTATGATTAAATTTAATAATATTAAGTTAAAGTAATATTCCAGACATTACGTCATAAATATTTATTTAAAAAGTACAATTTATCATCCAAAATAGAATGACTAATATTGTTCGCGCTAAAAACAAATATTGACCAATCAACGGATTTAAATTGGCAAGAAAAAAATCTAAAAAAAAAAACAGAAGCGGGAGATGGAATGTGAAAGTTGAAGAGGAAGGTAACTTTTTGAATTGCTTGTAACATCGAAGCTGAAAAAAGTAATATAAATTTATAAATTAATAATTATTCTAAAGTTAGTCTTTAACAGATAATATAATTTGTATCCAGAAAGATGATTTGCTAATTTCTACGTGATCTTACCAGTGGATTTAATCAAATTTGACCATACAGCCTACAATAAAATGGAAATACCAAGAATAATAATTGAAATAATTATTGAAAGAAAAATGAGTGAAAATTGTATAAGTTTTGTATTATTTGTGCTCAACCAGAAATTAAATCCTATAACTTGGAAAAATACAAAGGAAAAGCTGTGTGAAAATATAAGAAAGAAACTATTTGCTATCGAGAGAATCTTATGACGAACATTTGTTTTATAAGTATTTAAAACTAAGTCATATTTCTCTATGAGAAAAATCATAATAAGCGTTCAAGTATATAGAAAAAGAATGAGGAAGAAAAGTATGTTATATTAAAGGAAAACATTATTTAAAATATAGTTTCTAAATTAAAAATAGAAGAAAAGCCATAGTCCTGTATAAAGTGCTATATGAACTTACTAAGAGGAACCTAACATTTTATCTCATCATAGAAAAAAGGAAAAGATATTAAATGGAAAGAATATTATTTTAAACAGATATAATTAATCACTAAAATGAGGAAAATGGATCCATGGAAATAAAGAAAAATTTATTGAATTTTTAAAATAAAGTACAAGATGCATCGAGGGAAAACCAAGCGCGCGGGGGAAAAAGCTAGCAGACTATGTAAAGGAGATCTCACGAATAAGTGGAAAAATATGAAGAAAATTAAGGATCATCGTCTAGGAAGAATTAATAAACAGAATTAAAAGTTTAAATTAGAACATTAAGTGACTGAAGAAAATAAAATATAATTTTTTTATTTAGCTTTGCAAGGAACGATTTTCCAAGCGAGTCCAACAAAGCTGTATCGTAAATATAGTTTTAATTATTTTTTTTATTGTATTTAAAGTATAAAATCTGAATTAGCTTAGGGAAACATATAAACATAAATTTTATAATAATTATATTTAAATATACGAGCTAATGGAATGAGAGAAATATTAGTATAAATAAAATGTGTGTATGGAAAATTTTAAATACCTACTAGAAGTCCTGGAATGGAGAAGTTTACAAATACGATCCAGAGGATAGAGATCGTTGGTAATTTTAATATTATTGGTAATATGTAATATATTTTTTTTATAGGTCATCTATTAATGAATGAAGTATGAAAGATGTTAAAAGTTATAAGTACACATTTATCCAACATCAAACATATATTTAAGAGAGTAGTAAAATTTTAAAATGTGCATGCAATAAATAATCTAAAAATGATTAATAATAAGTAGCCTATTAATTATGTGATTCTTTTGAGTTTTATATTGAAAATATTCAAATAGTTTAGAACAGTAGAGATAGAAATATACGAGAAGTATAGTAAAGAATTTTCTTAAGAATAGCTGTATAGTTAAATAAAAATGAATTTTATTATTATTAGCAAGGTAGACAGAGAATTTAGATCGATGTAATGAAGAGATGAATCTGAAGAAATCAATCAGATAGTGACTTGGGAGTACTGATGTCAAAGGAAACCAAGAGGATGTTTTATTAAACTATAAGGAATGAAATATGTGGATCATAATTATTTGTGTGACTTCAGTGTAGATAACTCGCCCTATAACTGAGCACATATATTCTGGACAGTGTTTTTACATATCTTTGAAACTTTCTGATGTGATGAAGCTGAAGAAATAGCTTTAGCATCCTTCCAATACTAGAGGCAGATAGACAGATAAAAGTCATTCCTCTATGGCGTCCTTAAATTCACTGTGCCATGATTGTCAAAGTTTTATAAAGGATAATATCTTGTTTATTTTGATCCAACGCATCTATATCTTCGCTATCTTGATTTCAAGAAAATACATCGTCAGGGAGATCGGAATTTTATAGAAATGATACATAAGATAGAAAGTAAGTTAGATAGTAGTTATGTAAGAATAGTTATTTACTAGAGTAAAGTAGAATTGTATAAGTCCAAAGTGAAAGTATAAGTATTATAAAAGATGAAGAATCATATGATATAATTTTAAAGCCAATTGCTAAACTGATATAATTTTAAAGGTGCTCTTCCTTTAGAATTAAGTTTTAAAACAATAATAAGATTTTAAAATATTGTACGTGAGATTTAGTAAAAGAGATTGCATGTTTATTTGGAAAATGAGTTAAAGAAATGTATAACAAAAATGTGTATTTTTACATAGTGTGTGGATAATGTTAATTGCTATATAAAGTTAAGGATGGGATCAAAATTTTATCAGTAATTATATTATGATTGATAATAAAAAGGAACATGAAAATATCATAAGGATTAAATTCTGTAGGATTCCATACTAACAAGAAATAAGTATAATTTTGTAATTTTTTGTATAATTTTACATAACAGTAAAGATCTTATAGAAATATAATTTTAAAATTATAAGGACATAATGTCAATAGAAAAGTTTAATGGATAGAAATTTTGTGTATTCAGCTAAGCTCAAAACATGTATCCAATAATAATAATATTGTAAAATACTTTTGTAATTATTAATGGTAAAAGGGTAAAATAAAATTCGATAATAATAATGTTAAGACATCAACGGGTATAAATAAAAGTTTGTGATAAGTAAATAGGGATATCCGCTGTAAATAATGTACAAAGTGTTACTTGTTATAATGTTAATAAAATGTTATAAAATTTTATTAGTAAGCTTTGTGTCTTGGTTGTTGTTTTTCCTACACACGAAATGCATGAAATCACAACGCACGTTTATAATTAAACATGTTTATGATTTTGCACAGGATAATAAATATTAGAAATTTTAATAATTTATTTTGTTTTATTTACATAATAAAATGAAAGAAGTATAAGTAGAACAGGTATTGGTCATGGGTTAATTGCCACAATATTTAAGTAAAATATATGCGAACGTTACCACATAACTTTTGATTGTCAGATTAATAAATGTTACCACGAAAATATTTAATACATCTAGAAAGAAAGAAGATTATATTATTTTATTATTGTCATTGTTCTTATTAATTAGTTATTCGTTACGTAGTGAATTATGACATAAAATTCCCTTATCATAATTTACTATGGCAATATGAAATCAGTTTTAATTACAATTTATGAACCTGAGATTTAATTATTTATTTACTTATCGATTTATCTATTTGATTTGATATGATTTGATTAATTTAACTCTATTTTATTTAATTAATTTATTTTATGTGAGCTAGATTTTATTTTAAAAATATTAAGATATGATAAAAGTTTTAAAAGTCATAGGAATGCTATTAGTCAATTATTTAGGATAGTGTTCTTATGCCATTGGGATAGTATCTCAATGATCTCTCGTCTTGTTCCTTTGTCATTGCTCCAGGTCTCATGGGAATAATAAAAGATGTTTATGTTGATTCATTTCACAGACATAACTGTGTTTATAAAGTTCTGAGCTAGTGATTATTTTATTTAAATTATAATAATATATTTGATAGACTGAGTTAGATAACCCGGAATTATTATTAATGTTAATTATTATTGACCGGAAATAAATAAGTAAAGAAAATCTGGAATAGATAGTATATTCTTAGCATGTTGTTATTGTTATTATTATGGAGCGGGGGGAAAGGTTACAATATATATATATAGTGAGTTTTGCCTGTTTTAACTTTACATATATATATGTTATTAGCCAATTCCAATATTCATTACTGAACAAACTAACATTGGAATAATTAATAAACTTCGTATTTTTACTTCAAACATATACATGTTATTGGCTAATTCTAATATGCTTTGTTAAACATTTATTAACAAACTAACAATGGAGTAATTAAACATTAAAAGAAACATCTATACTTTTACTTCATCTATATAAGTGTTACCAGCTAATTCTAATATTGTATCAACCAAACCAACCTGGGGTAATTAAACAGTGAAAAAACATGAATTAGAGGTCACACTATCCTTTATGAGTCAATTGAACAATTTTATTAACTAGCTACACTTTCTTTTCCCCTTTCTTTTTGTTTACTCATTCAAAATGAGGATGAATCATTCTGAGGATTTGATGATTTAAAATAAATTAGTATGATATGATTTGAAATATTTACCAAGACTTACAAATCCAGTGATTGATGCCTTCCATATCTTCAGAATCAATAGTATTTTGTGTGTGCTTCTGTACTGTGTCACCTGTTATAATATAATTGACACAGCTACATCCCGTTGGTTTGATTATAAAATTAAGAGATAAAATATAATACAGATGATGTCATAGACCAACCAATAACTTTAGCCCTACTTCTACTTTAGATGTTCCATAAAAGAGATTAATCTACCTTTTATTTTAATTGGCAAATACATTACACATAGCTATGAATATATGATGGGAAAACATTCCAAAATGGACACATGAGGGATAAGGAGACCTTCTTAATTCTAATAATCTAAATGACAAAATATAGTGACTCCCTAACCTTACTCAGAAGTTCAATATTGGTTTGGACTCAGTCTTATCACTGAAAACAAGGAAAATACACTGCTTCACTTCGTCTAATATAATTATCATATTGTACAAGTATTTAATCTAGGAAATATAATCCACTCATGATAAGTATTTAAATAAACTAAGGCAGAGTTCTCTCAATCCCTGACAATATAATATATATCCTTAACGATTTCTTTCCTCATAGCTACTTTCATTCTAAACATTTAAAAAAAAATTCATTCTTAGATAAATTCCTAATTCTTTCACCCCTTTTGGCATATTACATCATCCGAAACTGACCGGAAAAATACAAGCCAAACAACTATAAATTTAACAATTATATAAATGAATCACACAAAACAGGCACACACATGCAAAACAACACATAAAATAATTTCAAATCATATTCAATAAGTAGATATTATACCAACATTAACTAATAAATCGAATTATAAATGCTTCAAATTTTGAGATATAATAATCATTATTAAACAGACTTCAATACTTTTGTGTATTTAATATTAACTAATAAATCGAAATATTTTCATTTATGACGAGCTATAAATGTTTCAAATTTTGAAGTATAATAATCATCATTAAATAGACCTCACCATCTCTGACAACGCAAAGATAAAACAATACTTTTTATACATTTACCCCTCTTTAAATTAGCTGCTAGCTTCATAATAGCAAATAAATATTTCTACCGCTAACATAAGTGTATAAAATACTTGTATAAAAAAAAAAATCACATCAAAATAACAATCAATTACCCAGTATAACATTTTTCATATTATATGCATCTGAGACGATCTTGGAGCAAAAGAAAATTTTAAAAAAAAGGACAAATAAATTGATCTAACTATCTACATATACTAACCACAAAAGAAATGATTAAATCTTCTTTAGCTGGAAAATAAAAGTTCATTTGTACAGTCTGTAAATAATGCCTCTTAGACAAATACGAAGATAATGATAATAATTGTAAAACAAATAGATGTTAGTAGACATATAAACAAATTCCCGCAGGACAAACAATATGCATTTTGGATCCAATTGAAGAGCAGTTTCCAAAGTCCTTAGCAAATAGCTAATTGAAATTGCTGACAATATAGCATGCGAAGTATTCAACATATTTTCTTTTTGATAATGACAAATTACATTCACTGCTGCAGATTTCTAGTAATATTTTATCATTTAATTAACTGGTGGTTTCACAGTTTATAACTCAACAATCATTTTTGCGAATTTCAAAAGGAACATTAATTTTCCACCAATTAACATTTACTATAATTACATTTATCAAGGAATTCATAATAATTTAGCAAAGGCCATCCATTAAGTGCATAGTTAATTACTTTATGATATTCACTTAATTCTACATAATTCCTTAAATGACAATACATTTTAGTGATAGGTTAAGTATAAATGAAGAGAACAATGAGAAAAATGTACACATTTAATATTCATGCTCTCCACTCATGTTAAGTTATATGCACATTTAATAGAGGTTAGTTATCCATTAGTTTTATATAAGCCACACATTCAATTCCTTAATCCAATAAGACATGAATGGTTAGGTATAATTCTTGTCCAATAATAATAAATTAGGGCATATTACACTAAGTTACACACACCCATCCTTCCATTTGAGTATTACTTTTCTATAGCCAGAAGAATTTTTTAATCTAGAGTTTATGAAATGTTTCGTTAAAAAGTTCAGCATAACTTTTCCCATAAAATAGCAAAATTCATACAATTCAATTTTTTTAATAATACTAAAAATTAAGATTAGATAAGTTAAACTTGAATTATAGATGCATGTATGCATTTTAAAAGGTGATATTAAATCTAAAATTAGTTAATTGAAAACATAGGGTGATATACCTTGTTGAAGTTGATTACATTCTCATCTTTTTCTTTATATCTTAAAATATGTCTGAGCACTTATTGCATATATGTGTAAAGATGATAATCTGGACTAACTGATGATTGCTGGTTTAGCATGAAATACATATATTGGTGATTATTTATTTTTTCGACATATATGTGTTCAAGTGTATCAGTGTTATGAGATAGAGTGAGGAGTGGTGGGTCATGTAAAAGTCTGTGCTCATATACCCTATATAGTATTCATATTCCAAAGAAAATTTTTTTAACTAGTTTCATATAAGAAAAATAATTCTTAAAGAAAGTTGTACTTTTGAATTTAAGTTGAATATTAACTGCTTGATTTTGGAAGAACCACTTTGTAGAAAGAGAGAAAGGACTGTAATAAAGGAGACTACTTTCTTGTATATTATTCCCCTTTTTATTACCAATTATTACTTAGATATCCATTTCTTCCACCAATCAAAAAGTTACTCCCCCCAAAGATCAACTTCAAGAGGTTAATCCCATCCTTTGACTAAGTTAGCTGGAAATATTCAATAATTTTTTTCTCTCTTGAAAAAGAAAAAAAAATCAGTCTTCTAAATAATATTAATCAAATTGAATCAAAAAAAATACTTTTTACACTCTTAAATAAAAAATAATTATTTAGCAAATAAAGTAGTTGATAGTGTATTTATTTTGCCCAACAATTCACTGATCCATCTACCCATTAATCACTTAGAATGTGTTTTAATTGGTTATCAAAGATATTTATTATAAATTTAAATATTTCACTGTAAAACATAATATTCTGTATCATAACCTAATACATGAGTGAAAGAGGAAGTTGTAAGATGGCACAAACATACATGCACACACATATGATGCACTAAAAATACTAAACCAATCTGATCAAAATAGAAACCTATATGACCATGAATCAAATATACTGTACTAACTATGCTATGGACTAGAGTATCAATGAGCAAATAAACCAGAAAATCACAAAACAAATATCAACCACTGTCTTATAGACAAATCTCTATCAACTCAACCTATACATTAACAGTTTGTGACAAGCCACACCCCTTTCTATCATTAAATACCCATCAAAGAAATACCAAATCTCTTAAAACTTCTAAATAATATTTGTAAGTAACTTTCTAAACAAGAATATGGATTATTAATGAAAAATTTTAAAATTTCATGTTATTACACTTTTTTTTAGTTAAACACAATTAGTTATTACTGATACAATGCTATCTACTTAAAATTTGTTTCTTGTGCCTATTCAGTAGGTCACAATACTAAATTATGATAATGTTTTATTTAATGAAATAATATCAACATTTAGATTGTTTCAGTCTTCTTTATAGCCCTACATATAATATTTAAAAATTATACATTATGTTAGTGTATTATCTAATTTTACATATTTTGTATAAATTTAATTCTTTTATATTATACATTTACATAAATATACATTTTATAATATACTCTAATATACAATCTCTTATATTCTTTTATATATAAAAAGCATTCATCATTATTAGACTTTAATATAAATATTAAAAATATTACCTCGACATAAATTATATCATTAGTTAATTTAAAATTACTTTACAGATATATTACATAAATATCTATGCACACATATATTGTACCGGTCACATCCATCATCCACAACAACCTAACCTGCAGTCAGATTCAAACCCAGCCCAACCAAAAGAATGAATCCAAGACCAAACTGAATTCAAACCCAACTCATGAGCTCAAATCAAATCAATGGATGACATATGTCAATGGCACATGACTATGCGTCAAGAAACTAGCTCAACAGATGATGATTTGAGACCCCTGATCTGACTCTACTAACGTACAATAAAATAACTAAGGATATTTATAAATCAATTCATATATGTATGTTCATGTTGCCAATACAGACAGCGAGCATTGATATTAAAATAGTTATTAAATAATTAAGACAGTTACAACAAAATGTTATATAAAATGTTTAATAATAATAAATATTTTGTTCAAATTGTTTATGATTAATATTATATATATTATCCCTAGTCTTTAAGAACAGGAGTTACAATTTACAATAAGTAATGGCAGTCGTTCTCATATGCCAATAATCAATGCGCACTTATAGGATTATATAGGTCTATGCCCAGACAAGTAAATAAAGACAAATAAAGTTATTTGGCTTGGACAGAAATTATTATTCTAATTTTAAAAGAAAAGAATGTGAGATTAATTTTCACACATCCCTAAATCAACTCATGAAAAGCATATATATTTAGGGCATAACTTTACTGTTTAACAAAGAATTTATTTAATTATAAATGAATATGAAGTTGTTTGACTTTAATAAAATCAATTCATTATGATTAATGAGCATGAAAGCGGGGCTTTATTTGAACTGAGAAACGAACAGTACTGATGATTTACAAGCATTAAGAACAAATACAAAATATAATGGCTTGTCGATGATTTAAGAAGTAAGAAGGTGGCTTGTGTTTTACAAGTCTTTTCTCCCTATAAAGAATTTGTGGCTGGGACATAGACGCAAACCTTTGGTGTTCCAATGTAATAACAATCAAGTGAGGAAGTGGTTTCTTCCTAGGTAATTAAAGTAACAATAATATCACCGATGACAAGCCTACGAAGCAGAAGATGGCTCGCATCAGCAACGTTTGGAAAATAATGACTTGATAATCATTGTGTTTAAATAATAAAACCCATTTTATATAAGGAATGCTCTACGTAATGACCTGAACATATTGAATTAAAATCAAACGTGCTTTAACTAAAAGTACTTAACGCAATTATAAAATTATGCTAATTATACCCTAAATATCATGCCTTCCCTGAATATTAATATAAAGAATAAAATTTAAATTAGAATATATTCATTTTATTCCCTTTATCAACGTTTAGCAAAACAGTTTAATATTATTAATATGAATAAATAAATATTTGTGAATTCAATAAAATAGCCGGAAGCATAAGTTAGAAAATGGCTAATAGTCATTATCAGCCGTTAGTAAAAATAGCAAATATTTAATAAATCCTTCAACTCAATAATTAATTGAACTGTACTAATCTAGTTCTAATGGCAATGATTAAACTATAAAACTTAATACTATATTTTTTCATAAGGTAAGTGTAATGAAAGAGATTATTATCGAGTTGAAGTATTATTGGCATGTAATCAAAAATAAATGGTATTAATAATCATTCAATAAATATATAATAAAATTAGTGAAATGAACCGCCGTCATAAGGAAAGGAAATTTAACAAAATATTAATTTTAAAGACTAGAGATAAAAATAAAGAATTACGTATGCAAATTAAGACATTATAAAATGAGAGGAGCTTTTAATAGTAATTAATTTAAAAGGTGGTGTAAAGAAAAGTTTAGAAACTGGCCAGAAAGTTCTGGTTCATTAAAGAAATATATTACCATTCCTACCATGATTGGTTCCTTAGTTTACACGGCAAGAGTCCGATTGGGTTGAAACATAGGTGCGCATTTTAACTTATGTGAATAGCATTTGGATTGATTCTTTCAGGTTTTGACAGCCCACGATTGGTGTGGAAAAGTTTTACTTTGCAGTTACATTGAAGATTTTCTGGGGACTTCACAGGCCAAGCAATCAGATTCCCGAAGTTAGCCACGCACCAAGATGAAAATACTATAAAGATTCATAATTTAACAGACGTAGCTTCTAGTAGCAAGTTCTCTTATAAAAATATAGCTTCCTCTTCTCGAAATTTTTCCGGGCTATTTATACCTGTCCCCTGGTTTCCCGCCCATTCTGACTCTTGAAGCCTTCAGGCTAAAGTTTTTTACATTATCAAAAGTTAAAATTTTGTTAATTGATTTCAGATACATTCCTTCAATAAGGCTTTCAAACTCATTAACTTTGAATTCATTTTCTAATTAGAAAATAAATTTGTAAATCTGAAAAACGATTTTAATTAAGAATCGTCCTTACATTTTAAATTATTACTTTTTTGCTAATTAATAAAAAAAAATCCCCCATTGTCTTTGGAAAAGGACGATCTGAAAGCTTATCAAAATAATGTAGCTTTTAATCACTGAAATTTGAACAAACTGGTAAAAGTAAAAATAAAACATTCCGATACAATGAAACTTTATAATGAATATATATTTAACTATTAATAAATACATACACACAATCCACGCAGTTATAATATATATGTGTTTTCATGAATAATTTTATCATGAAGTCATTAATAATATTGGTTACTTTAAATATTAAAGTAGTTGGTTTTAACACATGTCTATATAATACTGTTTTAATTGAAACTAGCGTATATTGAACGTATAAAGCCCCATTGCATTCGGAAATTTACGGTTAATGCTAGGGTTTGAAGTGGGTTACAGGTGAGATATCATAAAGCTAGAATCGAACTTAGCTCTGACTGCTTCAATATAATCATCATCAATCATTATCAATCCACTGCAGGATGAAGGTCTCTCCAAGTTCAATCCATCTTCCCCAATCTTTAGCTTCTCTTCTCCACATCACCCCTGCACACTTTCTTATTTCATTTATCCATCTCACATGTGGTCTCTTTCTGGATCTTTTACAATCTCTTGGAATCCGGTTTAAGATTTCACTTGTCCATCTATTATCATCTTTTTAGCAATATGTTCAGCCCAACTCCACTTCCGTCTTTTAATTTTTTCAATGAGGTCAGTAACATCCTGTTTGTTTTCTTACCCATATACACCTGGGTATCGTTTCATGCGGATTTCTTTAATGTGATTTTGAAGTTATGTGATTCATGTTTCTTCTTAATATCTTTTTATGCAATTTTCTTTTATGCGATAAAGAAATTCATATTTCATTTAAAATGGGAATTTCCCCAATTTTATTTACATGCATTAAATTTTACATACTTTAAATGCTTGCTGAAAAAATGTTTGGCAATAAATTTAGATACTGTAAAAGATTTAGAAAAAGATAATGAAACAGAAGTGTAACCTGTTCGTTTCACAGCAAAAAATGATTCAAAAAAATCTTCAACTTTTTAATCAATTGGGAAATCATTTTCTTATTAATGACACAACTTATGAACTAAATTCCAACAAGAGCCAAATATGTGTATGTCTGTGTTATGTATGTGTATGTTTATATTTTCTTTTATACACATATATACATGGAGAAACTTTTAGACCGAAAAAAATTACAAGTAAAATAGTTAAGAACTTTTCATTTCTACTTAAAAAGTTTTTAAATATTTTTAAAAAAAGTTCTAAATAAACATATTTAACAACTTTTAATTTCTACTTTAAAAAAATATATCTTTAAAAATTTTTATAAACATTTTTACTTGTAACTTTATTCTGTCTAAAAGTTTGTACATGTATATATGTGTATAAAAAAAAATGTAATTGTTAGTTATTATGAACACACTCTTGGAAGTGAATTCTCTAACAGTTAGACATAGCACTCTGAGTATCACAAGATTCATAAACAATGAGTAATATCATTGTCTCAAAGTTTAATTACTGATTACATTGTCAACCAAAAACCATTAACACAGCATGAGATGAAGTTGGCGCTAATTGTATTTCCTCTTGTGATGAATTTGTCTTAGCAGTTCACAACACATATTGTCAAATAGCAATAATGATTAAAATATGTATGAAAAAATGTCAAATTAATGACACACAAAAACATATTGCTTTGAATAAAATTAAATAGTTTAAAAAAAAAGTAAAAAAAGTTTGTCTTGTATCAATATTTTTCAAATATTTGAAAATTTTTATTAGTCATACTTTATTTCCTTACCTTTTTTTACGCAAATTTTAAAGTAATTTTACATTGTTGCTTTGCTTTTATGTGATTTTTGAAAATTTTGGAACTCTATCCCACATTTTTCAAAGTAAATTAAGTCTATTATTGTGTGATTTTTTTAATGCGGGTTTTCTGTGGAACCTATCTACTGCAAAAAAGAGACCCATGTGTTTTTGATCTCTTCTTGGTACTCCTTAACATGCATCTCTCCATAGTTGTTTGAATGGTCTGAAGTCTCTGCATTGCACTTCTATTAAGTAAACACTGGTAAAACACATTTATTAAAAATCTTCCTTTTTAAACACATAGGCATATTTCCTATTAGTATAGTTATTTCTACCGAAAGCACTCCAACCAAGTTTAATTCTATGATTAATTTCATCCATTATGTAACCATCTGTATTAATAATCTGACTAAAGTATTTGTAGCTGTTAACTTCTAACTCATCATAATCGATCTTTATTTTCATATTTTGAAAAAATCCATTGAACATTATTTTAGTCTTTTTAACATTTATCTTTAGTCCTACTTTCCTACTTTCAACTGATAACTCCTGCAACATTTCCTGCAGCTCTAAACATTATTTGCAAAAAACAACTATATCATTTGAAAAATCTAACTGACTTAAATAATCGCCATTTACTTTCACTCATTTAGCTTCCCATTTTAATCCACAAAATATTTCTTACAGGACAGCTGTAAAAAGTTTTTGATATGGAATCATCCTGTTTTGCACTCTTCTCAATGTTGACTTTCCTAGTATCATTATGTAATCCAATGGTTGCTGTTGCATTTTGAAAAATATTCTTCAAAATATTTCAATATCCTGGATCTATACCTTGATGAACCAATGCTTTAATCATTGAAGGAATGTTTATAGAATCAAATGCCTCTTCATAATCTACAAATCCAAAGCACAATAGCAACTCATATTCATTTGTCCTTTCTACAACTTCTCTCAATATCTGGATATGATCTACTGTACTAAAACTACTTTTAAATCCAGCTTGTTCTTTTGGTTGGTAGAAATCCAATGTTCTCTGTAGACGAGTTGTAATTATCTTGGTAAAAATTTTGTATAAAACTGATAAAAGGCTGATAGGTCTGTAATTTCTAATATCTCCTTTATCACCTTTTTAAAATATTAATACTGCATTCTTCCAATCATCTGGTACATCTTTATATAACTTTGCTAAAAAAAATTTCTATTTCTTCATATGATTTTTTAAATATATCAATTATAATTCCATCGTTTCCTGGAGATTTTCCTTTCTTCATAAATTTAATTGCATATCTCATTCTTCATTTAAAATTCTGGGCAATTCAGAAGATGTAATAGATAAAAGAGGTACTTCTTTATTACTACATAATTCTTGATAGAAGTCTTCTACTCATTTCATGATATCATCTCTCTTTTTAGTACTAATTCTAACTTTTTTTTATATTACAGATATAAATTTTCTACCAATACCAAAATGTTGCCTTACACTCTAGACTTTTATTTTCTTCTGCAGCTTTCCTTGCTAGTTTACAGTTATACTTTCTTATATCATTTTCACCTCTTTTCTGCACCATTTTACAAAATTTAAGGCATTCAATCATTTTTACTACATCATTTTTGTATATTTTCATATTCCTTTGTTTCTTCATAAATTGGTCTAATCTCAGTAGAAATTTTATTGGTAAATTGCTGCTTCTTTCTACCAGGTATCCTTTAATTTTATTCAAATCTGAATCATGTTCAAAATCTACTAATACTTGAAACTGATTTGTAAATTCTAATTTAAATTCATTAGAATGTTTCTGAAGATTAGGAATATAAACTGTAAATATTGTTTTTCTTAATAATTTTTGTCTCTAGTTTTGCATTAATATAAATCTTACGTCTTACTAATCGATGATCACTTACTGTGTTAAATTTATTAAGAACATTACAATCTTGAAATATGTACTTTCCATTAGTCAAAATATAATCCAATTCTGCTGTACCTTTATTTGAATGCTACCATGTCCATTTCCTTTTAACATTTTTCTCAAAAAAAGATTTCATAATATAAAGTTTTTCTTTTTCTGCAAACTTCACAAGTCTTATGTCCTCTCTCATTTCTATTATCATAACCAAAATTACCTACAGCACTTTCATCTTTCATTTGTTGACCAATTCTAGCATCTTTCATTTGTTTACCAATTCTAGCATTAAAGTCTCCTATAACAATTTTAAAATGTTTATTCTGATCAAAAGCCTTTTGTACATCCATATAAAAATCTTCTACTACTTCATCACCATGAGAACTTGTTGGGACATAAACCTGAATTATCTGCATTTGGTATCTGCTATTAAGTTGTACCACTAATCTTGCCACTGTCCGATACACCATCAATATTCACAATGTTCTTCCACTTCTTTTTTTATAATAAATCCTACTCCACTTCGTATTTTCAATATTTGTGCCTTTATAGTAGAGTACATGTCCACTTTTTTAATCAATTGTTTTTTCATCTTTTCTTCTAACTTCACAAAGTCCAATAATGTCCCATTTAATATAAGACAGTTCTTCTAATTCTTGCAATCTTCCTTCACTTGAAAATGATTTGCAGTTGTAAATACCTAAATAAAAAGTTATCATCAAAAGGCAACCTGGGTCCACAATCAAAGGATTCTTAGCACCCTCACCTTCAGCCACCAAGCCTCCTGGAAATAAGGGCTATGATTTACTTTTGTCTATCATGATTATATATATATATCCACTGAAAAAATATTTCCACATAAATTCATTTTGCCTTATCAGGCAACTGAGAAGATAGACCATGGTATTTCTTAATCTTAAACTCAGAGGTAAAAAGCCAATAAACTCACCACGTTGGCTAATGCATGATATCACTTTCATCATCATCATCGTCAACCATTATCAATCCATTGCACGATGAAGGTCTCTCCAAGTTTAATCCATCTCCAATCTTTAGCTTCTCCATATCACCCCTGCACACTTTCTTATTTCACATGTGGTTTCTTTCTGAGTCTTTTACAATCTCTTGGAATCCAGTTTAAGACTTCAATTGTCCATCTATTATCATCTCTTCTAGCAATATGTCCAGCCCAGCTCCACTTCAATCTTTTAATTTTTTCAATGAGATCAGTAACAGCTGTTTGTTCTCTTACCCATACATTACGTTTTCGATCTCTTCTTGTTACTTCCAACATGCATCTCTCCGTACTTCTTTGAATAGTCTGGAGTCTGTATTGTTCTTCCATTAAGTGTCCAAGTCTCAGATCCATAAGTAAGAACTGGTAAAATACATTAGTTAAAAACCTCCCTTTTCAAACACTTAGGCATATTTCCTTTTAGTATCAAGTTATTTCTTTCAAGAGCACTCCAACCAAGTTTAAGTCTATGATTAATTTCCCCCATTATGTTCCCATCTGTATTAATAATCTGGCCAAGATATTTGTAACTGTTAACTTCTTCTAATTCATCATAATCAGTCTTTATTTTCATATTTTGAGCAAATCAATTAAACATTATTTTAGTCTTTTTAACATTTATCTTGAATCCTACTTTCATCTGATAACTCCTGCAACATTTCCTGAAGCTTTGAAGCATTATTTGTAAAAACAACTATATCATTTGCAAAATCTAAATGACTTAAATAATCTTCATTTACTTTCACTCCTTTAGTTTCCCATTTTAATCCACAAAATACTTCTTGCAACACTGCTGTAAAAAGTTTTGGATATGCAGTCACCTTGTCTTGCACTTTCCCAGTATCATTATGTAATCTAATTGTTGCTGTTGCATTTTTATAAATATTCTTTTAAAAAAAACAATATCCTGGTCCTATACCCTGATGATCCAATGCTTTAAACACTGAAGAAATGTTTATGAAATCAAATGCCTTTTCATAATCTACAAATCCAAAACATAATGACAACTCATATTCCTTTGTCCTTTCTATAACTTCTCTCAATACCTGGATATGATCTATTGTACTAAAACCACTTTTAAATCCAGCTTGTTCCCTTGGTTGGTGGAAATCCAATGTTCTTTGTAGACTAGTTGTAATTATCTTGGTAAAATTTTTGTATAAAACTGATAAAAGGCTGATAGATCTGTAATTTCTAATATCTTCTTTATCACCTTTTTTAAATATTAATATTATTACTGCATTCTTCCAATCATCGGGTACATCTTTATCATTTAGACATTTAGTATATAACTTTGCTAAAAAAAATTCTATTTCTTCACCTGTTTCTTTTAATATATCAATTATAATTCCATCATTACCTGCAGCCTTTCTTTTCTTCATACATTTAATTGCATGTTTCACTTCTTCATTTAAAATTCTGGGCAATTCAGAAGATGTAATAGAAATAGGAGGTACTTGTTATTTATTATTATATAATTCTTGATAAAAGTCTTCTACCCATTTCATAATGTCATCTCTCTTTTTAGTAATAATTCCATCTTTTTTCTTATTGCAGATATAAATTTCCTACCTTTTATTTTCTTCTACAACTTTCCTTACTAGTTCACAGTTATACTTTCTTATATCATTTTCAACTCTTTTCCATACCATTTCACAAAATTCGAAATATTCAATCCTTTTTAATGCATCATTTTTGTATATCTTCATATTCCTTCTTTTCTTCATAAATTCTCTAGTCTCAGTAGAAATTTTATTGGTCAATTGCTGGTTTTTTCTACCAGCTATCTTTCTTGCAGTTTTTAAAAGTGTATCAGTTATTTTCATATTAATTTCATTCAAATCTGAATCATGTTCAAAATTTGCTATTACTTGAAATCGATTTGTAAGTTCTAATTTAAATTCATTAGAATGTTTCTGAAGATTAGGAATATCAACTGTAAAAATTGTTTTTCTTAATAATTTTTGTCTCTCTAATTTTGCATTAACACATTACAATCTTGAAATATGTATTTTCCATTAGTCAAAATATAATCCAATTCTGCTGTACCTTTATTTGAATGCGACTATGTCCATTTCTATGTAACATTTTTCTCAAAAAAAGAATTCATAATATAAAGTTTTTCTTTTTCAGCAAACTCCAAAAGTCTTATGTCCTCTCTCATTTCTATTATCATAACCAAAATTACCTACAGCACTTTCATCTTTCATTTATTTACCAATTCTAGCATTAATCTCCAATAACAATTTTAAAATGTTGATTACTCTGATCGAAAGCATTTTGTACATCCATATAAAAATCTTCTACTACTTCATCACTATGAGAACTTGTTGTAGCATAAACCTGAATTATCTGCATTTGGTATCTGCTATTAAGTTGTATAACTAATCTTGCCACTCTATCTGATACACCATCAATCTCCACAATGTTGTTCTTCCACTTTTTATTTATAATGAATCCTATTCCACTTGTATTTCCAATATTTGTGCCTTTATAATAGAGTACATGTCCACTTTTTAAATCAATTGTCTCTTCACCTTTTCTTCTAACTTCACAAAGTCCAATAATGTCCCATTTAATATAAGACAGTTCTAATTCTTCCAATCTTCCTTCATTTGAAAGTGATCTGCAATTGTAAGTACCTAAATAAAAAGTCGTCATCAAATGGCAGCCTGGGTCCACAATCAGGGGATTCTTAGCACTCCGCCTTCAGCCACCAACCGCTGCCTTGGTTGGTGACTTTACAGCATCCTGGGAATAAGGGCCATGATTTATTTGTGTCTGTCATAATTTTATATATGTATTAGAAAAATATTTAAATTTACACAAACATTCATTCTGCCTTATCAGGCAACTGAGAAGAAAGACCGTGGTGTTTCTTGATCTTAAACTCAGAGGTAAAAAGCCAATAAGCTCACCACGCTGGCCAATACGTGTTGGTGAGCAGCCCATCCATGTTCATATACTATATAAATAATCACATAGTAATAACAGCTGCAACGACAAGAACATATGGAGTGGACATTAGGAATTTGCCCTGCTCGGTTCCTTTAAGGCCTCCAAGAGGAATCAAAGAGTCTCCTTTCAGTTAATAGCAAACTCCTTTCTGAAGCCAAACAATATAATATACCTGTATATATATTATGTAAATAAACTAAGCATATATAAGCAAAAATGCCAAGAGGCAGGTAGTATCATCTGCCTTTTGGAGAGTTTATTTACATTATATGTCATTAGAAGCTTCATTATTTCTTGTTCATTTACATCTATCCATATTATATATGTCTATATACTTAATTATTTATTCATATTTTATAACTTTAATAATTATTTAATTATTTTTTCAATTTTAATCTTATATCTATTTTGTATTTACACTTATAAAATATTATATTTATAATTTAATTATTGCATTAATTGGACATTAAATACAAATTAGATTTTGAACCTCAAATATTTATATTAATAGTCACCTTATTTAAATATTTTCAATTATTATACATATTTACAAATGCATTTTTCTTTAACATAATAAAGAAAACAATTAGATATTTTTTAAATACATATGATAATTGGTTGAATAAATTTATTTAAATACGATTATTATTATTAAAATAAATATTTAAAGTTCAAAATATAATTAATGTCTGTTTAATGTATAATAAATTTTAATAAATTATAATTAAAAATATTTCGTAAAAATGTAAGTACATATAGATATAAGATTAAAAATGGAAAGGTAACTATGAAAAATTACACTATAAAAAAAATGTACTTTTATAAAGGAATTATATATATACACATATCTGCAGCTATATTGTTTATATTGTACAAAAAGTTATATTGGTATATATGTATGCAAGTATTTATATGTATATTATAATCTTACATTAATTATAAATGAAGATTGATATTATAATGAGATATTTTTAATATAGAAGTATGTTTAAAATATAATAAAAAATTATAATTTATATATAAAAGAATTTTATGATATATATATTTTTGGGGATTTATTATAAAACATCTTTCTATAAAGATATAATGTAATACAATTGAATTTATACAAAATATATAAAATTAGAAGATATAATAAAACAATGTGTAATTTTTTATTAATATTTAGATCTACGAAAACTACAGAATAATTGAAAAGCTGACATAATTAAATAAAACATTACTACACTTAAGTGACAAAGGAAAATAATTTATTTACTATATTCTTTATTGATAGGATATCTTCATTTTGCAATGGCTACATCACAATTTAATGAACAGTACTTCAAAATTATCTAAAATTTGTTCCAACAAGAAAATTCCTGCACTAATCATTGAAGAACTGCTTGAAGTGATTGCTAACTTCAGAAAATTATTTCAAAGCATTTGAAGTTTATTTATGATATATGGATTAATGATTAGGAAAAAAAAATGAATTAAAAATTGTGAGAGACAAAAAAAGAATCACCAATGGGAGATAAAATATACAACAGTTAGAGTAATACCAGGATTCCAAAAATCAACCAATGCTCGAAGAGTAATAAAGAACTTGACATTTGTCTGAAAAAAATAAATTCATAATATATAATCTTGCTTTTTTTTTTTACAAATTCCAGAAGCCTGAATCCATTCTCATTTCTGTCACTAATGCCAAATCTGCACACACACACACACATCCCTCAAACTTTTACTTTTCAGTTATTTTCCAATTGTAGCATTAAACTTTGTGACAATTTTAAAATGTTTGGTATGAATATAAGCATTTTGTATATCTGTATAAAAATCTTCATTGTTTTCATCACAATGAAAACTTGTTGTGGCACAAACTTGCATTTTTTTGATATCTTCCAATTTATATAATTCATCACTCTGTTCATTATACCATCAAACTCCATAATGTTCTTTCACTTTTTATTTACAATGAAACCTACTCCATAAATCACAAGTGTTGGAGGCAGTGTTATATATAGCTAGATGTAAAAATTTATCTAAGAGGGAAAAAAAGAGTAATTAAGGAGAAATTAGACTAACTACTTATAGAGTTGAATCAGAATCCTGGAAATTATAAAAATTCCTAGATTTTTAATTTTTTAAGAAATTAAATATAACTGAAATTATAACTATGCATATTATTTACAATATGTAAACATCTTAACTGACAGAAAATAATACTTTATTAAATAAATAAAAACTCCTCCATGTATGATATACTTTTCAAATTTTCATTTTTCTGTTCTGAATATTTGTACATTAATAATTACTAATTTATGTTGCACAGAATAATTTATATTTAATGTTGGTGATTGGGTGTTTGTATTTATTTAGAAATAATAGTGATTTGTATCATAATTACAAATATATAAGCTTGGATATATCTGTTTGTAGGAATGAACCTGAAGTGATGGAAAATCATCATCACCATTGATCAGAAATAAAATAAATATACAAGAAATGAAAATGAATATAATGAATGATAGCAAGAGAGATCAGCAAAGAAGTAATTATAAGTTCACCAGAATTACAGAGACATGTTAAATTAAAACTTGGTATAGTTAGCAGTTAAGATTTGAAAATATATGTGTATGGTAGGTATAAAATATGTTCAAAAATAATAAAAAGTAGATTAAAATATTTAGAAATAAATGATAAAAAGAATATAGGTTAAAGAAAATTATACATATTGAATATTAATATAATGATCAATAATAATAATATAAAATATAAAAATATGAATAAATAATGTCAGAATTAAATATTTATAATATATATAATAAAAATAAATGAAATAAAAGTAATATATATATATATATATGATTATAGGAAGTATTAATTGATAAATATAAAATATAAAAAAGATTAAAATGTATTATATACAAAAAGGTAATAATTATATAGAAATATATGAAGATGTAAGTGAGTATATGAATGATTATATGATAGAATATATATATAAAATGAAAAAATTATATTCATGTATTTGTAGTATGTTATAATTCTGAAAAAGATTGCTGGTGCAACTGAAACCGTCAATAGTGGAAGTATTGTAAAAGTAATAAAGAAAATAAATGATAATTGATATTATATGGATTTGGCAATGCAATAAGAAAGATAAAGTTATAATATACAGAATAAATATTACATATATTATACAACTTTATATATACTATTTTATATAATCCTAAACCTCTTCAAAATATACTTTTAATTCTAAGAAATATATATTAAATAATAACACTTCTATGCAAAATTATTATAATGATGATAGTAACAATAGTTGAAATAAGAAATGGATCAAACTTCCATATTATTCCAAAATTTATAATACATTAATGAAAAACAAAAATTATATTGATAAGAGAATAAATATTGGATGGTCGAATAGTAAAAATCAGTATAAATTAATAGGAAATTATAAAATAAGAAACAGTGCAAAATACAAAAAAGGAATCATAAAATTAACTGTGACCATTATAATATGATTTACTGTAATCATATAGTTGTTAACCTATTCATTGTTTAGTATAGTAATTAGAGGAATTTGAAATTTTCACTCCTATATTCATCCTCCACTCCATCTTAAACAACCGATATACATGACTTCATACATGTAAAAAAGATAAATGATTTCCAATTGGTACTAAACGAGCACTCATCAGTTGGGCCAGATCACAATCTCCCACATATATACAACCAGTGTTTGACTTCTATTAAGATAGCAATTCCTGGCCCAACTATGCTGGCTCAATATGAAATATGTCCATTGGGGATCATTTACCTTTTTCACATGAGTGTGGATGTTTATCGTTTGTTTGACATGGAGTGGGGGATTAATTAAAATGACAATCTATAATACAAATACCTCTATTTATAGTAAACATTTAGTGTATTTCAGGAATAGGTTAATTCCATATTGCCTTGGAAATAAGTTATATCATAATATAAGTCCAGCCCATTTGTCTCCTATTGATATAAATGGCTTTGTAATGGTCTGATAATGAGGGATTAGATTGATATAATGTCTACATATGTATGACTAAAATATCAAATCCACCAAGAACTTTGAGCATTCAATCATTGGTTTTTCAATAAAATAGATAGTTGAATTGTTGGAAAGGTGAGAAGATTGAAACCTGTCCCTATCTTAATATAAGCTTAGGACTAACTGTATATGTGAGGTAGATTATGACCTGCCACAATTGATGAGTGCTGGTTCAGTACAAAATAGATATATTAGGTATAATTTTTTTTTTTTTTTACATGTTTAGTCATGTGTATTGGTTGTTTGAGATGGAATGAAGAATATATATAGACTGAAAATGCTAAATTCAAATCCTCTTTTTCCTATAGTCATATAGGGAAACAGTTAAAAGTAAGAGTCAAAGAATATAACAATGCAATTAATAGGCAAGACGATAAATCTGCTTTATACATTCATTACTAACATACGATATAAAATTGACACCACAAAAAATATTAAATCTTTAAATTACATTAAAGATCCAAAAAGACAAATATATTAAATATATTACATTAAGCATAATTTAAATAAATATGTGTATTTATAAAACTTCAAAAAATTTAGTTAATAACAAATCAATTAAAAATGAATGAAAAATAATATAAAATAGTATATATAAAGTTATATAATGTGATTATTATTTATTCTGTATATTGTTATGTTATATAGTCAATTCTTTGAGGTTATATTGCATCTCAATATGAGATTTTATTCTATTTTACAGACATTTATTTATTTTGCTACTAATATTTTTATTTCCATTATAGAACACTAGATGGTATTCTATCTATAATAATTGGTTAATAATTGGGAATTATTTTTAAGTAATCAGAAAAATTATTTGGATGAATGGGAGAAAAAATTGATAAATGAAGCAAAGAAAAGAAAGGGATTGATAAAGAAATTAACAGTTGTTTTCATATAATAAATATGATGTAGCTGGAATTATATGGAAAGGAGTTGCAGTAGCAGCGTTAACATATGGTAATGATGCATTATATGTTAGTAATAGGGTATTAAATTACTTAGAAAAAGTTCAAAGGGAAGTAGGAAGACATGCATTGGATGCAGATGTATGGACAGCAAGGGAGGCAATTCAAGGAAAAATGGGATGGTCAAGTTTTCATATGAGAGATGCAAAAAGTAAAATGAAAATGTTTGGTAGATTGCAGTTTATGGATAATAAAAGAATAGCTAAAATAGTATTTAATTGAGTTATGAGTAAAGGGCAGGTAACAAGATGGGTGAGAAAGGTAATACGATATGCAAAAGATTTGGATAAAGAATTTATGTATATTTGTATAAAAGATGGGATGATTGTGTTAGGATTGTTGAGTGTTATAGTGGTAAGGAATGGGATAAAAATAGATTTACTAATAAAGAATAGGGAGTTAGAGAGATGGAGAACTAGTATGGAGAGTAAAAAGAGTTTAAATATATATAGAAATTAACAGAATATTAGGTGTGAGTTAATTTATGATACTAGTAAGGAAAGTAGTTTATTGTTTAAGGCTCGAACAGGATCTTTAGCAACAAGAGAATATACAAAGGCAAAACTCTCCATATAGTAGTGCCACCCTGTGCCAACCAGAGTAATCAATGGATGCCAGAAGGCTTGTGCATAAAATCCCTATCTAGTGCATACTCATCCAATATCCGCAGATTAGTTTCTGGCTTGTGGCCATCATCAGTGAGGAGCCTTGGATCTGAGAGCCCTGCACCTAGATCTTAGGATCTAATGCAACCCTCCAGCCGGCACTAGATAGGGATTTTATGCACAAGCCTTCTGGCATCCATTGATTACTCTGGTTGGCACAGGGTGGCACTACTGTATGGAGAGTTTTGCCTTTGTTTACAACAATTATGTGCTAGTATGAGATGGTGATCATGTGATGTTTAGTGGTATAACATCAATCGTGCCTAATAGGATAGTGGTGGCTATGGTTGTTTAAGAGCCAAAGACACCAAAATGTATGGGTGCTGAAGTGAGTTCAGATCCATATGACTATATAAGCTAATGAGCTTAGATTGAAAATATTTTTGTGTTTTCAAATTTCATTCTCATAGTTTTGTAGTAAAGTAGAGTGAAAAGGTGGCTGCTGGAGGGTTGCATTAGATCCTAAGATCCAGGTGCAGTGCTCTCAGATCCAAGGCTTCTCACTGATGATGGCCACAGGCCAGAAACTAGTCTGGGGATATTGGATGAATAGGCACTAGATAGGGATTTTAGGCACTAGATAGGGATTTTATGCACAAGCCTTCTGGCATCCATTGATTATTCTGGTTGGCACAGGGTGGCTCTACTGTATGGAGAATTTTGCCTTTCTTTACAACAATTATGTGCTAGTATGAGATGGTGATCATGTGATGTTTAGTGGTATAACATCAATCCTGCCTAATAGGATAGTGGTGGCGATGGTTGTTTAAGAGCCAAAGACACCAAAATGTATGGATGCTGAATTGAGTTCAGACCCGTATGACTATATAAGCTAATGAGCTTAGATTGAAAATATTTTTGTGTTTTCAAATTTCATTCTCATAGTTTTGTAGTAAAGTAGTTAAAAGTGGCTGCTGTTAGGGTTGCATTAGATCCTAAGATCTAGGTGCAGTGCTCTCAGATCCAAGACTCCTCACTGATGACAGCCACAAGCCAGAAACTAGTCTGGGGATATTGGATGAGTAGGCACTAGATAGGGATTTAATGCACAAGCCTTCTGGCATCCATTGATTACTCTGGTTGGCACAGGGTGGCACTACTGTATGGAGAGTTTTGCCTTTCTTTACAACAATTATGTGCTAGTATAAGATGGTGATCATGTGATGTTTAGTGGTTTAACAAGAGAATATACATGTAAATGGAAAAATATGGGTGATTTAGTCTGTAAATTATGTAAGGAAGGAATAGAAAACATTAGGCATTTGTTAATTGAATGTAAATGCTTGAAAACATAAAGGGCACATATAATGAAGTTATGGGAAAATAAATATGAAAAAAGTGATTATACAGAAAGTAGATTATTGGTTTTTATGCTGGGTTTGGAAAAAGATAAGGGGGATTTAGATATAAAGGCTGTAAAGTTGACAAAGATTATGTTGTGGAAATGGGATGGAGCAGAATATGGGAAAAATTAGACTGGGGAATGTAAAATTAAGTAGCTAACAAGTTTTTCTTGGTATAATTGCTGAGAGATTCTTGACTTCATTTAAGGATTAGCTACAGTACATCACATCACATTAATCTTAAAATAAATGCTTAACATTTGAAAAAGGCATAAAATCTTGCCTAAAAAAAGGCTTTTTATGTGTAATTATTATTAACATATATTTATATAGATATTGCAGATGATTTTTATCATTAATTATAATTATCATGGATTTAATTAATTTCCACTTTTGAAAATAAGTAAATGTTATTGTCTGAAGGTTTGTAATGATGGTATATTATAAGATGTGATATGTTGGACTATTTCCATCATTTATGAGTAAATGTTTAATGTATAGAAAATTTTAAACTTTATTTAAACTTTCCAGATACAAACAACTTCTTAGTAATAACACACAAATAGACAGTACAGGTTAATAATTACACAATGTTTTGAGTAGTATTATTCTCCACTCTTCTTCAGGAATTGCTTACCTATAGCTCAGTTGGTAGAGCGTTTGCCTTAAATTCAATATACAAGAATCTAAAGGTGCGAGTTCAACTTCTAAGCGAATATTGTCATAGTGTATATAGGCCAGCAACACCTGAAGAAAAGTGGAGAATAATACTACTCGAAACGTTTGTGTAATTACTAAATTTGTGTGTTATTACTAACAAGTTGTTTGTATCGAAAGTTTAAATAAAGTTTAAAATTTTCTATACATTCACTCATAAATGATGGAAATAATCCAACATATCACGTTAAGTAATTGTTATGTTTGTTAATTTGAGTGCCTAAAATAGTTGAGATTATCCATTAGATCCCAAACTTTTGGCAAAAGCCTATTCCATAGATCTGTTCCTGAATTAGCAGTAATTAAACCTGCCTATATATAAATTTCTACACAGCGAAGAAAAATTTCATAGGATGAGAGATAAAAATTTATGATATAGATAAAATTGACAGGATACTTCATAACCAGTAAAACCTAAATACATATAAACACATAAAGGCCATATTCTTTATTAAAAATTGAAGTGAGACAAATTACTTGCATTTAAAAATTATTTTTTAGCTTTATTATCTTTTTATATATATATTTCATTTGATAATTCCTTTTTCACTTTGCTCTATTTATCTAGGTATTACTCCTGCATCAATAACAACTGTCCATGACAGAACTTTAATTTTGATATAAGGAAATTGGGATTATATCAAGCTAGTAACTCAAAAAACTAGATTGAAAATTAATTGTATAATTAAATAATTGCATATAATTATTTATTCTAGAACTAATTCATTATATATATATATATATAGGTGTGTGTATGATTTCTATCTTTTGTATACTGTAATATTGTTGATTTGTTGTTTTGTCAATTGATCAAATTATTAACATAAACTGAAGAATTTTTTATTCTCTCATGCATTCCATGTCTTCACATTATATATGCATGGTTTTCTGGCATTAGCATCCAAAGAATCATGTTCAATGTGCCAAATTAGAATCTAGAGTTGTGAACTAAGATTTTGGGTATCAGTTGGATTTCAACAGAAACTAGTCTGACTAAAGACCAGATAGTGGCATTTTAATGGCAGGACTGCACTTAACATCAATTATACGTGAAATGATGATCATTCTTTAAGGAATAGTATTTTCATTTGGTTATGATGCAATTTTCACTATAACTTCAGTTCACATAATGTTAAAATTTATCATAAAATAAAAATTTAAAAATTTGAACACTTTTAAAATAATTAATTTTGAATTTATTCCAAAAATTTTTAAGACAGAAATTTTATTAGTAGTTTATATAAAATCTTGATAAAATTACAATATTTAATCATTATTAATCAGTCTTGTCAATTCTATTCAGAGTTAATTTTTATGTTTTATTTTTAATCTTATACTGGTCTGTAAAAAATTATGTTTAGGTCCTTTTAACAAAATAAATAATAAATAGTGTAATAATTTGTTTTCAAATATTTATTTCATAATAATTGTAAATTTCAAATAGTAAGTACAAACATAGATTAGTAACTGTATTAGGCAATTGACACACACATGTACATACACATCATTGGCATAAACACATTTACATGAAATTGCTTCTATAAATTGTAATATACATTAATTTTCTTATATATTTATACTTTTAAGAAAATGAGAAATTTTGTTATAATGTTAATTTTAATACTAGAAAAATATAACAAATAATAACTATAATTACCCTGAAAGTACTTATCAATTCCTTTTATATTATCTGGTTCTCATAAACTGTCAATAGTTTATTTTTTTTCAATAAAAAATATTTAATATAAATATATTCTAAAATAAAAAAAATTAGATGGCTTAGAAACACTCAGAAAACAAATTCTCAATGAGATATGATGTACATATTACACAAATGATTTTTCCTCCACATTTAAGAAATAAAAAACTTATAAAATTGCTTTCTTCCACATATATCCATAAACTGCAAAATTACCTCAATAAGGAGTACAAGGTGAAGCAGATCATTTCACCATAATTATCTCACAACAAACAATAAGGTTACACCATGATATGTGAATATGAATATATGTACTGATATTTCAACCATAAATGCTCAACATTGTGGTATACGTCTGCCATCAACACATAATCAACGTTATATTTTCCACATTAATATATGTGTATGTTCAATATATATATATTTACCATTTACATATAAAAATTTAATAAAAAATACTATTTAAATATAATACTATTATTATAAACTTTTAAAAAATCCATTTATATATATTAAGTATATAATTATTTTATATAAAAAAAACTGTATTAACATTTAGCTAAATATTATTTAAATTTTCTAATTAACTTTTTAATATCACACTTAAATAGTTATTTTATTACATATTATTACAACTTTTTTATTATCTAAAAAAATATATTTATAATAATTTAATCCTATTTATAGCATTATCAATTAAAAAGCTAAGTATAAATATCCTAAGAAGGATTATTAATTTTTTTTTTTTTGATCAAAGCTATTATCACCAATTTGTCAGCATACTCCAGCGGTTCCCAACCTTTTTGCACATAAGAGCACATTCTATAATACCGGCCAGGTGGCGGGCACCATTTATTTTTCAATGTAAATTCATAGTTGGATATTGTTAATAATAAAATAATATATAAAAAAATATTTATTTCAAAAATAAAATTTTAACATTTGATTACAATATAATACAATAATTTATAAGAAATTTTAAAAATTAAATTTATTTGTATCAGATAAATAATTTTTTATTATGTTCAGATAGCAGCGGGCACACTTAAAATGGTCTGCGGGCGCCACGGTGCCCGTGGGCATAGGGTTGGGGACCCCTGGCATACCCTATATGTATAAAATGTTTTATTGAAAATGTTGGTCCAATGTGTAAGGTAGAGACAAAAGTGAAAAGTGAACAGAAACAGGCATGTCACTAGATTTTCATGATTATTTACCTTACAAAACACTAACACACACTCAAATACAAGATATGAATATAATTATTAAACAATATGGCAATTTATGAGTAGATATTAAAGAGTGTATCAGAAAAAACACAGCTAATAAGAACAATGTAGATAAATATTAAAGTAATGAATGATGAATAATGATTTACAGGATTCAGGAACATTTTAATTAAACCAATCCACCATCATCTATTTGTAAAAAATGGTTTAAAAAATTTATAAAACTAGTTTTCACTTCTTAGATAAGCTGCTCCACATTCAAATGTTAAGAAAAAAAGATGGTTGCGTTTGGAAGTAACAGAACAGCAAAGGCAAAGCTTTAAGATCCATTCTTAGCTGAGTAAAGTAAAAGAATACTTTGTTCAACTGAACTGCTAACACATATATCATCTGGCTCTTGAATATCATAATGACCTTCTGGGCAACTTACAACAGGTACTTTATATTATGTGGAATATAATAAAATGTCCACATTTATTGTTGAATTTATAGCTACAGAATATATTAACAAAATTTTTAAAAAAATCATATTTTATAATAAAAATAATTTATTTACAAAACAACATCAACTATTTTAACATATAAATACATCGACAACTAATAAAATGTATGCAGAGATGCAAATTCTTAAGAAATGCCAACTTTTATTATTGGATTTATGATATCTGCATTTATTATTGAACTTATGGACACACATTTATATTAATTAAAATAAAAAAATACATTTTCTATATAAAAAAATGTATTTTAAATAAAAGAAAGTAAAAAGTAGTTATTACACAAAATGTGTATTAAATTTTAGAAAAAGGCAAAAGGTAGTTAATTCAGAGTGTTTTAAGTGAAAGCAATTTTTTACCACATCAAATGCAAAAGGAAATGTGTAAGAATTAAAAGTTGTAAAAAATAAAGGTATTCACAGTAACAGCAAACTCTCCATACTACAATGCCAACCAGTGCAAACCATAGTAATCAATACAAGCTAGATTTGCGCATAAAATTCCTAACTAGTGCCTATTCACCCAATATCCCTGGACTAGTTTCTAGGATTTGGCTTTCATCAAAGAGGAGCCTTGGATCTGAGAGCACTGCACGTAGACCTCTGGATGTAATGCAAACCTCCAGCAGCCATATTTTACCTATTTCAATAACTAGAAAGCTGTGAGCCCAAAATGAAAGCACAATAATGTTTTCAATCCAAGCGATACAGATCTCAACACAGTTCAGTATCTATAAATTTTTGTTTTTAGTTTTTTAATAACTATAATGGCCATCATCTTATAGGAAGAATTGGTATTAATCCACTAAAACAATCACATGGTCACCATTTCTTATGCTTACACAAATTGTTAAAATAGTAGGAAACTCTCCATATAGTACTGTCCCCATAATTCAAGCCAAAAGCTAGAAATTAGTCTGGAGATATTGGAAGAGTAGGTATTAGATAAGGATTCTATGCACAACCCTAGAATCCATTGATTACTATGGCTCGCACTAAATGGCACTTCTGGCTGAAGAGTTTGCTACTGTTTTAATGTGTAAGCATAGGAAATGGTGATCATGTGATGAAAAGCAAGCTTACCAAATAAAAGCATGAAATTATATTAAACTTCAGCAAACAAAATAAAATAAAACTGCAATTGGAAAATGACAAATTCATATGCAGAAAGTGATTCTAGTATCTTCTAAATTCCTTAGTCAATATTTTAATACAAATAACAAAAAGAGAATTAAATGATTTATGTCCCTGGACAAAATGAACAAGATAGACCAATGTCACAATGTTCAATTTTATAGTATTAGAATGTCTGCATAAATAATTTAGTATAAATAAAGTGTATTTATCGGTAGATGCACATGAATTATCTTCACTTACAATTACCTTCTAAAATCACTCTAATAAATTAAAAGAGCGCTGCAACTGAAATATATTATAAAACACATGTATGTAAATTAGAACATTAGAAAAAATTGATATAAGAACAAGAAAAAGCTATTCCTATACAGGAATGAAGCTGAATCTGTTGAAGTCATTTAATGGTGCTAAGGCAGAGGAAACAGCACTCTAAGGTCAGACTAAATGGTTCTAAAACAAAGTGTAAAATTAGAACTCTGTTAGACTGTCTCTTAATGAATTAACAGCAACTATTCTTATTTGTTATGTTATGAAGTTAAACTCAAAAGGTTTTCTAGTTTAATGTCTGTCTTAAATATATGTTAATAAACACTATCATGTATCTGTTCTTCGTATACTGTGTAAATTATTATCGCTGTCTGACTGGACCCTCAGTCGACAATGAGTACTCGGCTATGTTCTGAAGATCCAGTCAGATAGCAATAATAATTTACACAGTATAAGAACAGATACATAATAGTATTTATTAACATTTATTTAAGGCAGACATTAAATATTGTAACGGTCAAGTTTGTACATTCGCGTAACAGAATTCAGAATCCAAGCAAAAGATACCGAAGCTGACCAGACTAGGATTGTGACATCCCGAGTCCGACCACACTTCAACTCTTAAGCCAGTACTCCAAGACTCAAGACCCTATGAATGATCACCTTGAAATTACACGTAGCATACTCCTTTATTCGCGGCGGACGTAAGTCAGGGAGAAACAATGAGACTCATTATTAAAAATTACTAATTGATCGCATCTAGCGAATAACTAATTTAATGAAAACCTTTATAATGCATAGATTCTATAAACATGTAATCAATAATTAGAATTGGATTGAATAATGAGACTGAGAATGGCCAAGGTTAATTTACTAAAGTTTTATTTTCTTCAATAAATCAGAATTTAACCCAAATATTGAAACGATAACTTTCCAAGCCCCTATCATTTCACCATCAAACCTAATGACACTCTCATCTGTGCTAAGTTCGAACCTATTTAAATGTTAATAAATTTAAAATTCGTTCACGTCTGTATAAACAGTATTATATAGTTGCGTGCGAACCAACGCTATAATTAGATAGGATTAGTAAAATTATAGCGTACTAAAGTTATTTAATATTTCTAAAAATGTTTATTATATTATTTAAGTTAAGAGTAAATTATTAATTTTGTTGTTTAATATTGTAATTTCGTATGCGGATATATAATCTGTGCTATATAGAAGACATGATTCTATAATATGTAAAAGCCGTTATCTAAAAATACTATTAAATGTTTCTTTAAAAATTGTTCAAAGATTTCTTGTTTTAAATATATTTCAGGGAAAAGTTTCTTGAAAATATATTTAAAAGCTATATCAATATGTTTGTAAATTATTTTAAATAAATATGTTAAAAATGTTTTCATTTTAAAAAAAAAATGTTAAAAGGTTGTTTTTAATGTAAGATAAAAATAAAAGCTGGTCAAGTAATTAAAAAGATTTTTGATTGTAAACAAGTGACATTAATGACCACACCTGGAATCCGTAAAAAGTAAAACTAGTTCAAAATTTACTAATTAAAATCTCCTTAGATAAGATTAAGTTATATTAAAATCTAAATTGGACAATTGTTTGCAACGAAAAATCTTAATTATAATAATAGCTTATGGAATGTTTCTAACATAAGTTATCTAACATCTGGATTATAAATTGAAAAATATTTAATTAAATTCCTGAGTTTAGTGAGTCTTGAGGCGACAGATTCCGATAAGGAAAAATATATAAATACTCTGTATTTTAACAAAAGGACAGCCATATTGTTAGTGAGAATTGCAGCCAGTATTCACAATTGTTAATGTTTAACATGTCCGGCTAAAAGCGGGCATCTTGTTGCTGTTACTCCGCGGGAGAACGAGGTTTCTCTCGTCGAAATGCCTAAACCACCATCATGCCGATAGAAGAGACAAGCCTAACATAATGGGAAAGATGATGCCACCAGCCGCCAAATCAAACTCACCAAACATACAGCAAGAACGTGCAGTCCAGATAAATAATACTGGTACTGTTTTTATTTTTCAAACCGCAGAGCTCTGTGTAATTCTGTGTAATTCTTTATGTAAATATATCTATATAAGTTAGCTAACTCTCTTTTTAAAATAATGATAAAGCTAAATGTAATCAAAACTTAAAATCATTCAATTTAATATTTTAAATATGTCAATTGCTATCAAAATTTCATGTTAAAGTTTAAATAATCTAACTTATTTATATTTTCCATTCACTTCAAAGTAAATTATTTAGTTTAAAGTTATATCACTGCGGTTGTGTCTATATTTCTTTGCTTATTTTAATTAAATGCTTTTATATTCCATATGCCAATATTTCGAAACAGTGGGCAATTAATTTCATGTTTTTAAGAAGGTATTATTTGAAAATCTTCGTGTAATTTGTTTATAGCGTCAACTTTCTGCGCTGTTTCGAAATCCTATATTTTTTATTATTTAAATGATTTAATATGTGAAATGTGGTTTTTTTTAATCAACCAGTTAAAAACTTAACCTTACAATTTTATTTAGAATTAAATTTAGCCTTGATCGTATTTATAAGTATATTTGACATTTAAATTAAGTCCATAGAAATATACTTTCCCTCCTTAAATATTTATTATCTATAAGTAACTTAATAGATCGAGCATGTCAAAGTACGGATGTAGTAATATTCCCTTTAGTAGCATAGACATTTATTATCAGGCTACCCAAGAGTTGGTCCCAATTTGATAGAGCTAATATGCTATTAACTCGTATTTCATAGTATGAAATATACTATTCTTTGCTTGGCGGATGTGATATATTTTATAAAATTATTCTCGTTTTGCTGCTATACGTAATATACGTATCTCAAGATGGAGCCACGGCGTTGCCAGCACATCTTCTCTTATAGGGTAGAGCAGTAGCGAAACCTGAGCCAAGGCCATGTTAGCACGTAAGTCCCCCGCCATTCCTGAACACAATGTTCCTTTTTACGCAGCATTGCGATCGGTCACAGGGTACCGGCGTTTGTCGCAAGAACCCTGAAGTTATTTCATCCATCCGCAGAGCGACTTTTCCTATTATTGTTTACCTGTGCCATAGCGCATTGGTAAAAATCTTATTTCAGCCAACTCTCCCACCTTACATAACGCTTTCAGCATTCTGAAATTTTCTCTCGAAAGCCATGTTCGATTGATCGTTATTTTAGCTGGTTTATGCGCTCGTTATTAAGTTATATATGTATATTTTAGTAAATGAATTCATGATCAAAGTTCAATATAATTATTTATATAACAGCCACCAATATAATAGGATTTGGCTTCACGTGATTTATAGACATAACGTAGTGATTGATTATGTATTAATTGTAAAGCAACTCATAATATGGGCATATGTTAAACCCATGTATGAAAATTAAATGAAATTATTTATGTAAAGCTATTTTGAATTGTATATAAAAAGAGAACGTGTTCTCTTATCCACCCAATGTTTGCGTACATTCGACGCTGAAATGTGTAAAACTTATCAATTTCATTCCAATTGTAAATAAATATATAATTAGTTTAATGTATTTTGTTCTCTGTCTCGTTATTGATCTAATTCAATCCACTTCTAATTACTATTTATAGTCTATATATGTGAAAACTATGCATTAAGTTAAATTAGATTAGTGATATATTTTAGTCAATTAAGAACCTCTCTTTTAATTGTCAGAGTCTTATTGCTTCTCCGTGACCTATGTCGGCCATGTGAAAAGAGGTATACTATGTGTAATTTCAAGATGGTCATTCGTAGGGTCTTGAGTCTTGGAATCCTGGCTTACGAGTTGAAGTGTGGTCGGACTCGGGATGTTACAGTCCTAGTCTGGTCAGCTTCGGTCTCTTTTGCTTGGATTCTGAATTCTGTTACGCGAATGTACAAACTTGACTGTTACAATATATATAACAACTTATAAACAAGTGAAAATACATGCAGGCATTTAATGGCTAAAGAGTGTTTAGGTATGCTCTTCGGACAGATTCTTTTATAAGATATGAATAAATAATTCGTACATTTAAGTAAGATGAATGTAACAGTTGTTCATCTTATAAATTCATGATAGCCATAGATTGCTTTTGCTGTGTTACAATTTGAATATGAATATTTACAAGAATTTATATAAGTGTGTAAATGCACGCAGGCATTTAAATAAATAACTTATCACTACATCATGTCTATAATAAAACATATGCCAACTCCTCTTAATGTGTGGCTGAATACCAGTAATTAAACTAAACCTTGGTTAACACTTACCGGTGGATGTTTCTCATCTGTTTTATATTTATTTATTTAGCCTAAAATCGGCTACATTAAATTAGATTGACTGGGCTTTTAAGAGTATCTCAGACAATTGCTAAAAGAAATGAAATAGGGGGGTAGAGTTGACTGCTCTGGATGTACAATAGTAAAGTCGCTCTGCGGATGGATTGCTAGATCAAGGATTTCTGCGACCAAAGCCGGTACCCTGAAACCGATCGTTATGCTTCATGAGAAGGAACAGTTAGTTCAGGAATGGCGGGGGACTTACGTGCTGACCTGGCCTTAAACTCAGGCTTCGTGACTGCTCTACCCTATGGGAGGAAGATGTGCTGGCTTAACCGAGGCTCCATCTTAAAGACGTAAATATACGTGGCAGCAAAATGAGAAAATATTTAAGTAAATGAATCACATCTGCCAAGCAAAGAATTTTATAAATTTAATATTCTATAGGCAAGAACAATAGCTTATTAGCTTGATCAAATAGAAGCCAACTCTTAGGTAGCATAATAAAATATATGCTATAGACGGGAATAATTATAGATAATCTTTGCTGTTCCAGCTCAATCTAATTTTGTTATTGATCAAATGGGAGGGGAAGTATATTTGAAGGGGTTTAATAAATAACTTAAATAGCAAATATACTTATAAATATTTCTCAAGGTTAGTTTATTTCTTAGTATTTAAAATTAATCTCTCATTGAAACAAGCCCTATTGCAAAATTTACAATCAAATAATTATCAAAAAAAAAAAATTAAATAATAACGATAAGAGGGTTTCAAAACAGCGTGCAGAAAATAAAGTTATAAAATAATTACGTGAAGAGGTTTTAATTAATCTCTTCTTGAAATATTGAAGTTAGTGTTCGCTGTTTCGAAGTGTCAGCATATAAAATAAATATAATATAATAAATATGTGATTTAAAAAATAACTAGAGACATGACTGCAGTGATATAGTTTAAAGTAGAAAACAATTTCTTAAAGAAGGAAATTTTAAAAGCAAGTGGGTCATTTAAAGATTTTAAACACAATAGAAAAGAAACTTTAACATTAAAAAATACATTTAGTGATTAGTTAGCTAACTTGAGTTTTAAAAGGTAGTATGAAATTAACATGAAATTATAGAGCTCTGCAGTTTAAAGTGATTTACCGGTATTAGGTGCTTGTGCTGGAGCTTGGCGAGTATTCTGGGGCGGCTTGTGGCATGCTCTTCTGTTGCAGTTAGGTTGTAGATATTATAGCAGCATCCTCTTCTTTTGCGGTTAGGCTGTAGATATTATAGCGGCATCCTAGTTATGACGGTGTCAGATGGACGCAAACCCATCGCCTCATTACGGAGTGACAGCCAAGACTGCCCACTAGCGTGACATCTCAGTTCAAAACTAAATTTGATTTTAAATACAAATGCGATTCAAAATGGAGTCTCTTTTTCTGTTCCTCTTCCCGCTCAAAATATGGTCTATTTATACCTTCATGTTATCAGCTTAACACCTTTAAGAATTTTTCTTTGCACCATGATTATATTTTTAATTAATTTTGTCAAACATCCAATCTGATTTCAAATATGCTGATAAGTTTCTGAGGTGTTATAACTTTTTCCTTAACTCTGTTTTAATTAAATTTCCAAAAACATGTAATTTTGATTTTAAATATTGATAAATTATTAAAGCATTTCAGTTATAACTTTTATGGGTTTTTTTGTGAAACTATTTTGCCGTAAACAATTTTAATTAGTTAAATCCAAAAATAGCTTAATTTTTATATCTGGCGCAATTTCAATTAGCCAGATTTTAAAATGACTTTTTAACTTGACCAAAGGTAGGTGCGATTGTTAATTACATACTTGTTTATGACAAAATCTGTTTTTAAGCAAACTTTTAATTCTAAAAAAAAAAAATAACAATTTTAAAGAAGACTTTTCAGCACATTTGAAAGAAAACCTTTTTAACATATTTTAAATAAACCTTTTAAAATATTTTCATCTTTTAATATTTTAAAATAACATAATACATTTTAATGTTTTAAATCACGCCACCCCTATATACATTACAAATATAGGTTGGATTATATATCCACATACGAATTAAAATAATAACTTTATTAATAAATTAAACTCTATCATTACTTAATGTAATAAAAGTATTTTAGTAAAATAAACGCAATACTAATAATAATATGCTATAATTCTATCAAGCCTATCTAATTATAGCGTTCTTTCGTATGTAAATATATAATGCTGTATAGACAGACATGACAGCAAATTGTAGCTTTGTTTTACATATTATAGTTTAAATGAGGTTCGAATCTAACACAGACGAGTGGGCTACTAGATTGATGATGAAATGGCAAGGGATTAGGAGGTTCCCGTTACAATATAAAACATTTAGACATTTTGAGTTTAACATCACAACATAATAATGACAATAAGAATAACCGCTATTAATTCCTTCAGATGGTCTAACAGAGTTCTAAAGTTTTATGCTTTGTTCTGAACCATTTAGTTCCACCATAGTTTCTTCTGCCTTAGCACCATTAAATGACTTTAGCACATTCAGTCTCATTTTTGTGCAGGAGTAACTCTCTCAAGTCTTTATATCAGTTTTTTCTAATGCTTTAATTTACATACACATCTTGTAATATATTTTAGTTACAAGTGCTCTCTTTATTAGTTTTCAAGAATGATTTTAGAGAACAATTATGAGTTAAGATAATTTGTGTGCATCTACTGATAAATACACTTTAATTATACCAGATTATATATACAGATATTCCAAATATCATACATTATCATAATGGTAAATAGTGAAAAGTCAAATTTAAGAGTGACATCATGCCCATTGGCCTGCATAATTTAAGATATACAAATTTTTCAACATTCCCAAAATGAATTGCTTTTTAGCTCACTCCTTTGATTTGGTAAAGAATTACTTTCTTTTACTTAAAAGACTCATCATACCATTTACACTTTCTTAAACACTTTATTAATACTCTTTATTTATATCAAAACTAACAGTTTCGATTATACACATATTCATATACATAATTCAATGCACAAAATAAACAAGAATAAAATATACATTTTAACCTGACCATTATAAATAATCATTTCCCATTTTATTACTTTTCTCTTAAATAATTCTATCAATATTTATTTTATATCACTTTTTATTTTATTTTTTAAAAAATTTATTATAATTATAAACTTTAACATTTATTCTACTATTTAATACATATTATTATCATTTTACCTATATTATAAATCAACTTTAACCTTTTATTTTTATTAAATATTTTATAATTATCAATTAACTTTTTCCACATTACAAATTATTTTTTTATATTACAAAAATTACCTACCTCTTTACAATCCTATTTCTAAAAACCCAACTCCCAAAATTTTCAAAATGTCTACACTTGTTTAACACCTCCCGCTATTGTAATTTTCTTCAACTTTATTCTTTTAACCTTTTTCAAATTCAAACTATTATTAATAATAATTGCTTATAAAATTATTGTCTTTACCCCAAAATCGCTATTAAGATTTGGTTTTATATTCTTATCTGCTTCTTTAATTTTCCTATCCGTTCTATTATTTATATAATTAATCATTTTTATACTATCATTCTCAAACCTATGACCTGTTTCTAATGAATGCAAATAAATAAGTGATCTTATATTTATGTTGAATTAATCTTGTATAAATTGAATTCTTTGTTTCTCCTACACAATTAGTTTTTATAATTTTACTTTTACACGATTTGCATTCAATTTTATGTACTTCATTTATGCATTTTTCTACTTCTCTCACATACTTATTATCTAATATATTAAGTATATTCTTCCTTCTTTTATTTACCATCTTAAATTTTATTACATTATTAAACATTTTGTTAATTCTAATAATTATTTTATTGATACTTTTTACAATACTATTATTATAAGTTTTAATACCTATATATTTATTCTTATCTATTTTATTTTTCCTACATACTATCCCATTATTTTTATTAAATTTTTCTCCCGATTTTCTTATACTTTTTTCTATAACTTTTTCTGGATATTCATTATCTCTAAATTCATTAATTATCAATTCTACCTGTTTTCTATAATCTTACTCATTTGAGCGATAATTCCAAGCTCTATATGTTCTTGAATTTATATTACTTATTGTATATTTAACATCTATATTTGAATTCCAATTACTTATATTGCTATCTACATTAGTTTTTTTATATACAGATATTTCTATCCTGCATTCAACATTATTATATGATTTCTTTAATAAAATATATAAATATGATAACATTATCATTTTCTTTTTCTATTGTAAATTTTATACTTTTATCTAACCTATTAATTTCTTCAAGATACATACCTCACCAACACGCATTATCCAGCATAGTGATTTTATTGGCTTTTTACTTCAGAGTTTAAGTTCAACTAACACCATGGAGTTTAAGTTCAACTAACACCATGGTCTTTCTTTTCAGTTGCCTGATAAGGCAGAATGAATGTTTGTGTAAATGATAAATATTTTTCCAATAGATATATACAATTATGACAGACAAAAATAAATCATGGCCCTTATTCCTAAGAGGCTGTAAAGTCATCAACTAACAGCGGTTGGCGGACGAAGGCAGAAGGTGCTAAGAATCCCCTGATTGCGGACCCAGGCTGCCATTTGATGACTTTTTATTTAGGTACTTACAACTGCAGATCACTTTCAAGTGAAGGAAAATTGCAAGAATTAGAAGAATTATCTTATATTAAATAGGACATTATTGGACTTTGTGACGTTAGAAGAAAAGGTGAAGAGACAATTGATTTGAAAAGTGGACATGCACTCTAATTATAAAGGCACAAATATTGGAAATACAAGTGGAGTAGGATTCATTATAAATAAAAAGTGAAAGAACAACATTGTAAAGATTGATGGTGTATTGGACAGAATGGCAAGATGTAACAGATACCAAATGCAGATAATTCAGGTTTATGCCCAAACAAGTTCTCATAGTGATGAAATAATAGAAGATTTTTATATGGATGTACAAAAGGCTTTTGATCAGAGTAAACAACATTTTAAAATTGTTTTGGGAGACTTTAATGCTAGAATTGGTAAACAAATGAAAGGAGAAAGTGCTACAGGTAATTTTGATTATGGTAATAGAAATGAGAGAGGACAAAGACTTATGGAGTTTGCAGAAAAGAAAAACTTTATATTATGAATTCTTTTTTTTTTTTTGAGAAAAATGTTAAAAGAAAATAAACATGGAAGCATCCAAATGAAGGTACAGCAGAATTGGATTATATTTTGACTAACAGAAAATACATATTTCAAGATTGTAATGTTCTTAATAAATTTAACATAGGAAGTGATCGTCGATTACTAAGATGTAAGATATGTGTTAATGCAAAATTATAGAGACAAAAATTATTAAGAAAAACAATATTTACAGTTGATATTCCAAATCTTCAGAAACATTCTAATGAATTTAAATTAGTACAAATCAGTTTCAAGTATTAGTAGATTTTGAACATGATTCAGATTTGAATGAAATTATATTTATATAGAGCTTGCAAAATAAGCTCTTAACAAGCTTTGAGAATATCCTCAACCCCAGACTAGTTTCTACTTCTGGCATCATCAGTGAAGTGCCAGGATATTCAAGCATTAGATTAAAAATACTTAGACAAGCCCAGCACTTTATCTAATGTATAACTATTGAGTAGAAAATCTAAAATTGTCAGACATTCCGTGTCTTTCAATCTAGCTATCTAACTCAAATAGCAATATGGGAATGAACTAAGTTCAGATACACCATATATTAATAGCTTTAGCAATATAAAATCGCCAAAGCCTTAATAGCAAAAAATAAAATGATAAAAAATAAAATCAGATATTATGACTTAATTTAATAAAGCTTGTATTTACAAATGTTATATATAGAGCTCGCAAAATAAGCTCTTAACAAGCTTTGAGAATATCCTCAACTCCAGACCGGTTTCTGCTTCTGAAGGTATCAGTGAGGTGCCAGGATACTCAAGTTTTAAATTAAAAATACTACGATAAACCCAGGACTTTATTTAATGTACAACTATTGAATAGAAAATCTGAAATATCAGACATCCGTATGTCTTCCAATCCAGCTATCTAACTCAAATAGCCATATGGGACTGAATTAAGTTCAGATACACCATACATTAATAGCATTAGCAATATAAAATCACCAAAGCCTTAATAGCAAAAAATAAAATGATAAAAAATCCAAGTCAGATATCACGTGACTTATTTTAATAAATTTTGCATTTACAAATGTTATATATAGAACAGAAACTAATCTGAGATTGAGGATATTCTCAAAGCTTGTTAAGAGCTTATTTTGTGAGCTCTATATATAACATTTTATATAAAATTTTTACCAAGATAATTACAACTCGTCTACAGAGAACCTTGGATTTTCACCAACCAAGAGAACAAGCTGGATTTAAAAGTGGTTTTAGTACAGTAGATCATATTCAAGTATTGAGAGAAGTTATAGAAAGGACAAATGAATATGAGTTGTCATTATGTTTTGGATTTGTAGATTATAAAAAGGCATTTGATTCTATAAACATTTCTTCAGTGATTAAAGCATTGGATCATCAAGGTATAGATCCAGGATATTGTCATATTTTAAAGAATATTTATAAAAATGCAACAGCAACAATTAGATTACATAATGATACTGGGAAAGTCAACATTGAGAAAGGTGTAAGACAAGGTGACTCCATATCTCCAAAACTTTTTACAGCAGTGCTGCAAGAAGTATTTTGTGGATTAACATGGGAAACTAAAGGAGTGAAAGTAAATGGAGATTATTTAAGTCATTTAGATTTCGCAGATGATGTAGTTATTTTTGCAAATAATGCTTCTGAGCTGCAGGAAATGTTGCAGGAGTTATCAGATGAAAGTAGGAAAGTAGGACTAAAGATAAATGTTAAAAAGACTAAAGTAATGTTTAATCGATTTGCTCAAAATATGAAAATAAAGATTGATTATGATGAATTAGAAGAAGTTAAGAGTTACAAATACCTTGGTCAGATTATTAATACAGATGGAAACATAATAGAGGAAATTAATCATAGAATTAAACTTAGTTGGAGTGCTTTTGGTAGAAATAACTTGATATTAAAAGGAAATATGCCTATGTGTTTGAAAAGAAAGGTTTTTAACAAATGTGTTTTACCAGTTCTTACTTATGGATCTGAGACTTGGACACTTAATAGAAGATCAATACAGAGACTTCAGACCACTCAAAGAAGTATGGAGAGATGTATGTTGGGAGTAACAAGAAGAGATCGAAAACGCAATGTATGGGTAAGAGAACAAACAGGTGTTACTGACCTCATTGAAAAAATTAAAAGATTGAAGTGGAGTTGGGCTGGACATATTGATAGAAGAGATGATAATAGATGGACAATTGAAATTTTAAACTGGATTCCAAGAGATTGTAAAAGACCCAGAAGGAGACCACATGTAAGATGGATGGATGAAATAAGAAAATGTGTAGGGGTGATGTGGAGAAGAGAAGCTAAAGATCGGAGAAGATGGATTAAACTTGGAGAGATCTTCATCCTGCAGTGGATTGATAATGGTTGATAATGATGATGATATATAACATTTGTAAATATAAGCTTTATTAAATTAAGTCATGTGACATCTGATCTGATTTTTTATCATTTTATTTTTTGCTACTAAGGCTTTGGCAATTTTATATTGCTAAAGCTATTAATATATGGTATATCTAAATTTAGTACAGACCCATATGGGTATTTGAGTTAGATAGCTGGATTGGAAGACATATGGATGTCTGAGACAAATTTCAGATTTTCTATTCAATAGTTATACATTAGATAAAGTGCTGGGCTTGTCCTAGTATTTTTAATCTAATGCTTGAATATCCTGGCACGTCATTGACGATGCCAGAAGCAGAAACCAGTCTGGGGTTAAGGATATTCTCAAAGATTGTTAAGAGCTTATTTTGCGAACTCTATATATAACATTTGTAAATACATGCTTTATTAAATTAAGTCCTGTGACATCTGACAATTTTTTATCATTGAATAAAATTATTATGAAAATAACTGATACACTTTTAAAAATTGCAACAATAGCTGGTAGAAAAAAGCAGCAATTGATCAATAAAATTTCTACTGAGATTAGAGAATTTATGAAGAAAAGAAGGAATATGAAGATATACAAAAATGATGCATTAAAAAGGATTGAATAGCTTGAATTTTGTAAAATGGTGTGGAAGAGTTTAAAATGATATAAAAAAGTATAACTGTGAACTAACAAGGAAAGATGTAGAAGAGAATAAAAGTCTCAAGAGTGTAAAACAACATTTTGATATTGGTAGAAAATTTATATCTGCAATAAGAAAAAAAGATGGAATTATTACTAAAAAGAGAGATGACATCAAGAAATGGGTAGAAGACTTTTATCAAGAATTATATAGTAATAAAGAACAAATGTTATATATAGAGCTCGCAAAATAAGCTCTTAACAAGCTTTGAGAATATCCTCAATCCCAGACCGGTTTTTGCTATTGGCATCATCAGTGAGGTGCCAGGATATTCAAGCATTAGATTAAAAACACCAGGACAAATCCAGTATGTTATCTATTATATAACTATTACGTAGAAACCCTGAAATTTTCAGACATCCATATGTCTTCCAATACAGCTATCTAACTTAAATAGCCATATGGGACTGAACTAAGTTCCGATACACCATATATTAATAGCTTTAGCAATATAAAATTGCCAAAGCCTTAATAGCAAAAAATAAAATTACAAAAAAATCAAGCTAAAGGAGTGAAAGCAAATGGAGATTATTTAAGTCATTTAGATTTTGCAGATGTAGTCGTTTTTGCAAATAATGCTTTAGAGCTGCAGAAAATGTTGCAGGAGTTATCAGATGAAAGTAGGGCTAAAGATAAATATTAAAAAGACTAAAGTAATATTTAATGTTTTTTTTTCAAAATATGAAAAAAAAGATTATGATGAGTTAGAAGAAGTTAACAGTTACAAATACCTTGGTCAGATTATTAATACAGATGGAAACATAATGGATGAAATTAATCACAGAATTAAATTTGGTTGGAGTGCTTTTGGGAGAACTAACTTGAAACTAAAAAGAAATATGCCTGTGTTTGAAAAGGAAGGTTCTTAATAAATGTGTTTTACCAGTTCTTACTTATAGATCCGAGACTTGGACACTTAATAGAAGAGAAATATACTTCAGACCCCTCAAAGAAGTATGGAAAGATAGATCGAAAATGCAATATATGGATAAAAGAACAAACAGGTGTTACTGACCTCAATGAAAAAATTAAAACACTGAAGTGGAGTTGGGCTGGACATATTGCTAGAAAAGATGATAAATAGATGGACAATTGATATCTTAAACTGGATTCCAAGAGATTGTAAAAGATCCAGAAAGAGACCACATGTGAGATGGATAGATGAAATAAGAAAGTGTGCAGGGGTGATGTGGAGAAGAGAAGTTAAAGATCAGAAAAGATGGATTGAACTTGGAAAGACCGTCCTGCAGTGGACTGATAATGGTTGATGATGATGACTTCACTTAATGCCTTTCTTATTAATAATCTCTTCTTTTATTTATAATATTCTCCATTAAATTCAAATGTAATCTCCTTACAACTAATTCTCATTATTTCTCTCAATTTCTCTATTGGTATTTTAATTTCTTTATATTCATCATCTCTATATCTTTTTATTGCTAACTCTATTGCTTCTTCCACATTTATATTCGTGTACATTGACACAACATCTATTTTTACTATAGTCAACTTATAATTACTATATTCATGTATTTTATCTTTAATTTCTTTTATTAACTCTATTATTTTTAATATGAAAACTATTTTTATCAATATATTTCTTAGAACTATTATTTGATATTCATTTAGATATTCTATCAAAATATGAAATTGTACCATTTATAATTGGTCTTAAAGATACCCTTCTTTAAATATTTTTGGTGCTCCATATAGTCTTACCATACCACAATCTTTATTTCCCAAAAATTCAAATACTTTACTATCTATTAATCCATTATTACATAATCCTTTTACTAACTCATAAATCTTCCCTTTTTTTAATTTAGTATCATCTTTCTTTATTTAATAAAATACTCCTCTGCTAACAATTTATTCATTTTACCAATATATTCTTCTTTATTCATTAATACTAATTTATTGCCTTTATCTGACTTTATAAACACTATTTCTTTTCCATATTTATCCCCTATTCTTTTAACATCTTTTATTTTAATTACATTATTTAAATTATTTATCCCCTTATTTTCTTTTTTATATTTATTTTCAATACTTACTTTTTTTTACTTTATATACCATATTATTGACTTCTTTAAAACTTTCCATCCATAATTTATCCTTCATATCAATTATATTATTAATAACCTTATTTTCATAATAATAATATATAACATAATTACTATATAAATACTTTTGTGCTATTTTCTCTACTAATGCTTGCACTTCTATTATATCTTTATTTTTGCATACCCCATATGGTGGATTATCTTTTGGTTTTTATTTTTATTTAACACGTATTTTGGGCACGGAATATTTTGCTTGATTTTTATTTATACATTTTTTTTTATTGCAAAATACATTTTCTTCATTTTATTTAATATACACTTGTATCCATAAATTCAATAATAAATGCTATTTCTTATGGATTTACAATTCTGAGTATATTTTATTTGTTATTGTAGTATTTATTTATTAAATAATTGATATTATTTTCTTTTTGTTGTTGTTGTTGTTAAATAAATAATTTTTATTGCAAAATACTTGATTTTCTTAATTTTAATGTATTATTGATTATCTCTTTTGCTCAATTATATGTATCCAGGTTCAGTAAAGCAGACTATACTAAGCTAATATTGATTATTATATTAGGGTTAGCCTATTAAATCTCAGCAAATACATTTAATAATGAATGAATTATTTTAGGAATATCCAATAAGATTGAATCATCTCATGCAGAGCAATTCCCAAAAATGATCTAACTATTCAAAATATATTGACAGCCAAGAAATGAAAACAGTGAGAGGAAAAATTCAATTTGTTTAAAAGGGAGAAAATACTTATTAACACCCTTTATATCATATAGATAAAAGAAATGCTTAGATAAGGTATTCTCTATAAAAAGATAATTAGTATATTAAATTTTATTAGTCATTATCCACTTAATGAATAATATTTCAGTAGTGTAATTTTTATTTCACCACTCTCATGCAAAGTAGTTATTATCACCTTGTGTGTGTGTGTTGGGGGAGGAGGTAATCCAATATTGAATATATCAAAGGCATGCGAAAAAGACATATGATTCCCAAGATGCCCATTTTGTGCTGAATCAGTATTCATCAGATGGCTCCGATCACAATCTCTTACACATATCTTTATCATTGTGTAAGAGATTGGGATCTGGCCAACTGATGACTACTGATTCAGCACAAAATAAGCATCTTGGGATCATACATCTTTTTCACGTCTTTTAGTCATATGTTTATGATTACACTGCTACAAAAGGTATTAAAGGTAGAAACCAGTTTCAACCTTGCATGAGTGGTATAGTGAAAATTACCCTACAAAAATATTATTCATGATGACTAGTATCTATTTGAAAGAATTTAGCAACTTTTCTATTCTCACTATTTTTATGCCATCTCGTGAAAGCTTAGTGATTTAGAAAAATTTTCGTTGAACAGGATAAGATTGATGGTAATCGAAAAGGCCATTATTAGTGTCCAGTTTATACATTCTTGAATGATGAGAAATTCAGAATTATAGTTAAAAAAGAATTTACAGAAGCGGCAAAAGATTAAAAGGAGAATGAAAGGAGAAATGAGATAAACCATTGATTAGTTTATTTGCCCTATATATATGCTTGTATGAGGTGTTTCGTTCCATGTATAAAAAATTTAATGAAAAATCGGATTAATTTCCTTTTTTTTTTTTTTTAATTTTTTTTTTAAAAATCACTATCCATTATACAAATTTTCACTTATGAGCTTAACAAATAATAATAAAGTCATTAAATAAAGAGAGTTTCGTAGAATCCTATTGCAATGCTTATTCATAAAAACACACCTTTAAATATGGGGGTAAATTGATTTTTCCTGGAAGTTGAAATTCGGCTTACCCCTTAAATTTTTCAATTATGTTAAAACTTCAAGCCAAAATCACAAAAAATTTTCTTCGATCTTGATATTACTATTACTATATATTGCATATATGTAGATTATAAACAATCAAAATGCTGAAATTATATACACAAAAAATCAGGTGCGAAAAAACGTTATTTGAAAAATCTAAGCAAATCCAGTGGATGACGAAAAGTTCAAAGACATTTTCAGCCATCACAATTTAATTAATTTCATTTAAGCGGATAAAGTAGAAATATCTTTTCAATAAAAAATAAACTTCACTACATACGTTATTATAAATAAGCTATATATAATAACTTTACAGACTATTACTTTAAACCATTCAAGAAACTTGAAGGTGATATGCCTATTATTAATTAATATTTATCCATTCAATACTTACCAAAAGAACAAACGGGAGATAAAATTAGCATCAGCACATGGGTTAGGATTATTATATTTTCGCGTATTATCCATAGTTACGAGATTAACTCACAAATCATAATATTTAAATAAGTGCACAAATTCATAATTGTTCCTTGAAAGAAATTTCCTAAGGCATAACACATGTAGCCAACAGGATAACATTATTTCCTAAGGCCGCTGTAAGTACCAAGGAAAAATCTCATTTCTAAACAAATAAAAAACAATGTTAATTATCCAATCAAGTTTTGATACTCTCGTACAAAAGACTTTTTAAATTAAAATACAGTTGAATATAGATATTAATTTGATTTTTTTTTAATTTAACAAAACTTTAAAATTTAACCATTATTTTGTCTTAAATGGATTTAATAAAGTTATGTTTAAATGTTTTGTATAAAAATATTTATATTTATTAATGAATCTCTGCTTTCAAGATTATAAGAACGATGGCGCGTCTTTACAAATTAATGTTAGCTTCTTTTTAACCTTGGAAGTAATGTGAGTACAATTTTATTACTGGTTCTTATAACAGTAATAAATTTTTACATTTCGAATATTATAATAATCTTTTATATATATATGCCTATGACTTACACCCAAATTTACTATATTATGGAAATATCGGTATTGCCATTTAGAGATTGATTATTATTGTTTACGTTCAACCATAAAGGACTCTTGGAAATTTACGACTTTGTTTAAGTATTGGCAGCCTAGAATAAATTTTGTAAGGAAGTGCCAACCAACGATGATCAAGTTATTTTTGATTGATCGTTGTGTCTATTGCTCACATCTTCTTAAGTTATTTTTGATTGTGACTATTGCGCACACATTGTTAATTATCACATAGTGTACGATACACAGGAAATAGTTGATACTTAGTTCCTTTATATTAATTGGTATTTATAGATATATTAATCTTTAACGTTTATACTTGGGCAAAAAAAATAATATAATTAGTCTCACGAATCAAAGCAAGAAAGTTTGGCATTTGTAAATCAAGTTGTCGTAATTATTTACATATTCCTTAATTTTATAATAATGGCCTTTTATTATCTGTAACAAATCAATTTCGGAATTAAATATATTTAATTGAACAAAATAAAATTTGGATAAATTTAGTCCATACACCTAGCACTTTTGTTCTTTGTCTTAATACTTTTTTTCTCAAGGGTTTTGGCCATACTAATTTACTATTACTAATGACAATAATTATATATAAAACAATTCTTATGGATAACTGAATGCACTAGAAATGGGAATAAACAATTCTGAAAATTTAAAATGACACTGAATAAAAAAAGTAAATAAATTAATTTTTTAATATTATAAGAATATATCTTTGGTGATAAGTACTTGTGTACTATTCCTGCAATACAGACAATGTATTGCGCCTTTTCACATTCGTATCAATGCACTGGTAACTTTGTAATGTTATTTTGGGAAGCAGTTAGAAAGTTATCTGCAGCTTCAATACGAATGTGAAAAAGGCATGTAATACATGGTCCGTATTGCAGGAATAATATTTTTAAAAGGAAAAAGAAAAGAAATATACATGTACGCAGTCGACGCTTTGACATTTAATTTATTTCAAAAAAATGTGTAGGAATAGTTTTTAAAAACACATACCAAAACATTATAAGTAAACATATGTATGATTTTCAGGAATAAATGCGTAATTAAAAAACAACCAGCATTATAAAGCAAAAAATGTTTATCTTAAAAACCACATTTTGTCGACCCCCGAAAATATATCGAATAAAAAGTACCGAATAAATTCCCATATGCATAAAACAATCGCTAAATTATAAGAGGTGCATAAAACAATTGCTAAAAAATAATTTTATTAAATAATCTTTACCACAAAATATACACATACAGTAGTAATAAATAACAGAAATTAATTGCGTTCAACGCTGAAAATGGACACCTGAACTGACATTTTTTCCTCCAAAATGTCCAGAAACGTTTCTTTTTTTAAAAAAAGGAAAACAAAACAATTCAGAACAATAAAGAAATACAAATTATAAGGCTTTTATTACCATTATCATTCAGAACAATGTCTTTTCACATCTATCTTCCCCTCTCCTTGCAAACTAGGGGAGATTAAAGAGGTGTAAAAAATAGATATTTTGAATTAAGCCATATTATAGCATACTGCTGTTTTGTGGCTTTGTTTTTCATTAATAAGCAATGTTTTGCACATGTCCGTTCAATAATTGAATTCACTTTTTATACTATTCAAATGAATCTGAAAGTTTCATAAAGTTCTTGATAATTTTTAGTGATTAGTAAATATGTAGCATATAATTTATTCATAGACCAATAAAGTTCTATGATTCATAAGTCAGAATTCTTAAAAAAATCCTTTTTAATCAACTTGTAAACAATGCACATTTTCTTTTATTAATATCGATTCATTGATCATTTTTTATTTGACAAATATGAGGAAATGTTTGTTATTTATGAGTTTGGTAAAAATAATTCTTTAAGAATCTAACTTTTGAATTGTAATAATGCGTTGGGCACAGTTAGGTTGAGAATAAATTATTTCAGTATATTTTAAAACTTCCCTAGTCATTATTTGCTAGTAATTTTCTCATATTTTAATCTTATCTATCTATATCTCCCCTCATCCCCTCTCATTTTCATGCAGGTGGAAAAATTGTTTTATATTGTTTTTTAAAAACAAATGCCAATGTTTTTTGAAAAAAATAAAACAACAAAGTAATTCAATAGCGAAATAAATTAGTGTAAAATTTGTAGCCGTTTGATGACAACTTTTAACATTTGGATAATGTTTAACAGGGTTGTTTGATGCTCGCGTTTAAAAACACATTTTCAATGAGAAATAATACTCAAATTGCAGGGTTTATTTGATGCTTGCAAGATTACTCCTTTATCTTGTATGTGAAAAGGCCTATCTTTTCTTTATTGCAGGAATAGTACACAATACTTGAAAAAGCAAATAATCCCAAAATGCATCTCATACTGAACTATAATAGCAATCTTCAATTTGTTCAGGTCACAAGCTCTTGCATATGTTATTATTTTGCACATTATCAATAACAAATTACTTTAATTTGAGATAATAAATGTCATGAAATACTACTTATTTCCTTATTTTGTTATATTTATCTTGTGGCTAGAGTGAGAGTATTCTTGCAGATTTAACACCAATGTTTAACAATGCTGGTGTAGAGGGTTGATAGCCTTCTATCTAGTAATATTATTTCATATAAATATAATTATACATCTTTACTTTAAACACTTATTTGCAGATTTTTGTGTGTAAAATGATGTTTTGACTGACCCGCAGTTTTCTTCAGAACCTGTTTTGACTATTTCACTTATAAAAACAATTTTAAAAGTCAAATAATCTGTAGGGGCTCTGAAAAAGACTGCAGATCAGTCAAAATGTTAGTTTATATATAAAAGTTTGCAATAAAGTGTTTAAAGTAAGGAGTATAATTGTATTCCTATAATTTGATTTATAAATGCAAATGTTTTTGCAGTCACATATTTGGCACTACTTTAGATAATACATTAATTTATGAATATCATTTATAAATTATTATGTTTATAGCCCAATTATAGATTTTAAACTCAGTTAAAGATTATATATTTACTTTTCTTGTAATTATTAATGTTTACACAGAGGCTAAGCTCTCCATGCAGTAGCACCATGAAGTGCAAGCCAGTGTAATCAATGGATGCAAGAAGGTTTGTGCATAAAATCCCCACCTAGTGCTTACTCATCCAATATCCCAGACTTTCATCAATGACGAGTCTTGGATCTGAGAGCACTGCACCTAGATCTTAGGATGTATGGAGAGTTAAGCCTCTGTGCAAACAGCTTGTGTAAGCATAAAGAATGGTGAAAATGCAATGAATTATTAATATTTATATCTGTGCTACAAATTATATATTATCCAGCGTTATAAATGACTAATAATAATTATCGGTCTAATTATTTAAATTAAATGATGTCATATGTCTAAGCACAAGAAGCTTTATATTTGTAAATCAAATTGAGTAATTTAATATAGATGAATATTGAAAAAGTGATAATAATAAAAAATATGAGAGTTATGGCACGAGCCAATCGAAGAATATCGTTGAGTATGAAATGAATTTTTGGAGTAATTTTTTTGTTCAAGTTTTCTTTTCATATGTTTCAAAAAAAAAAATGGGGTAAAATAAAGATTGTAACCAAAATTAATAGCTATTATCTTACTAGTTGATTTAATGAAATAATATCTAAATGACTTGTAGCATGCCCTGGACCACCTTTGGTATCTTCAGGGAATATGAATTCCACGAAAGATAATTCCTATCTTAATTAATTGCTTTCTTTTCATGTTGGTTTCACTTCAGGCTCAAATTCAAGAGTTTAATTCAATAACTTTGCATAGTTACTTGTGATTGGCCTTTGGAGTATAAAAGCTTGTGTCTGGAATTTGAATATTAATGCAGTTGTTTAGAAAACAATATGAAAGCAAATTTTGTTATTTATTAAAGATAATTTATATATGTGTCTATTATTTGGAAATATACTTGTTCTAATTGAGCAAATGGTTTTAATCATTCAAATATCTTTATTTACATTTATTCAGTTATCTTTGCTCTAACTTTACTTACAGTATATATGCACTCACTGAACACTTGTTTAAAACAAGTAGACATAATATAACTCCCTCTATTCCAGAAGCTCCAAGTTTCAGGAATGGGGGGGGGGGTGCTATGTCCAGTTGCATAATTAGTTTTTTGTTGCCTATGGCAATTTTTTGCATACCGTCATATCAAATTGATTAAAAAATTTATTAATTCACAATTAAAATATATTTAATACTAGCTGTTCCTGCCGCTTTAATCGTGCTAATAGAAAATTATCAAATTTTTTAAAACAATTCACGTATCATAAAGCAAAAATCTATAGCCTAGCAAACAAACTCTTCAAATTTATATTTATAATAATAAATGATTAACTGTAACTTATGCAAATAGATCTATCTTTAATTTAAACATTCCTGAATTTATTTGATTTAGAGCTCTGGTACTTTTCTTGATTGTTGATTGCAAATCCTTTAATATTTACTGAAATATTTTAATTATATTATAACACCTATAGCTTATGCACAGATGATCAATCCTTTGGATATGGTTTTATAAATTAATTACTGTATTTTAAAAATAATACCAGTATGTGTAGTATATGAACAATCAATCCACTATAATATTTTAAATAATCCTTCAAATACATTTTGTTTTATATATAAATTTGAATGTTTATTTAATAATTATTCAAATTTTTCCCAAATTTTTTTATTTACACAATTTTTTTTCCCCAGTGAAATAATATATTGATAATGTTTGAATTTACTAAAAAATCTTACTTTTAAATGATGAGGAGTTCCCTAGAGGTCACTGCTAGTACAAACTTTTAAATTCTGTATCTGCAGCTTTGCTCATGATAGGAGTAAATTATCAAATTATTAAAAACAACTAAATACCATAAAGGAAAAAATTATAGCTATGTAATTCTCAAAAAAAAAAAGTGAATGGAAATCATGCAAGATTGTTGCAATATTTGTTGAGTCATTAAGTAATAAACAAACAAACTTTTAAGTTTATATTTATAATAAATATTTTCTACATCAAGAAATATAACTATTACTTTCAATATATAATATACTTAAATCAAATAGTCTGATATGGGTCATAGAATTTGTAAAATAATTCTTTTATTATCTAAAATGAGGATATTATGAAATAATTTTTACAACAATTAAAGCTAATTGATTTGCAAACATTTAGTAATTTCATTTTTAAATAAATTACTTGATTTACATTACTGTTAAAAAATAAATTTTTTGTATATTCATTACTAAACTTTTGAAGAAAAATTTTTGTTTGTTCAATTAATTCATTTTTGGTCAAAAAAAATAATGTTTTCGTAAATATAGTAACTATTTTCTTTCATTAAAACAGGCAAAACTCTCTATATGTATTGCCACTCGGTGCAAGCCAGAATAATCAATGGATGCCAGAAGGCTTGTGCATAAAATCCCCATCTAGTGCCTATTCATCCAATATCCCCAGACTAGTTTCTGGCTTGTGGCCTTCGTTAGTTAGGAGCCTTGGATCTGAGAGCACTGCACCTAGCACCCAGATCTTAGGATCTAATGCAACCCTCCAGCAGCCACCTTTTATCTCTACTTAACTACTAAACTATGAGACTTAAATTGAAAACACTATAATATTTTCAATCCAAACTTCTGGAGGGTTGCATTAGATCCTAAGATCTAGGTGCAGTGCTCTCAGATCCAAGGCTCCTCATTGACAAAGGCCACAAGCCAAAAACTAGTCTGGGAATATTGGATGAGAATGCACTAGATGGGGATTTTATGCACAAGCCTTCTGGCATCCATTGATTACTCTGGCTTGCACTGAGTGGCAATACATATAGAGAGTTTTGCCTGTTTTAATAACAGTTAAGAATAAGCATAAGAAATGGTGATCATGTGATATTTTCTTTCATCCTTTGAAACTATCTTAATTTTGATTTCTAATTATATCTAATTATCAGTAATAAGTATTTACTTTAAAATGATGTTCAGGATCTATAATTGGGGGGTTTTTTTTCAAAGTGTTTGTCAAAATGCTTATGTATAATTTCAGATTTATTAATGAGCTATTAAATTATTTTTAATATTGATAGTATGTAAAATTATGAACATATGCTTCTATGTCACTTGAAAACCATTGACATATTTGGTTATGCCACTGGCTATCTTATATTTAGCAACAGCATTTTACTATGTTGTATTTGACGAAAACTTATTAGCACAAAAAGTTTTTTAAATAGTTTGGTGATTTTTCGTTTCTGTAGTAATGATGACAGTTAATTGATTGCAGATGTTATTGACTTTCTCTATAATTATTTTGAATGAAGATAACTCTCATGACTGCTATTGTAACGATATGCTTTAACCTAACCAAGAGATGCAGGTAGAGGGGGTTCGAACCTCACCTACTCCACCAGGTTGCTATTAAGCGATTTACTTTCCAAACCTCACTAGAATTTAATCTTAATGTATGCCCGGTGGTCAGGGAGATATGAAATCCCAAAATGGATTTTAACAAGTAGATACATATAATGACTAGATTTATATATGTGTGTCACACAAAGAAAAACAAACAATACTACAGAGTTTTAATGCTAACGAATGACGGACAAAAAAAACTTTTATTAGTTATGCTAGCAAGATTCTACAAAGTTTCACTGATTGACCTGCAGGCTATTACCCTATAACCATATACAGATATATATGAAAAATCCCTTCCTTTGTTTTGATAATAATAGACAAAAATTTAAATTATAAATTTTTTTTAAAAAAATATTTCAAGCCAATGGACAGGTTACATAAAATTCAAGAGAGAGACATAATTCATTAACTCTATGGATAGAGCACATGATAATAAATAAATGCTCTCTACTAATGACTAAAGAGAATGAAATAAGTGACCCCAGTGGAAATTTCTAGCTATGATTGAATCATTTCAGTAATATTTTGAGACAGATTTCAAAGTAAATATAAATATGCAATATTGTACACTAAAGTGATAGCATAATGTGAGCTAAATCTTGAGACATGAAAAGTAACCATGAAGTTAATACAAGACTGGATAGCACTCTGTCTCTAAACTGGGTTAGAGAAAAATGGAATCCGTTTGCTAACCGCGTGACCAAGATTCGGATATGGAGTTTTTTTTATTGCTTATGTCCAGTTACATACATTGAAATATCTGAAATAAATATGAGATCCAAAATTTTTATTTATTTTCATGAAGATCCATATGCAGGTATATTAGCCTAAGCAGACTTTGTAAAAGAGAAACACTGAATACATGCTGAGATGTCATAGATCACCCAGTGCACAATACAGATAAATACAGTCAAATGACCTTTAAATTTAAAAAGCAACCCTCTGCAAAATATATACATATATAAAACATTACGAAAGCTCAACCATCACTGAAAAATCCGCAGAAAAATAATAGTAACTTTCCCTTTTATAAAATTTAGATCACTAACACAAGTGGGCGGATGTTTTACTGATTTAGTTGAAGTTTAACCTATCTACCCACAGCCAAATGGTATTTATAAAACTTTAATATATATATACATATTGTCAAATGTACACTCTTATTACAAAAAAAAAAATGTAAACGTTTATTTTATTTCACGCTCTTTATAATAGAATTTTAAATTTGTAACCCTTCATTGACTAAAAAAAAAAACATCGATCGGGATTTTTCTTTTTTATATATATCAAAAAAAAAAAAGCTAAATTAAAAAATCTTGGAAGTTTTATAATAGAATTTTTTATAGTTATTAACAGAATCTTTAGCAATTAAATATTAATTTTAAGAATGGGATTTGCGCTTTCTGCGATTTGCTTTCTCTCCTTCCAAAATAAAATATACACCTGGGTCTCGTTTTATGCGGTAAATAAGTTCCACAGAAAACCCGCATTAAAAAAAATCACACAAAAATTGACCTAATTTACCTTGAAAAATGGGGGATAGGTGCTATAATTTTCAGAATTCGCATAAAAGCAAAGCAACAAGGAAAAATTATTTTAAAATTCACATTAAAAAAATAAGGAAATGAAGTATGACTAATAAAAAATATCAAATGTTTGAAAAAAATTAATACAAGACAAACTTTTTTTACTTTTATTTTTACTACAGTATTTAATTTTACATTTTTCTTGTATATTTCAATCATTACCGCTAGCATTTGTTTGTAAATTGGTAAGAAATCAGATTCGATGTGATGTGATGTATTGTGGCTTTTTCTTAAAACGAAATCAAGAATCTCTCAGCAATTATGCCCAGAGAAACCTGTTAGCCACTTTATTTTTATTCGTGATGTGATGTACAACTAGCACCATTTTCAGTCTTGTGCTGTGTTAATGGTTTTCTGTTTCTATATTAAAAAAATGAGACAGCAGTCAAAACAAAAAGATTATACATTATCATTAGAAAGATTATTTTCACTTTATAAAATCTTCATTTTTTATTTTAAAAATCTAAAAGATTATTTATTTCTGTTATATATAAAAAAAATATGTTTTAAAAGTTTAAATTTTTTGAATATTTATTGCGATATTTTTATATGTAAGTATAAATATATTATTATTATTTACTCATTAGTATAAATAGGTTACTTACATGCAGTTTCAGGCCATATTCACGTTAGCTGCTAATATAACGTTATATTTTTGAAAAAAAAAAGTATTTCAAGTCAAAATAAGTTATTAATAATTTAAACTTCTTGATATCTAATAAATATAGTGAAATATGAAAGATATTAAGAAGAAACATGAATCGCATAACTTCAAAATCGCCATGATTCTGGTATACAGTACCGAAAGCGCTTGGCTAATTGTTGTTTATAATTAATGTTTTTGTGCTCTGTTTATCACGCTTTATTCGTGTAGAATAATTTTTGAAATAAATATCCAATTATAAATTTACATTGAAAAAATAAACAGTGCTCGCCACCTGATTGAAAAATAAATGGTGCCAGCCACCTGACCGGTATTATAGAATGTGCTCTTAAGTTCAAAAAGGTTGGGGACCCCTGAACTAAAGAGATGATTTCTTTATTAACTAAGCTTGCGTGAAACTATAAACTTAGAGAAGATCACAAGGTGATTAATAACTTCTGGTCAAATGAGCCTCAAAATCCACAAATAAGCAAACAAACAAAAGGTTATGAATTAAGCTTAATATTTGTCTAACCAATAAGTAAATAATAACTAGATTGATGGAATAAATATGAAATGAAAATATAAATTATGCAATAAGTAAATTAGAATGGTAGATGACGGAATGGATAATGAAAATAAATAAAAATTAAATGATACAATGAAATGAGTCTGAGAATGAAAAGAAAAAAATAAATATGTGTCAGAATAATGAATGATTAAGATGATGGTAGAATAAGAGTTAATGGATGATTAAGATGATAATGGAATAAGAGTTAATGAATGGTGGGTTAATTACGATAATGAATTAAGATGAAAGAAAAATAAAGAAAGATTGAAATGACAGATGATAGGAATAATGATGATGAAAGATGATGTACAGAACTCTAAATTTGATAATGAATTAAATGATAATAAGACAATTAAATAAAATACGGATTCTAAGCTTACTAAAACCAGAATATTCACCATAAAGTCAAACCCAACTATACATTTCAGACAAAAGAAGCAATTGATACTTTAAAGTTTGGTTGACCTTTCATAACATGGTGAAGGTAATACAATTCCCCTCTAACTAATTAACTGGATATAAATTTAACATAAATTCACATCATATCACAAATTGATATAATTATCCTTCTCAGGGTTCACATAGCTTAAAGGGGGTTATACAAGATACACTTGGATCAGTGAGAGGGATTTCACCACTATCCAAGCATAGCACACAAAATAGCTCTTAATACTGAATTGAATTACTAAACAATATTCAATAATTTCAAATAAATTCTATAAATTCCCTAACTATGATAAACTTTAAGCTTCAATAAGTAGAAATGATTTTTCAATAGCTAAACACAATAGCTTTCCAAATTTCTTTCTCCCTTAATTAGAAACAAGGTGATCCAGACCAATGAATGGATCTGTGGATTCAAATGAACTGATCAAACCAATATTAGGTGTTTAATCTTTTAGTATATCACTTAAAATACTATTCTTTAGGTTAGTAATGTTTAATTATTAAGTAATGATGCCCTAAATATACTCATAAATTATAGGGCTTCACAAAATTATTCTGATATACTTACATATAGTGACTTTTACAATATTGATTGATGACGATTTCCATATAATCATAGGATATGTCGATAGCAATAACAAATATAATGTGTGGGTGTGTTGATTAGCAATAAGAATACTGAAAACTAAATAAATTTTTGACACAACAAGATTTATTTACATTATATACAAGACTCTTTCAGACACATTACATGAAACAAGTAAATTCATTGAATAAAATCAGAGATGGGAATTTACAATCATTTCTAAATCTAATAATTGAGTTACAATTTATTACATTGAACTGTAGCTATTTAATTTATTTGAATATGATAAGGGCAATTATTATATTCAGCACAATTAATAATTTATTATCTTTTATCTTTGAATATGAAAAGATTCATTATATTGATGTAGGACAGATATCAAAAGTTAAATGCACACATTACACCAAAACATTGCCCATGTCCACAACCTAATCATTTAATAATTAAATGATCTTACTGATCCATCGGCGGATCATCACTTGAAAAAGATAAATTTACATTGTGCATGTACATCCCTTGCTCTTTTATGTAGAAGTTCTACAAACACTAACAAGTTTTTTGGTCCGTTTATAAACTGATGATGATTACACAACATCATAAAGACACTATCCCAATTAGACAAATACTATAAATGGACCAGTGTCCTGTAATCTAACTTTGTTTTATCCTTGCCATTTGATTTTGAATTATTAAGCTTCACCATACATGATGGAAAACTAACTCTAAAACTTCATGAGGGACTAACAATAAAGGGAGGGTCTATAACACAACATGATAGTTGCATAAGAAAACAAACAACATGATAGTTGTATACTAAAAACAACATGATAGTTGAATAATAATATGGCCAATTCTATTACCTTCATCAGTATAAAAATGTGGGCAGTGCCTCATCACGAAAAAAATAGAATTCAGACCATGGGAATCATCCTCTCTTGGGATTAACTATGCTCTAAGCACTAATTCTTAACCAGCCTCAACAATATCATCCTCTCATATTAATCAACAATGGGGAATTCTCCATCCCATGCACAATATTAATAGTACTATATCTAATGCTCTTATATGTAGCAAAAGCTCATCAGGTAAAATCTATCACAAATTCTGATCAATAAAATAGCAAGGTAAGACAACACTAATAGTAAAAGTGGAAATATAAATATTCCATTTCACAATGCAGAAACTATTAATGTTTTATAAACAAACCACCAAAATATGTGTCAAATGATCATTACTTATTTTAAAATAGCAATTATACTTTTGGTTATAGCAAGCCATGTACATGTAAACAAGGAGGACTAAACTACATTTTGTATTTACGGTGGACATTTTCGTTCATAGGCAAAATTAAGCAATAAAAAAAAATGCTTTTTAAATTATTTTATATAATAGAACAATTGTATCATTATGTGTATAATTTTGACAAGTGTGGGTCTGTTTGTTTCCCTTCAATATAATATTAACATTTGTTTTAGCAGTGAGATATATAAATATTTCTCTCTGTTCCCAGATAATGATATTCAATATTATGTTTCCCTTAATTGGAAAATAATATATATATATATATATATTTGTATTAGAGGTATATATTTCTTTCTACATCTCTATATCATCACTAAGTACATTTTATATCATCATAAAATATATAAATATAAAAAAAAAAACTAATGCCTGAATAATACCTGAAAGAAAAAAAACGTATTACAATATTATATATAGCAATAACAAAATAAACAAACATTACATTTTCTCCTATTGGACTTTATCTTGGAGATAAAGTTTGATCTGTTTTTATGTGAAAAAGGACAAGAAAATGGATATTATAAGTAAATATTCCCAAGTAAATATATACATTGATTATCCGGTTCACTAGTGAGATGATCTTCAGACAATATTCAAAATACTTTCCAAAGGTAATAAAATTAATTGTTGGTTTATGTACTGATATTATATAGCAAGACAATATTCAAATACGTTCCAAGGACAATAAAATAATTGTTGATTTATGTACTGATATTATATAACAAGACGATATTCAAATACTTTCCAAAGACAATAAAAATAGGTTTAAAATTATTTATTGATGGGTTTATTTTGATTTTCCATCTGCGTGAAGATCTGTCATAATTTAAATGATCTGGGTGATTTTAAAACAGTTTAATTTAACCCTTTGAAAACCAGACGGCCATTGTTAATTTTTAGAAAAATTTACCCTAACTCTAATAACTTAGATATTTTGTGTTTGAATGTAATAAATATAAAAAAAATGTGCATTAAAAGAAAGATCATATATGAAAGAATGTAATGAAGCTGTTAAAATAAATTTCTTTGGTTAAAGAGCTGAATTTGAAGACATGTAAGTGTCTGAAGATTTGGATCTTTTTCTTAATATTTAAGAATTAGATAAATGCTTAGCTTGAGTTAATATTTTGAATCTTATGTCCTAGCTCCTCACTGATGAGAGCCATAGCTCGAAACCGGTCTGGGGATGGGGACCATCATAGATAAAAGCTTCATGTATTTTCTCTTGTAGCATTTATCATAAAAAATAAAATAATTAAGCTTGTTTAGAGCTAGTAGCAGGCTCTTTACATATTACATATTGGTAATACAAGCTATATAGGTCATGTGATATATGACTGATTTTTACCATTTCATAAAAAAAAAGTTAAGAAAAAGAATATTTTTAATAGTTTTAAGAATGTTTATTTTTACACTGATTCACAAATCCTAAATTTTGAAATTCAAATGATAAAATGACAATTTCATAAACAGCTTCATCACATCCGAAACAAAATTTAAAAAAAAATGATGTATTGGAAGTCTTACCTGAGGTAATTTTTCACTGAGAAAAATTATTAAAACAGCGGCCTTGCTGTGGTCCATTTTTTTTCTAGAGCCAGATGTGTCCATTTGTTCAAAAGTACCTATAACAATATGAATGGTTTTTAGTGGAGAAAAAAGTAACAGAACAGTGTATTCAAAAATAAATAAATAAACTCATAAAAAATAAAATGAATAAAAATAAATCAATAAAGATAATTTTTTATTATTATTAACAATGATTACATGTGTGGAAGAAAGGCTGAGTTCAAATACACGGCACTATAACACAGAGTGGCTGGATTGATGAAGCCAGAAAGTGTGTATAAAATATCCTATATTACATGAAATTCCAGTTGTGTAGCATGAACTTGTATATAAATATATTTATTATTTTGCATAAAAGATACGAAGAAAGGCCGAGTTCAAATACATGGCACTGTAACAATAAGTGGATGGATTGAGGAAGCCAGAAAATCTATATAATATCCTATATTATTTGCCTAAAATTAACACAAATCAATTGCGGGTCATAACTTTAGCACTGATGCAATAATTCGTCCATAAATTCAAACTTGGTCACACGTGATACACTATTCATATTTATAATCATGCCAAAAAATACATCAGCTCACGCGGTGACAGATTACCCCAGTCCCCAACTTTTTTCCATTCTACAGCATATTTATTTGAAAATATTATAATTTATTACTCTATAGCATATTTATTTGTTTCAGGATATCAAAAATATTATAATTTATTATTCTATGGCATATTTATTTATTTCAGTAAATAGAAAATATTATAATTTATAAAAAAAAAAGTAATTACATGCCCTTGAATGTTATCCAAAAACGTTTTTTTGTTTCAGTACATCGAAAATATTATAATTTATTATTCTATAGCATATTTATTTGTTTCAGTAAATAGAAAATATTATAATTTATAAAAAATATATATATAAAAGTAATTACATACCCTTGAATGTTATCCAGAAACATAACTTGAGAAGAAGACTCAGAATCGCGGACAACTTCAACGGAAATAAAATCTTCAGTAATTGATCCTACCATTGTGGAATAACTTTTTTACGATAAATAAACTGATAAAAATATAAATAAAAAAAATCGCTAAAAATATTCATAAAAAATCTAAAAATTGTCATACAGAAAAAATTTTTAGATTTTCAAGTAGATATCAAAATGGTGCATAGAATGACGTATTGCGCATATGTGTGACTTTTACCGTTTACGCGTAAACTCAGCTCAAAATAGAAATTTCTAGAAAAGTCGTACTGGGGGTCAAAGGGTCTTGTTACTTTGCAAGTTATTCACTAACGATAAAAACAAACTTTCCCTTCCCTTTTATCAGCAAGTTAAGATGTTTTTAGTTATACTGAGAAGAATCTATAAATACGATCTTCTAGGCATTTTTAATTAAGATGTAACTTATACTTTTCCAAATGTAGCATGATTAAAATAAGTTTATTACGCTCTTTAAAACAAATTTTTTTAAAGTCATTTATGGATTTTGTTTACTTTGTTTTTCCATCCACGGCAACTGTCACAATTTTCGATTAATCTGGGCAATTTTAAACACTTAAAATATTATTAATTTATATGTTGTATAATCAAGATAAAAAAATAAGTAAATACTTATCTATTTATTTCCATCAGCTAATTAATACGTATTTAATAATGTTAAACAGAATTGATTTAAAAGTAAGCAATTATCAGTAATATGTACTTGGCATTAATAATCTGTCATTTTCTATTTTGAATAACTAGACGAATTCGCGGTGAAATTTCAGAACAGACTATTTCTTTTCCCAATGAAACTAAGAAATAATTTATACATTTTTTTGTTTTAAAATTGATGACTTTATATGATTTAAAATAACTTTTTAATTTATTTATTATCTCTTGAAACTTTTTTTCAAAAATGATTCCAAATTATTTTTATTGAAATATCAATTTATACACAAACGTATTTTTCTGCTTAATGCTGAATTAAGGGCAGTGCGAAAATTAAAATACTTTAATTTTTTTCTCTTCAATCTAAATAACTTTTGTTTTATTATTAATTCTGACAGTTGTTTAAGATAAAGAAAACAAAAACAATTGCTTACATTTTCTGGTAGTTTTTCGTTTCCAATGGTACATGTTGAGGCAAATATTTATTCTAGATACGGTCATTCCAGCTTCTCCAATAGGCAAAATTAAGAATCCACGATCGATGAAAAGCAGTAAAGAAATGTCACAGGGCTATTAAGTTTCTATTCCATTTTGTTTATATCCATATAGTCATGAGATTTTGTCCAAATTAATTTTCAAAGTTATTATTTTACATCTTATTCCTTATATTTTATTTTATAAGTGGATACTTAAAGTCCTGTTCCGATTTTCTTATCTTTTAGTAGTCTCCCTTTACAAACTTGTCATAGTATTTTTTCTTTGTGTTATAATACTTGATTGGTCCTAAATGATCCAATCACTGTAACTTGTGAATAAATTAATAGTTTTATCCCTCTAGTGATAAAAAAAAATCTAGACTGTTATATTTCAATTTAAATTAAACTATAATATATTTAAAGATTGTTTGTAAAGAAAATTTAGAAAAATTATAAATTGATTTTGTTGTTTATTTTTAACTACTGTTTAATAATAATAATAAAGTGTTACATATTTTCATGCTTCCAAATTAGTTTAACTGTTAAAATATTATATTGAAATAGCTGCCACTGGAACTTGTGATAAAATGTCTATGGGATTCATATTCACTCTATCAGACTTTCCAATGTCTCACAAACAGTCAAGATCATCATCACCTTCAAGATATTTATTAGTGAGCTTTTGCTTAATGGGAAAATTATAATCCACAAGCATTACAATATATAACTGATTTCTGCACACTGATTTTCAATATCTTAACAAATTATTACCATTTAAAATTTTACACACTGGATAAAACCTACTATCATTGAGCCAAAACATATGGTTACAATATATATCTTTTTTTATTCAGATTGATAGGGGTTTTTTTTTAATTTTGTGTATATATTTTTATATATTCCCTCTATTCTTTAGCAGTGAATATTAGAATTTTGGTTTTACTTCTGATTTAAAACAAAAATGAGCTAAATTCTTTATTCCAAATTATTATGTTGGAGTGACAATCATTTATAATAAAACTAGATTGAGATGCTTCTTAATATACATTATAGAACCACATATAGGAACACCCATGGACAGTCAACTATGAGGAAGTCTGTCAATTATTACAAAGAACTATTTATATCCATGTGAACTCTATTATATGACTTATTGCTGGTTTACATTTTATTTGTTAAATTTTTTGAGATGAGTATTAAAATAAGTGTTGGTCTTAATTTTATAATTGAAAATAAACTTTGGATTATATTTTGAATTTGAATATTCATTTTCAATTTGATGATAAAGATATATATGTGGTACCTTAGTTTAGGACAAAGTCCTAAATATATGTGCTAAAGTATATATCATTTTCATATAAATGATATTAAATAATCATAAAATTTTTTTTTTGGGGTTTCACTGCTGGTTTTTTATCCAAGTGTAAGATATTTTATGGTACAAATGGTATTTGCAAACATTTTCAGTTTTGTAGACTCATTCTAGATGAATTACTATATATTTTAAGATGCTAACTCCAGAATCTGTTGAAGAGTGGCATACTATCATTATATTCCATAATCTGTCCATTGTATAATTTGATCAATTAAACTTCGATAAAATATGGAATGAACACATGCAAGAACTAGATTAAAAGGATGACTAGAATTCAAGCTGGATTATAGAAATATTATCGGTATTAATAATATATTGCAAAAAAATGATTACTACTATCTATACCTTACAATATAATAAACCTATATTTAATTTTTTTTTGATAAGATCAATTACATCTAAATATTTTATGTTAGTCTTATGTGTATCATGTATATTTGATACAAAATAACTTTTTCTTCCAAAAGAAGAAAAAGTTACCTTCTAAAGGTTTTTTTTAATTTGGTATTATTCTGCAACTGATAATCACTTGTTTTAAAATGTATAATTCTTAATAATTTCAATTATTATGTTTTTCTTATTTTTCTAGCTTATTATCATTAAGAATAATGGAAGTTGATCAATCAGAGAATAGCACAACAGCTACGAATGTTTATCAGTCAGCTGCAATTGCAGATGAACAAGAATACGAGACTCAGTTTTTTGGATTTGCTCCAAAATCATTTATTGATGGAGGTTTGTTTATGTTTGATCATTTTTTTACTTTTATATTGTCTTAGTATAGTTCTTTTTTTTTCATTTTGGCAAGTTCATATATTATCAATATTAATTAAGATAGTGATTTAAGAAGTTTTATTTTCTATTTTGGTATTGAAAAAAGAAACTGAAATGGATCAGGGCTGGACATATTATTAAAAAAGATTGTAATAGGTGGACTGTTGATGTTTTAAATTGGATCCCATGAGATTGTAAAAGTCCTAGAAAGAGAACACATAAAATGGATGAATAAAGTAAGGAAATTTGCTGGAGTGTTGTGGAGAGATTCGAGAAACTAGATTAAATTTGGAGAGATCTTTATCCTACGCTGATCTGTAATGGTTGAAAATAATGATGATGAATTTCTGTTTTATATATTGATTTTGTTTCACATTAAGAACATTAATAGCTCTGTAATATGAAATTAGAGACTTCAGCAAAAGCTAATGAAATATTATCTCTATGAATTGTGTTTTCTATCATAAAGCAAACTGTTATAAGAATTGTTATGTGGACTGTTAAATAAGAATGTTATTAGAAATGATAGAAAGCAGTAGGTTTCTGCAAAACAGAGTAAGATGAAAAATTAAGAAGAATTTTTTGTTCTAGTAATATAATAGATACAATGCTATGAATAAATTGATAAAAAATCAAGTCATATGACCTAATTTTAATAAAGCTCCTATTTACAAATGTTATATATAGAGTAAGTTAAAAAACAAACTCTTATGAAGCTTCAAAAATACCCTCAACCTCAGACCGCGGTTTCTGCCTCTAGCGTCATCAGTGAGGTGCTAGGGAATAAAAATACTAGAACTAGTCCAGCTTTTATCAATGCCTAACTATTGAGAAGAAAATCTGAAACTTTCAGACATTTAAATGTCCAAAAATCCAGCTATCTAACTCAAATAGCCGTATGGGACTGAACTAAGTTCAGATACACCATATATTAATAGCTCTAGCAATATAAAATCGCCAAAGCATTAATAGCAAAAAACTAAAATTAAATAGTTAGGCATTGATAAAATGCTGGACTAGTTCTAGTATTTTTATTCCCTAGCACCTCACTGATGACGCTAGAGGCAGAAACCGCGGTCTGAGGTTGAGGGTATTTTTGAAGCTTCATAAGAGTTTGTTTTTTAACTTACTCTATATATAACATTTGTAAATAGGAGCTTTATTAAAATTAGGTCATATGACTTGATTTTTTATCAATTTAATTTTAGTTTTTTGCTATTAATGCTTTGGCGATTTTATATTGCTAGAGCTATTAATATATGGTGTATCTGAACTTAGTTCAGTCCCATACGGCTATTTGAGTTAGATAGCTGGATTTTTGGACATTTAAATGTCTGAAAGTTTCAGATTTTCTTCTCAATAGTTAGGCATTGATAAAATGCTGGACTAGTTCTAGTATTTTTATTCCCTAGCACCTCACTGATGACGCTAGAGGCAGAAACCGCGGTCTGAGGTTGAGGGTATTTTTGAAGCTTCATAAGAGTTTGTTTTTTAACTTACTCTATATATAACATTTGTAAATAGGAGCTTTATTAAAATTAGGTCATATGACTTGATTTTTTATCAATTTAATTTTAGTTTTTTGCTATTAATGCTTTGGCGATTTTATATTGCTAGAGCTATTAATATATGGTGTATCTGAACTTAGTTCAGTCCCATACGGCTATTTGAGTTAGATAGCTGGATTTTTGGACATTTAAATGTCTGAAAGTTTCAGATTTTCTTCTCAATAGTTAGGCATTGATAAAATGCTGGACTAGTTCTAGTATTTTTATTCCCTAGCACCTCACTGATGACGCTAGAGGCAGAAACCGCGGTCTGAGGTTGAGGGTATTTTTGAAGCTTCATAAGAGTTTGTTTTTTAACTTACTCTATATATAACATTTGTAAATAGGAGCTTTATTAAAATTAGGTCATATGACTTGATTTTTTATCAATTTAATTTTAGTTTTTTGCTATTAATGCTTTGGCGATTTTATATTGCTAGAGCTATTAATATATGGTGTATCTGAACTTAGTTCAGTCCCATACGGCTATTTGAGTTAGATAGCTGGATTTTTGGACATTTAAATGTCTGAAAGTTTCAGATTTTCTTCTCAATAGTTAGGCATTGATAAAATGCTGGACTAGTTCTAGTATTTTTATTCCCTAGCACCTCACTGATGACGCTAGAGGCAGAAACCGCGGTCTGAGGTTGAGGGTATTTTTGAAGCTTCATAAGAGTTTGTTTTTTAACTTACTCTATATATAATGCTATGAATAGTATTTCAAGAGCAAGAGATAATTTGACGATGCTGTTGGTGATGCTGTAAGCTATACTAAAGGTTGTGAACATGAATTTATAGAGATTATGTTTAAAGAAATTATAAACATTTATAAAAGAATATAAAAATAGTTTTATAATAATTGTAATTCAGAAGTAATGACAGTATAATTAATCGTTGAAAAAATAGAAAGGGGTAGATAAATTTATAAGGGAATATAATAGGTTAAGAATGAATATATGGCTAAAAAAGAATTTGTGCATGGAAAGCATCAGGTGCCAGAAATGAATTTCAAATATGAATTCAGAACTGACACTAGAAATGCCATGTGCACATCATGTAGCTGATATAATTTCAGATCTAAATTTTAAAGCTATTATAAATTATTAAGCAAAAGAAATAGGCCATTAATAGATTAAAACAGACCATTAAATATTAAGTAAAATTTAAAATGAAATAAATACATGTGAAAAGAGCAAAAAGATTTGCTGTCTTCATTAATATAAATCAATAGTAAGTGCTGCTTCAGCACGAAATACGCATATTGATCATTTATCTTTTTCACAGATGTGTATGAGATAGCTGAGGGGAGCTTGCAAGTCTGTTTCCAGATTCCTTATAAGTTACATCTAAAACTCCAAAAATTGTACTTGTATTCTATCAAATAATGGGATGATTAGTAAAATGGTAGAGAAAATATAAATACTTCATTACGTAAAAGAATCTATAGAAAGTTTAATGGAACTGAAACATGTAGTAGATAGAGCTCCTCAAATATGTCTAGAAATTTAAGGAAAAAATCTAAGTTTGCTTTAAATTATACTAAGTGGAAAAGGAGAATCACAATAATGACACAACTATTTAAGGGGAAAAAAAAACAAGTTATTAATAGAGAGAAGATAGGTGAATTGAAAGATAAGTTGAGTATAAGGTGATTTGCATAATAATATGCCCCTCATTGTTTATTGAAAAGAAATAAGGTTAATATGGATGAGTATTGTACAATTATGAAGACTGGTTGTAAAAATTACAAATGAGATCAAATCTGTTACTACTGGTAATTGATGAAATTTCAATGAGAGAGGAAATAATGCCAATGGATTTTTTCCTCCCTAACAATTATAGTTTCTTTAAAGAAAAAATGATGTTAGAACAATTATATTGCATTCAGCAATGTAGAATTGAATTATTAGCAATGGATTAGTCATTTATGTCTGTAGAGCAATTTGATTTGAGACAGGTAGCGATACAAAAAGAATGATGAGAACTATTAGTGATTTATATGAAAAAGAAAAGAAATAATATTTGTTTCTTAACTGTTAAGTTATTGTTTTGAAGAAGAAAGGTAAAGATTGAAAGAAGAAATTAGTACATGAATTAAAGATTATTTGAAAATGTAAATAGTTTCCCATAACAGTAGACGGTTAAGGTCGTTTATATTACCTGTAGACATTCAGAATGAGATTAAAATATTACATAGGATAACAATGTATAGAATGTTTAGTATGAAAATTAGGACATCAAAATCTGTAGTAATATTTATAAATAAAAGTAATCAAATATTAAAAATGGTAATTTGGCATATGAACTTACAGCTGATTAATACTTGATTGGTGTTTGATGCTGGTAATGTCAACAGAAATAGTAGAATTAAGTGAAAGTCTTGTTCATTTATGATGTTGATTTATATCGGAGATTTGGGCAATCTGTAAAAGAGAGGAGAAAATAGTTTTGAAATGTCTATTTGAAGAAGATATATTTGAATTATATGATTATTATTGTTGAAGAGAATAAACTAAAAGAGATTATTTATTGAGCATATTTTGTAGTGGAAAAAATATTGAAGAGGGCATATTCTTGGAGTCATAGTAATCCTGACTAATACATTGACACTCTTTGTGGTGGGGGGAGAAAACAAGGATTTGATTATCTAAGGGGGCATGTCTGAAGATTGTTGCAATATATATTAGGCTTGAAAGGAGTTAATGTATAGGATTTCTTTCTGATAGATAATTAATATTGATGATGAATTCAATATCTTGTATTTTAATTTTGAAAAAAAAAGAGATTTAACAAAAAAAATTGTTCCCACACAAAAACTTAAGTTTTACTGGAACTGGAAATATATATTTTGTATTATTAATTAGCCATTTACAATAAATTTTAAACGCATTAAACTATGATTTTTAAAGGATAAGAGTAAAGATCTTCATTTTTTTCCTGCCATTTACATCATTAATGTACATTGCTTTTTCTGAACTTATTTTGGAAGTGTGGGTGTTTGCTCAGCTATGCTTAATCTGATAGGTCCTGTTTAGTACTAAGTTCCTGCTGAATATTTAGAAATTGTATTAACTGATTAGAATTTTTTTTTTGATCACAGAGTTGTTATTTTATATTTGAATTGGAATTGAGAATCTCAAGTCTTTGTAAACATTTCTTTAACCAACTACAATATCACTATTAAACAAGAATTACTTATTAAAACGGAATAACATGTAGAATTTCATTAAACTATGTCAAGAAAATAGCTTTGGTTAATATAAGGTACTTGTATAGAGACAGGATTTCTTGAATCATTTAAAACAGTCTATTTCTAAAGGATTCAGTGATGATTGGGGTAGCTTTATATCCGATTTAACAGACACTTGATGTTTGCAAAATTGCATTTTATTTAATTGCAAATAGCTGTACTAGTTTTTAGCAAGGTTGTTATTTTATGGATTTAATAAATTTATACATTCTCTGTACAGCTTAAGTCAATAATTTCTTTGGTCATGAAGTAAACTTACTGTAGTAAAAAATCGCTGCTTGCATTAATGAAATGCTTAGTGTTTTTTAACAATTACAAATGGTGTGCTGCTTTAAAGCATGTAACAGCAAGGAGTTTTAGTTTGAAGTATTGTTACACTGATAAACTTGACTGTCTTATTTTTTAATTATATTTTGAATCTATTGACGCTGTAATGAACTAATGTAATAAAAATTTGCATTTCATTGATTTTAAACTATAAAAATATCAAAAGTGTCTTGCATTGGTGTTCGAGAAGTCAGCGTGACTGCCTTGCACTTGCAGGCAGTTGCCCGGGTTGCGGGTTCGCATCCCGGCGATGCTATGACACTTAAAAAAAAAAAAATATCAAAAGTTGAATAGTTTTGTACATAATATTAAAGTAAAATATTTTTTATTGTATACTAGAATAAAATAACTTTTTAAAAAAAAATTGTATTTTTTAGTGTATAACTCTATGATTGAATATATGAGTGATGCGTTGACAAGTCTCCATGAACATATGCTTAAAGAGGTACGTAGTTGAAATTAATTGGAAAGTATGTTTTAGACATTATATGATCACCATTTCCTATATTTACATAAGCTATTAAAACAGTATACAATGCGACTTCTCCTTATGTGGAATCAGGAATCTCTCGGAAACTTTGCCCGGAGTAACCTGATAGCCACTTTAACTTCACTTTCCATTCCCCACCCTAAGTTTTCCCTGTATTCTTCTCTATCCTGCTCCATCCCATTTCCACTACCTAATCTTTGTCAACTCCATGGCCTTTATATCTAAATCTCCTTATCTTTTCCCAAACCCAGCATAAAAACCAAGATCCCATTTTTTGTATAATCATTTTGTTTATATTTATTCTTTCACAACTTCATTATTTGTAAACTTTCTGTTTTCAGTCATTTACATTCAATTAACAAATGCCTAATATTTTCTATGCCTTTCTGTTCACAACTTGCAAACTAAATCACCCATATTTTTCCATTTATGCATATATTTCCTTGTTGCTAAAGATTCTGTTCGAGCCTTAAACAGTAAATTACTTTGCTTACTATTATCATAAATTAACTTGCACTCAATATTCTATTTACTTATATATATATATATATGGTAGTCAACTTTCCATACAGTAGTGCTATCCAGTGCAAAGTATAATAATCAATGGATGCTGTGAGGTTTGTGCATAAAATACCCATTTAATGCCTACTGAGCTAATATCCCCAGACTAATTTTTAGCTTGTGGCTTTCATCAGGGTATGGTGAGCTAGCTACTGTTTTAGCAGCTTGTATAAGCATAAAATAATTACGATCGTGTGATGTGATAGTGGTTTTATACCAATCCTGCCCATAAATTGATAGTGGCTGTGGTTATTAAAAAACCAAAGTGTACAGATACTGAACTGGGTTCAGATCTGTATTTCTATACAAGCTAATTAGGTTGAATTGAAAACATTATTATGTTTTCAACTTGGACTCTTAACTTTATAGTTAACTAAATATGTAAAAGGTCGCTGCTAGGGGGTTGCATTAGACCCTGAGATCTAGGTATAATGCTCTCAGATCCATGGTTCCTCATTAATTTAAACTACAAGCTAGAAATGAGTCTGGGGATAGTGAGTAGACACTACATAGAGATTTTATGCACAAATGTTACAGCATCCATTGATTACTATGGCCTGCACTGAATGGCACTACTGTTTGGAGTATTGGTACTTGCTGTGCTGATGTAGCTGATTGTTCCTCAAGATAAGTTAAAGTTTATATTTTTTTGAATATCATTGGAAAAAATTTTGTTGTTACAGAATTTTTTGCTTAGTGTATGGCGATGAAATTGGAATGAAGAGAACTAGATTTAATTGGATTTGGAAAGATCGAGGAAAATATTGCTAATGTTTGGAAAGTGATTTGTTATGCCATTTTAAATATTAAAATATATATATATATTGTGTGTGTGTTTACTGCAAGCAGGCTTTGAAATTAAGTTGTATGTAAGATTAGTTGGTGTTTTAGTAGGTTAGCTACTAAAGAATTTTTCAATTTAAGATAGAGAATGATTTATTTTGAGAAAGAAGATAACATTTGAGGGGTAAGGTTAGGAAGCTCATGTTTTTCAATCTCCATTAAAAAAAAAAAATGTTTTTCTCCTTTTATATAAAGAGTTTGAAGAATAGTAGAAAAAATATAAATTTAAATATAGAATAGGAAACTTGAAAAATAAGGAATATGGATTGCATTTGTATCCCACAATTGGTAGAGTGTACTGTATGTAATAAAGTTTATCATTTGAAATGTTTAACTAAGACTAGGAAGGATGTAACAGATGTATGGTTATGTAGATCATGTATAAATGTGATAAAAGGGGTGAAAAAATGGTTTCTAGGTATAGATAGTTTAAAGAGAAAGTCAGAAAAAATGGAGCAAAATGTAGTAAAGGAAGATAGAATAGAGTATGTATTTAGTGGAATGACAAGAGGTATGGATGACAAAACAAGTAGTGCAATGTAGATGGTTAACCAAAGCATAAGTAAGATAGAGGAAGAGGTAAAGAAGATAAAAGCAAAATTAGAATCATTAAAGATGAAGTGTGAGCAGATTAAGAAATTAATGATTCGAAGCAATAAAGAAGAACTAGATAAGGAAGTTCAGAAAGTGGAAGAGAATGTTACGATGAGACAATATTGATAACAGACTTGCTAATCAGAGAATATGGAGTTATAATTGCAAGGGAAAATAGAAACAGGTATGTGAGAATGTTTGCCTGGAGCTAGAATTAGTGATAATACAGATAAGGTAAAGAAACAAGTGAATAGAAATATTTATGTTATGGTAGGGACAAATAATTTGTCAAAGCCATCAGGGAGAGTAATGGGTGAGTACATAGAATTGATTAGTAATTTCAGTAAGATTAAAGGAAGAGTAGGAATTGTTGGATTATTATGATGATGCGACACTCAGTATTTGTTAGATAGGGCATATTCTATAAACGAGAGATTGAAAAAATTATGCGAGAGAAATAATGTTATGCTTGTGGATGTATGGGATTTTTTTCTTAGTAAAAGGGAGCTGTATAGTAAAATTAATTGCACTTAGCAAAACAAGGAAGTGAAGTATTAAGGAGTTTGGGATAGGGTTTTAAATTGCAGTATTATCAAAAAGAAGAATGGACAGGATGTAAGCAATAAACAAAGAGTAACTGATTTAGATATAAATGCAGATGTGAAGAGGGTAAGAAAAGAAGAAAATGTTAAAATTGAATATTTGAATATGCAAGGTGGTAGGAAACCAAAAAAGTGACTGGAATTAAAGAAAGGAGTTAAAAATGAAGAGCTTGGGATATTAGCATTAGTGAAAACAAATCTAAAAGAAGAAGAACCTACACTGGAAGACTTGGTATGGCAGGGTATAAATAGAAAAAAAAGTTGTGCTGGTATAGGAGTTATATCAAAAAAGTATTTAAATACCGCTGTCAAGAATATTAGTGGTTTGAGATAAAGTTAGGAAGACAAGAATAGATGGTGGCTATAAAGTATATGGCCACTGGAGATAGTCAAACTGTAAAGAAGTGGAACAGTAACATATATGAATGCCTAGTTAAGGATATACAGAGTTTCAAGAAAAGGGGTAAGAAAGTAATGGTTGTAGGGGATACGAATGAGCATTTTGAAGAAATTGATGAGTGGATAACAAGAATGGACAGCTTTTGAAGAATTTTTTGGGAGAGAGTGAACTTGAGCATATCAAATATTTATGAAGGGCAAGACACATGGTCTATAAATATATATTTCAATGTATTAGTTGAGAAAGAGGGAATAAATAAATTACGGAAAATTAAAGTGGGTGTTAATGAAGAGAGAGTATGTAATAATGATCATAATTTCTTTATAATAGAAATGGTTACTAATATGATAGAAAATAGTAATAAGAATAGAAAGGATAGTGAAAGATGTGGATGGAGAATGAATGTTAAGAATAAGTTAGAAGAATATAAAATAAAAGTAGAAGAAATTATGAAAGAGTTTATTGTGAATGAATATAAGGACTGGTGTAGTAAAATAGAAAAAGTGGTAAGTAGGGTTTTAGGTAATAATATTCAGAAGAATAAAAGTAATAGCAAAGTGAGAATTAGTCAAAGTGCAAAAGAAAAGAAAAAAGCATGCACTGAATATAAATATACTATTAAAAACAAAGGAAGTGTAAAAGATGTTAGTATTAAATGGTAAATGTATTTTTAAAAAAAAACTTGGCTAAAATAGATAATTATAGAGAGAGAATGAAATTAACTAGTAAGTTATTGGAGAATATTAATAAAAGGAGAAGAGGTGGAAGTAAAAAATTTGGGGAATATATTAAAAGAAGGAATATAGGGGAAAGAGAAATAGTATTACTAGATGATGAAGAAAAAGTGTTTAGCTCTAAAGAAGAATTAGAGACAATTTTAAATAAGTATGTAATGGATATAGAAAAGATTTTAGATGTGAAGAATAGAGTGATAACAAACATAAAGCATAAAATAATAGAAATATTAGGTTTACAGAAAATGAATTGAATGAGGCAGGGAAGAAATTGAAAAGTGGAAAGGCAAGATATTTAGATGAATGGGCAGCAGAAATAGTGATGAATTTAGGAAATAGGACAAAATTAATCTATTATCATGTTTTAATAAGATATCACAGAGGAGAGAATTTCCAGATAGCTGGAATAATGCAAGAGTATGGTTACTATTTAAAGGGAAGGATAAGGATCATAGAAAGTTAAACAATTATAGACTGATAGGGGTTTTTGTATATGTGGTGGCCGGAAGGGTCACAAAGTGGATGGAAGAAAATAATATAGTGGGAAAGATACAAGGAGTTTTTCGATTGGTAAGCCATATAGGAGATAGTTTATTTGTAGTCGCATGATTTTTAGATATGAGAAGGAATACAGGTAGACCAGGGGTCCCCAACCTTTTTGCACTTGAGAGCACATTCTATAATACCGGGGCCAGGTGGCGGGCACCATTTATTTTTTTCGACCAGATGTCGGGCACCATTTATTTTTTCAATGTAAATTTATAGTTGGATATTGGTAATAATACACATAATGTACAAAAAAATATTTATTTCAAAAATAAAAAATTTTAACATATAATTAACGTTTATATTTTTACACTGCAAAAGTATAGTATGCCCTACAATTTGATTACAATATAATACAATAATTTATAAGAAATTTTAAAAATTAAATTTATTTGTATCAGATAAATAATTTTATCGTGTTCGGATAGCAGCGGGCACACATGAAGTGGTCTGTGGGCTCCATGATGCCCACAGGCATAGGGTTGGGGACCCCTGAGGTAGACAGTTATATATGGTATTTATAGATATAGAGAAGGCATATGATAGAGTAAATAGAAATAGATTATAGGTAAGTTAAATAAATTTGGGAATGAATGGAGCTTTAGTGGATCTTATTAAGAGATTGTATGAAAATAATTACTATATGTATAATATAGAATCAGTTAAAAAATGGGGTGGGACTCTGTTAAGGATGCCCGATGTCATGTATTTTGTTTTATTATATTTAAGAGAAATGGAGAGAGCAATAGAAAGACAAGGAAGAGGGATATAGATACCATTAATAGGTGCCAAGGGAATATATACATTATCAGGTCTTTTGTTTGCTGATATTTTCTTGTGCACAGAAAGTAGAGAAGATATTGAAGTTATGCTGAAGACATGCACAAAGATGGGTAAAGTGATGGGGATTAAATTTAGTGAAGAAAAATCAAAAATAATAGTGATGAATGCTAGGGAAAGAGAAGAAAAAGAATTTTTATTGGGGAATATAAAGCTAAATGTGATGAATATGTATAACTATTTGGGAATCAGAGAAATTTCTAGATGAATGGGAGAAAAAATTAATAAATGAAGCAAAGAAAAGAAAGGGGCTATAGAGAAATTAACAGTTTTCATATAATAAGTATGATGTATCTAGAATTGTATAGAAGGGAGTGGTAGTAGAAGGGTTAACATATGGTAATGCGTTATGTGTTAGTGAAGGGATGTTAGATTACTTAGAAAAAGTATAAAGAGAAGTAAGAATAATGCATTAGATGCAGATGTGTGGATGACAAAAGAGGCAATTCAATGAGAAATGGGATGATCATATTTTTTTATGAGAGATGCAAAAAGCAAAATGAAAATGTTTGATAGATTGCAATTTATGGATAATAAATGAATAGCCAAAGTAGTATTAAATTAGATTATGAATAAAGGATAGGCAACAAGAGTGGTGAGAAAGGTAGTATGATATGCCAAAGATTTGGATAAAGGCTTTATGTCAGTATATTTATACAAAACGTGGGATAATTATGTTAGGAAAATTGTTGAGGGTTATAGTGGTAGAATGGGATAGAAGAATAGCTACATTAATAGGGAGTTGGAGAGATGGAGAACTAGTATGGAGGGTAAAAAGAGTTTAAATATATATAGAAGTAAACAGAATATTGGGTGTGAGTTAATTTATGATAATAGCAAGGAAAGTAGTTTACTGTTTAAGACTCTACCAGGATCATTATTAACAAGGGAATATACATATATATGGGAAAAGGTGAGTGATTTAATCTGCAAGTTATGTAAGGAAGACATAGAAAATATTAGGCATCTGTTAATTGAATGTGAATGCCTGCAAGTAGAAAGGGTACAAATTACTTGTGAGAGAATAAATATAAGCAAAATGATTATACAGAAAGTGGGTTCTTGGGTTTTTATGATGGTTTTGGGAAAAGGTGGATTTACATATAAAAGCCACAGAGTTGACAAAGATAATGTGGAAATGGGATGGAGTTGGATAGAGAAGAACATGGGAAAAATTTAGAGTGGGTAATGGAAAGGTAAAATAAGGTTGCTAACAGGTTTCTCTGGGCATAGTGGTCAAGAGATTCCTGATTCTGAGAAAGGAGGAGTCATAGTACATCATCACATCACTGTCTTAATTAGCATATATCTAAATGGTTTTGGTTCATAAATAGAATAAGATCGTTTTATAATAAAATAAATAAAAGACTATTGTCAGTTTTTTTTCACCTCCAATTAATATTTAGCTTATAAAATAGATACATCTTAGTTTTTACATAATCTTGCATTTTACCAGTCTCTGAATGCATGTGGTATATTTTATTATAAAAATACTTCTTTTATTATTATTAACTTTTCTCTATCTACTATAGCAATTTATCTTTTAGACATTATGCATATTTCCACATAATAGAAAGGTAATCCTTTAATTAATGAAATTCTTTCAGTGCAGCTTATGTTTCAACTTATTTTGGCTCAATCTGAAGTTTTCATAATCTAATAATAGTAAGTCTCCTAGCAACAAATTATTAAATTATCATTTTAAAAAGACTATAATAATATAAGTACAGTTTTTTTTTCTCTACTATCATATAACATAAATTTGAGCAGTCAATAATTACCAGTTTCAAAATGTCTGTCCTTTATTATTATTAATAGGCTTCATATATTTCTGGTAATTATTGAATATTCAAAGTAGTTAAGTAGCACTATGGTGAAGAACTGCTCTTATGTAGAAATAATCTTTACATTATTTTATGTATAATGTTATCTTTATATATATAATTGAAAAAGCTAGTTATTTATCACGTGACTTGTTTTAAGCTTGTATTACAGATATGTAATATAGAGAGTGTACCAATAGCTCTAACAAGCTTTCATTGATAAGTGCCACAAGAGAAAGCATTTAAAAATCTCTTAAAATTAATCTCTATTCTTAGACGGTTTTCAAGTTTTTGGCTCACCTCAGTGAGGCGCCAGGACATTCAGACAGACATAACACTTCACTGAGGTAGCCAAAAACTCGAAACTGGTCTGAGGATATGGATAATTTTAGATAGAGATTTTTAAATTTTTTCTCATGCGGCACTTATTGATAAAAGCTTGTTAAAGCTATTGATACACTCCCTATATTACATATATATATATATATAATATTTTGATTATATTCATTTTCTTGTACATTTTAAACAATTTATTGTAGTGAAAAGGATTATTGTACTAATCCAGAAAACAGATATTTTTTTATTATTATTTCAAAAATATTACAAAGTGGCTTATTTTCTTGTAAGTTCATTTTAAGTAGGTTACAAATGTGATATTTCTCTGCAGATAAAATAGCTATAGAATGCATTTAATTAAACAAAAGCAATAGTATTATTTTAATATATTTAAAATAAATGCATTTAATTTTTTCGAGTTTGTTTAATAATTCAGATTTTAAGTTTAGACAATTTTTGTAGTCTTCATCAGGACATTTTCATTTTATATTTTTTACCAGGGAGATGGGATAGAAAGCAATATTTTAAAGAAAATAGTAAGAACTCTTGAAATATAAAGCATTGGAAATATAAGTACATTTGTTTTAAATTATTTTCTAAGTTATTATTTTAAGATTCAAAACATTATGACAGCTTAGCAAATGAAGCAATATTTCTTAAATAGAGAGAAAAATAATAATTATCATCAATAATGTTTGCTATAATTCTCTTATTTTTGATTCAAATGTTGCTATATATGGCTTGATTTTTTTGATTTGATGTCAGTATTTGGAAGAATGAGCCACATATTCCAACAATTGATCCATCCAACGAAGTAGTATACTACACAGAGGCAAAACTCTCCATACAGTAGTGCCACTCAGTGCAAGCCGGAGTAATCAATGGATGTAGCAAGATTTATGCATAAAATCTCTACCTAATACCTACTTATCCGGTATCCCCAGACTAATTTCTAACCTGTGGCTTTCATCAGTGAGGAGCCTTGTATCTGAGAGCACTGCACTTGGATCTTAAGATTTATTACAATCTTCCAGCAGCTACCTTTTACCTTATTAGCTAACTATAAAACTTTGAGTCCAAAATGAAAACACAATAATATTTTCAATTCAAGCTCATTAGCTTGTCTAGTCATGTAGATCTGAACTTAGTTCAGCATCCATACCTTTTGGTATCTTTGGTTCTTTAATAACCAATCACCACAATCCTATTGCCAGGATTGGTATTAAACAACTAAACATCACATGTTCGTCATTCCTTATACTTACACAATCTATTTACATAGAGGCAAAACTCTCCATATAGGAGCGCCACTCATTGCAAGCCTGAGTAATCAATTGATGCAGAAAGATTTGTGCATAAAATTCCTATCTAGTGCCTATTCATCCAATATCCCCAGACTAGTTTCTAGCTTGTGGTTTTCATCATGTAAAATATTATATTCTTTGGCATTATGGAGATCAAAGCTAGGAAAATGAGTTTTAAATCGGTAAGCACTAAGAGTTCTATTTGAAGATGTAGGTCTGAGTGATTTTAACATGGATGCAGTGTTTCTAAGAATCATTATTCTTCATGATGTGTTTGTTTAATAACGATTAACAATGATGTTTTTTGATAAAAGAATACTTTGTGTTCTGAATTTTTAGATACTATTAATGTGGATTGCATACAGTCTATTTTTGAAGTCTAGATTTTTTTTTTTCTTGCTATGAATTTAATTAGTTACATAATCTTAAATCATATAGAGTTGTTTCTCTTAGCTTATTTTTTTGAATTTTTTCTACATATTGTTTTATTTAGAGCATTGGTAATTGTTCCTCACATGTGATTCAATTTTTTGGCAATTCATTCTTCTAACAGCCTGTTAGCTAGGGCACAAAGCACAATTGATTAGCACATCTGGTGGCAGATAATATGATATTTAGTATTATCATCTTTTGATTTTTGTAGTGACATTGTTTTGTTAGTTATAGGATTCATCTCTTATAGGAACTGCTACAATTATCAAAATATAGCAAAGCAATTAGGTTGGAATTTAAAAGTTTTATTTTCTTTTTTTTTTTGAAATGAAATTGTTTGAAATAAATTTTTATAATTAATTTGAGTTTAACAAAATTTAAGATATATAATTTAAACAAAATTATAAATCTGTACTAGAATTCAAAAAAAGGAATGCAATCTGAAACTTTCTAATAGAAAATGAACAAGGTTATATATATATATTATTTTGATATTATAACATTTGACTTTGAGCAAATATTACTTTTAATGCAGTCACTCTAAAAACAAGAACTGTTTTGGGTCCTTTGGTATTTTATCTGCTATGATATATATTACTCCAGTGACGTTCGCATCCTTTAGTAATTCAAAGTTTCTGTTTATGATGTTATATCGTATAAGAATCCTAGTATGGTTAATCCATGTCAAAAATATACACATTGCCAACTGTTCACTTATATACATGTCACCAAGTTCTAAAACTTGCTGACCTGTGAATTTTTACTTTTAGTGATTTTGTGCTATCATGTTTTTTTAAGTAAAATTTGATAATTGCTGGCTCCTGACAAAGTTAAGTGATAATTTAAACAGATAGTTATGAGTTTTTAATACGGCATTCTGCTGCATTAAATATACATAATATTTTTTAATTTTAAATAAAATTTGGAATTGCTGGCCATGTTTGCAATGGCAGAATGCTATAGCTTTCTCTAGAGGAGGGGGGGGGGGAGAGTGGTTGTGATGGCACAAAGTGCTGCATTCAAAACTCACAACTACCTATTTTTATTCACTATTGTAATGTGTTTTTATTATTTTTCTGTACAACTTTACTAATTTTTTTTTTTGTTTTAATAAAAGTTTACAAATTTTTTGGGTTTGTTTTTTTTTAAACAAAATAAATTTAGTTTGACACATTGTTGGCCCATGTTTTTGACACTGAATTCCATACCTTTCTCCAGTGGAGAGGTGTTTACGATAGCACGGTGCTATATTATGCTGGGAGGGGGAGAGGGATATTTGCAATAAAATCTCACAAAAAGTGACGTATTAAAAAATCACAACTAGCTGTTTTTATGTAGTATCATAATGTGTTTTTCCATAATGAATATATCTTCATTTTTTCTTTTAGATTTGAAGTTTGGTATTACAAGTAGTATGACATATTACTCCAGTGATATATTATTCTAAGTTTGCGCTATCTTTAAAATATTGCTTCCATGGGATCTGCAGACAAATTTTATTGATTAAGTTTGTCTGCACATTTCTTGGAAATGTTATTTTAAACATATCGCAAATGTAGAATAATACATCATTGTAGGTATAATACCATAGTACCCTGTTTTGTTTTAATATAGCAGTATGCAGGCTTTTTATAAATGAGAAATATTTATGTGTGCGGGTGTCTATATTTGGATTTTAGTATGTTTTATATGTTTCAGTATGCTGATCAGATTAGTAAAGAAGAATTGAAAACTGCATGGAATACTGTGTATCCGCAATTGGTCAAACATGTGGATCTGTGCTTTGATAAACTTGAGGTAAGTAAGACGGATTTTATTTCTTACAATAAAATGTTTTTTGTTTTTTTTTTTGGTAAATCTCATGATTCCTGTTTCCCATAGTTATGAGATTTGAATGTAGCCCCAGGGGGGGTGTCAGATAATTGAAAATTCATAAATATAGCTGAATTTGAACTTTGCAAGATATGTTCTAAGTTTTATATAGAAAATGTTGTTTCTAGATACTAATTTTTTATATTAGAAGAATATGATGATGTCAAGGAAGATCATTGGGATGATAATATCAAGGAGTCATAAATTTGAGGTCTTATTTCACAGAATACTGCATTTGATTACACATTTGAGACTTTAATAAACATTCAAATGGCTTTACTGCTTCAAAGTTCACAAGCATTGAAAGTATCGGAATCAATCTTAGGACCCCACATTATAGAATTATACCTTATTACTGATGTAATGTAAAATGACTTTTTTTCAAATAGTGAGAAGTTTCTGATATAATCAGAAACAATTCTTTCCTTCAAAATCATTACATAATACTATATACCCATTTATTTCTTATTTTTTAGCATCCAATTATTTTTGTTGCTCTGATTTCTAAGACCTTTTTCCTCCTATTATACTTTAATAAGAATCCATTTCGATAGTTTCATCCTATTTTTACACTCAATGATAAAATAAAAACCTTAAATTTCTACCTCTTTCATTCTCTTATTTTTAAATTTCTTCCACTTTCTATACAATTTATCCGATCCTCTTATTATTCTACACCCCAAAAATAAATGCTCAATACTTTCTTCAATCTCCATATAAACTACATCCGCAGTCCAGATCATTCCACTTTTGTCTCTGGTATCTAAAGCTCCTAACTTTGCATCAAATAACAATAAACAATCTTTAATTTTGATTATTTTATAACTAAACTATTTTTTTATTTATATTCCATAACTTTATTTTTTTATCTCAAACCAACTTATCTACTCTCTTTTTCCACTTCTCATACAAACAAAAAAAAAACAACATTATTTACACATCTATTTATATAAAAACATAAACCATCAACTTTGCATATTGTAATATCTTTCTTGTCCAATATGGTAAATGACTTATCTACATAATCTATTTAAAGATTATTTTTTCTAAAAAGAAATTCAATTTATTTTTAATTCCCCTCATTAAAAATGAAGTTCATCTCATTTTCTTTTCACTCATTTGTTGTTCACCACGCAATACATATTTACCTTCACCTTTTTGTATTTTATTTAAACTTATCTTGACTGAAAAATTTCCAATAATCAATGTTTATATGCAATTATTCCAGTTTAATGTTTCGAGGATGATATCATTGACTACAATTTTTCTGATAAAATATTTTTTGTGTTTTATTGGCAGCAAAGTCAGCTGCAGGTTGGATAAAAGCATTCATTGGTTGTACAAAGATTTCATATTGATTATTATCTTCTTCTTTTTTTCAGATTAAAAATTGATAGATCAAGTGAAGAAACTAAATATATGGTTGGTTATCACTATTCACCAATTTATTTTGTGTTTTTTATGCTTGCTATTGGGCATAGCAATGTCTGAGCATATCAGAATGCTAGACATATGGCTATATATACAGTCACAATGAAAATATTTGGCTTCTTACCTATAATTATCTTCAACTTGTTGTAAATAATTGTATGCTTAATTCTTGGTCGATCATATGACTTTCAAGCATCAAGTAATAAATTCACTTGTCCCATTAGATTTTATTTTGTTGTTTTATTTATCTGAGAATTATTCTTAGAACTTTGACTGTCAAGTGTCCTGATTTTACTACTAAACGAAACTGCACAAGGTTTTATCTCAATGATGGACTCAGGAGATAAAGATTCACAGATATTTTCAATTGAGGAGAAAAAGAGATCTTAGTTTGGTCAGTTGAATAGAATTGCTGTGTTCATGGTGAGTGAATGTTACATGACCTTAAGCAGCAAAAACTTCTACAAATGACATGGAATTGCAGACAGCTTATTAAGCTACATGTAAACTCATCAGTTTTATGGCAAAAATATTCATTTATGAACAAATATGTATTTAAGTGATTTGTTCAGGTTTCATGTCACACAACTGATCTTTCGTTGTTGATGGATTTCAAGACATAATTGTGCATCCATATATGATTATAATCTAAATTTGAGTTCTGAAATTTTTTTAATTTTTTTTCAGATTCTAATCAACCTTTGGATTTTTTTTCAAATAGCTAGTCCGTAGCCAATCTGCTTAATCATTATTAACCAGTAATGGGCATCTAACTATTCTTAGGAGTACAACAAAAATGGTTAAACACTCAAATCTTTGTCACATGGCAATTAGCCTTCTCATTATCTGTCTCTGAACAAGAAGCTCTTGGAGAATCCTTTGCTATGTAATGGGTGTGATAAAAGTTATTATGCCTACATGTTCAAACCAGCATTGAGCATAGAAAATTTAAAAATTAAAGTAATTAAGAATATGTTTGATGTGAAATATGTTTATGGATTGCAAATGAAATTAGTAAAAAGATATATTCGTATATTATATAGAGATAAAGAGAGGTTTTTAAAGAGGGTTAAAGATGTATATGAAAAATTGAGAAGATTAATTAATTTAAAGGAAGAAGAATTATTAAAAAATATTTTTATATATAAAATGGGTATTTTTAAGAATAGAGTGATTTTGAGACAAAATAAGAAAATAGAGAGATTAATAAGAGACAAAAATAAAAGGGATATATGTGAGAATAAAAACAAAGCTAGGAGTAAATTTGGGAAAGGATATAATAATAGAAATAAATATGAGAATAGAAAGGAATGTATAATGATTAATATAATTTTATTATTAATTTAACAGATAAAGTTTTTAAAGAGGATGAAAAGAGAATATTAGAAAAAGGATTAAAATATATACCTGGGAGAAAAATTGAAATGCAAAAAGAGATTTTTGAAATAGAGGCAAAATCTAAATTAATGATAGATAGATTAAAGGATTTAGGTAGTGTGAATAATGGTAATGAGAGAAAAAGATATGGGTATGAAAGGATGATGAAGGAATTTCAATACAGGATGGAAGTATTGGAGTATGATATAAGAAGGAATAAGAGTGATAAATCTGGTTGTGATAATGAATGGGAAATGATTATGAATATGAAGAGTAAATATAATGATGTGGTGTTCTTAAAGGGAGATAAAACATCTAGTATGGTGGTAATGAAGATAGAAGAGTATAGGAAAAACATGGAAATATTATTAAAAGAGGATTGTTTTGAAAGGATTAAGAAGAATGAGGGGGTAGGGAAAAATAAAGAAATAAATAGATTTATAACAGAAATGTATTCAAAAGGAAGCATAGGTGTGAATGATTTAGTGAAATTGAAGAGGATGGATTTTAAAGATGCTGAGATACATGGGATACCAAAAACACATAAGATTGGGATACCGTTGAGACCAATAATTAATAATATTGATGCATATTATGAAAAATTATCAAAATGGTTATTTACTAAGGTTTTAAAAAAATATGGAAAGAAAGAAAGAGGAAATAATGTTAATAATTCATATGAATTTATAAAAGAATTAAAAGTTTTTTTAGAAAAAAACAATAATGTAAAAAATATATGGTTTGTAAAATTAGATGTGTGTAATATGTATACAAATATAGATCCAAATAAAGCTATTGAAGTAATTATGGAAATGTATATCAAGGATGGTAATAAGAATATTAAAATAGAAAGTCATTTATTATATGGCATGTTGAGTGTATGCTGTAAGGATGTTATATTTGTATACAATGGGAAATATTATAAACAGTGTAAAGGTCTGAGTATGGGAAACTGTTTAAGTGGTTTACTGGCATCATTATATATGGATTTTTTTGAAAAAAGATATTTTGGTGATACTAGATACAAACCTATATTTTATGTGAGATATATTTGATGATTATTTTTTGGTATTCAATGGGAAAGGAAATCAGAATGTTTTTTTAAAATATATTAATTCAATTGAGAAAAATATAAAATTTACAATGGAAAAAGAAATAAATAATTCAATTAATTATATGGATGTTAAAATTAAAAAAGTTATAAAAAATTATAGAGTAGGGATTGAGACTAGTATTTTTAGAAAAGATACTTTTTATGGATTATTGAGTAATTGGGAATCAGATATTGAATACATACATAGGATTAATATTGTTAATAATAGAATAGTTAGAGGAATTAATCTATGTTCAGAGGAGGGGTTATTTAGGGAGGAAATGGAGTGTATAAAAAATGAGGCAATAAAAAATGATTATCCAATTAAGATTATTAATAAATTATGTGGAAAAAAGAATATAGACAAAATTGAGAAGAAATTGAGAAAAAAGAAGGAATTTATGTATAGTGGGTATAAAGTGTCAAAAAGTACTTTTTTTAAGATTAAAAAGATAATGAGGGATATGAATAAGAAATATGGTAAGGAATGTGGTTTATTGTTGAAACCAGTATATAAAAGGAAATGTAATTTAGGTAATATGATAAGAAATAGGAATGTTGAAAACATGAATGGTATTTATAAAATAGAATGTTTGGATTGTAAAAAGAGAATAAAGATGTATCATATATTGGTACAACAAAGAACAAATTAGAGACAAGATTGAAACAGCAGGAAGTTGGACATACAGATTTTAAGATTAAAATGTTGGAGGGGGTTAGATTGTATAAAGAAAGAATGTTAAAAGAGAGTTTATATATAAAAAGATATAAACCTGTTTTAAATAGAATTGGATAAGACATGAATAAAGAATTATTTTTGGAAATAAATTCATTTTTGAAGTATATAAGAAAGAAAAAGGAAATAAGTTTTTTATTGTAACAATTGGTTTTTTGGATAAAAGAAAATGTAAAAAGGGAAAGTTTTTTGAGAAGGGAGTCAAGTAAGTGTGGTGTATGTTTTGTGTTTTTAATTTAATTGATTTTAATGTATTTTATTTATTTTTAAATTTTATGGGGTTTATATGTTTTATATTGTTTTTGATTATTTATGTTTTTTTTGTTTTTTGGTTTTATTATGTGAAGTTTGTTTATAATGTAATGTTTTTTCTAGATCCTTGAAAATGACTATAGAGTAAAGATAGTCGAAACGTTGGAAATAAGTGGATATATGTATACATCAAATAAAGTTTTTGAAAAGAAAAGAAGTGGTTTTAATTATAGAATTATATGGTTCTTAAATATTCTGTAAGGCCAGCTGAGGAAGTTGAAAATCAACTGCCATCTCATCTGCATTATTAGTTACACTGACTATCAGAATGTATAAACTTATTGGAGAATATTGTAATGAAGAGAGATCCCTAATATATTTTGGAAAATTCCTGTGTTTGTCAAATTAAATATGTTTGCATTTCCAAATTATACACAATTATCTTTTTTGTTTGTTGAATGTTGATCTGTCTATGGTAGGTTAGCAGTGGATAAGGATTTATTAAGCAGCATTTTGCTTCTATTATATTACTAAAACTTAACACTAGATGGCGGAACTATGGTGGAAGAAAAAGAATTTCCTATCGAATATTATTGTTCTGATGAATATTGACAACTGTTTCAGTATATAACTTTGAGAATTATTTTATTCTTAACTAATTGTTTTTATTTTGGAAATATTTTGGCATCATCAGCTTCTAAAGCGAATGCATTGCCATTGCAGCCACATCATGAAAAACATCCAATTTTGCTGATCCTATTTTTAAAATAGGACATTCTTCACCAGCATCTCAATTTTCTTCCCAAAATTTTATATTCTAAAAAATGTTCATGTCTTAAAATATGTCCCAAGAATTTTATCTTTCTCTTATTCAGTTCTCTTAATAATTGGTTGTTAGTTCCCCCCCCCCCCAGTCAATTTATTGTAGTTAATATTCACCAGTCACATTTCCATTCCTAATATTGTTCTTTCTTACATCCATATGTCAATATACTCCAAATAAAAGTTCTAACAAATTTTTTTTTATATATCAATGTATTTATTTTGTAGTAAGGTCTTTTTATTTTGAAAAGTTCATTTTACTAATTTTTTTTTTTTTAATGTACAAGTCTATTCTTATCACAAAAAATTAATTTATTTTAAACTTATATTTATCTCCACGTCTATCAACACTTTTTTCTTCTGTTTATCCATTATCATCATTATAGTCTTATTAATTATTTTATTTTTAATTTAAAAGTTTTTATTTGCATATTCAATGTCTTAACTGAATTTGCAATTAATGCTACATCATCTACATAATGAATTCTGTAAATATGCCTATCATATGGTTGTTGCTATTTTACTTTTAGCATTATCTTTAATACTAAATAATTTATTTTTAAAGTATCTTGTGGACTTTTATTTCTTTGTCACTATTTAATTCTTTGTGCAGTTCTAGAAATATCAAATGTTTCACAGGACATCTATGTTATTTTTACATTCAGTGTTTAACTTTTTTTTTTGTTATGTTTTCTAACAGTTTCTTCTTTTTTCCTGTATTTATTATCTTTGTAAGATTTAACAACATTTCCTTGTAAAACTATTTAATGATGCAGAGAATTATGGGAGAGTCAAATGTAAAGAATTGCAATTCATGGAAAAATTGTCTCCAGATTAAAAGTTCTGCATTGAAGAAAATAAGCTTGAATCAACACTCTAATAGTAGGTTAAGAATATATGACTTTAATTTGTAAAGAGAAAAAGTTTGAATTGTAGAAAAAATGAAAAAATCTTAAGTGATGGTGAGCACAATTTAAATTGGAAGGAGGGCCCCTGCTATATACCATTATAGCATACTCTGGTTCAAATAAAATTGAAGTAAAGAATAAAATAGTTAACTGACATTCACAGCAACTCCTTTAGACATGAAGTCACTTATATGAAGCAAATGGCTTGAGAAATTTGAATGTTTGGGGTTTTTGAAATAGAGAGAGAATAAGAACTGAAAAGATTGCTATTAATCAAAGCTTTTTAATAGAGGCAAGAGATGGTCTCTACACAGTGAATTTTATTCTTGGTAATTTGTTAATAGTTTTTGCAGCTAAGTTTACCATTAAGACAAAAATATAGCTTTTTGTTTAAATTATTAATTAGCAATGTGGATATTAGTATTTATTTTAAATAACTATATTAATCTTTTGATGCAGTCTTATTTGCTGTCCAACATTTTCGTCATACCACCTAATGTGGTGTTGCCCGAAGATCAAGTTCATTTAGATTTATCTATAACTTCCTTAGAGGAAAAGCAGTTGAATGAGGAACTAGAACAGCTGAGGGCCTCTCTCAAACAAGTAAGAGCTTTTTATTATTATTTACTAGTTTAATATGATATGGTTGTTGGTATTATTATACTAATATAGAGAGAATCCTTTTAAAATGAAATTCCAAGGAACTTTGCATATTAACAAAAAGATGAAATACACTGTCAATTTTGATCAGATTGAAGCTTAATGTTAAAAATGTTTTATGATGATAATTTTATGTGTTTTTTTATTTATTTATTTGTTTTTGGTGGGAAGTGGGGGCAGAATATTGAAAATCATCTTTAAAAAATTTATTAATAGAATTATCAATCTTATGGACAAAATTTTTACATCAAATTAAGTTTTGAATAAAATTTATGTATTGCTTTTATGGCAGATCTCTGCATAAACAAGATTGCAATAGGAAACTGTCTGTACTTATATTCAGTGGTGATATTCAGAATGTTATACAATAAGTACACTAAAAAAAAAAAGAGGATAGGAGGTAAATAAATAATATTTATGATATTAATATTATTTTTAATGTTATTGAAAGATTGTAGAAAGCGTTACAAATAATCACTTAAAAAAAAATATTTATTGTTCTATCTTTACCCGTGTAATTGTCTAAATCTATCAGTTTCAGTTATACTGCCATCTGGGATGTGATAGTTAAGTAACAACAAAATAATATTCCTTAACTAACACTGATGTTAACACATCCCTGAAGGCAGCACAATTAATTGACAGGTCTAAACTAACCAAATTATAATGTATTAAAGATGTAATTAAATATAAAACTTTTTTTTTTTGGTTTTTATTTACAATTTTTTCTTTTTTTTTTTTAAAAGAGTAACATAATATCGATTTATTATTTTGTGGGGTTTGTTTTAACAACAGGTATGGAAAACTTAAAAATTTTAACAACGGATACAACTGTACCTATGCATACCCATTAAATATCATGCCTACTTATATTGCGCACCCTGTCAAATGATAACTAGAAGACAGATCAACTATTTAAACACAATCGTTTCATATATGTGCACATTTCCATGCACAAATAACTAAATGCTATTTTGTTTATTGTTTTTTTTGTTTTTTTTTTTTTTAGTGTGAGAATATATGTGAGCATTTTTTTTAGGTAAGGTTTCAGTAATATCATGGAAATCAGACATTAAGCATCATTAAAAAATTTGTCCTATTAAATACAAGCATTCTATAGAATGATTAATTACTATTTTTTGCATCAAAGAGTATTAGCAGTATGATGGGAATATACATCATCTCAGTTTGTGTGCTGTTGTTTATTTGATTACATATTCAAGATTTTAATAATAAAATGTTTTCTATCACTCTGCCCAACTTGTTGTTAAATAGTGTAAAAATAGAGTAATTTTTAGGAAAGTCTTGCATTCATTATTCATAGCTTTTAAAATCAAATCGGTCAACTTTACACCATTTGTAAAAAGAAGGTTCTGTCTAGGCAGTTCATTACAGAAATTCCTGACATACATTTATCCTGCACAGTAATTTAAGAGGTTTGTTTTGTTTTGTTTTGTTTTTTGCATAGAATAATGATTAAATATTATTGGCATTATATTTGGAGTTAGCATTATTTATATATATGTATACATACAAATAATAAATATAATGATGATTAACTATGGTATACAGTTTTTCAAACAGCAGAAGGAATCCTCTACTGCTATTTTTGAATTTAACAGCAGTTGAGAGTTAAGGAATTAACCAAAAGTACTTCTGTGGATTGAATGACTGTATATAATAGTTAATTACTGTTATATTTATTATCTTTATTATTATCGCATTAATTAATTAACGAACATTTTATTTGTATTATGTATAGACATACTTATCTTTTGTAAATATAGTAATAGCAATTAAATAAAATTTATTAGAAGTGTAAGAAATTATGTAATTGAATTTAAACTCCTATTTTCTGATAAAGAAGACATATTTTTTATAAAAATGGTACAAAATATTTTGAATATTAAAAAAAAGGTGAATTATTTATTGGAAAAAGCAGTTATTGGTTGTTCACCAATAAAATTCCATGTGATCTAATAATTTCTAGTGTTCACATTCTAACATTTTGGAATCCAAAACCTCTTTTGTACCCCCATTTCAGAAATTTAGATTGTAAACTGAGCTTGTGTGGAATTGGTATGTTGTACGCTTACAGTTGTCAGACCATTCGATCTGCCATCTTGTTATATTTCAAATGATATATGTATATTGATGTGTATTGAGCGAAAAACAGTGCCATCAAACGGTAGGGTTCAGTATACATACTATTACCTAACCTTATATTCAGAATATATAGACATGCAGCTTTATTTAAATTAAAGATATTTTTTGGAAATATTATGTACCAATCGTCTGCTTTAAAAAATTTCTACAATCAGTACTACAAAAAAATCCTGTTTAAAGTCTCCTAAAGAATTTGATTGTTTAAAGTCTAGAAAAAGATCATAATATAAAGATATAGAAAATTTTCCCCTAGAAGTTGTTCATTTAGCAACTTGAAGTCTCATTCATCTTCATCAAGACCGTGTCCTGAAGTACTGTTGTAAACCAAGTAATAGTGAGATTGAGTATGAATTCAAATCTGTTCGTTAGTTATTTTATCACAAAATTTACCAATTTTATATTTCTTGGTCAACTGGAATAGTTGGAATCAAATGCATTTATTTAAATTGCCTAATTTTGTTTCCCAGAATTTCAACAGGTTTTCTCAGTCTGCAAATCATATTTAAAAAGTCCAGAAAGTCAAAAATTCAGAAAATAATCTTCAGTATCTATTTGACAACATGGAGATTTATAGAATCAGGTAGATGGCTCTATGGATAATCAATCAGTGAAAGGAAAAATTATGATGTTCGATTTGCTGTAAAGTCTAATTTTGTATTTTCTATTCTTATAATTCTTTGTTCTATCAATGAAGCTAATGGTACCTAAACTTTATTTTCACAATGATATCATCTCATATTATTAAATTTCTATACTTCAACCTTAAATTTAGAGAAAGAAAGTTTATTCCATGTGGGATATCATTATTACAGCAATATTCTTAAAAGGTTAAATCTTTCTTCTTGAAGACTTTAATGACATGTTAGTATAAACAATAGATATTGATTCTGTAAATTCAAATAGTTTATTATTATTGCATTGATGCACACAAACACTGTATTTAGGTAAAAAAATCACTATAAAGAAGCATTTATGCATCGGCACTCAAAATAATGGTATTGAAGACTGTTTTATGATGAATATGAGCTGGTTTTTTGTGGAAGAAGTAGAATATATTTATTGTAAAAAAGTGGTGTTTTCATTGGTAAAATATGGAAGAGAGTAGAAATACATTGGAGAGCAGCTCCAATTAGGCATTGTGTTGAAGTATTCCCAAAGGAAAATCTGCAGAAAAAATTAAACAATCGCATCTCAAAATATCATCTAAACAGAAAAATGGGCTAGCATGTTTTAATCTAGATGTATTTATGGTTACATATTGGTTTGTATAGCCATCACAAACTTGTCTCGAGTAGGTTTTTTAAAATCTTGATTTCTCTTGTCATCGTTTCTTTAGGGAGTGACTACCAATGGTGATGATAATCAAAATGCTGTGACTGAAAGTATTTTTACATCTCTAATTGTTATGATTATTCGATTGGTCCACATAGTTTTGCAGACATCAGAAAGTCGTTTTGAAAAGCACTTGGTTTTTAGCTTTATGGAAAAAAATCCATTAAATTTATTGCCACTGAAAAATGAAAATCTTACGGCTGAAGTTTAAAAACGTTCTGATGATCCTTTTAATATAAGAAAGAATCACTTCATTTGAGAAAAGATTTTTCATTGCCATTAGCATCTCTTTCTTATATCATCAATATTATATAAAGCATCTTGGTTATGAAAGCAGAATGTTTTAGATATTTTTTGGTCGAGATGATTTTTATCAAATACGCATTGGACTTTTATTGAAGTAGTTTTAGAATTGAGATATCTATCTGTGTGGGTATATTTTCTAATAAGCAGAATGTTGCAGCTAGCCATCAGGATTTTTTGTAATCAAAAAGTATTTCTTGGTTTCAATTTTTATTATAAATTTTACATGAGGTCACCATTTGTTAAAAAAAATAAGGAAGGAATATAAAGTGTCTATCTATTCTATTTGGTCATGTATTATCTATGAGCTAAATAGAAGGGATTTTTTTACTAGATTTGTCCAATTTGACTTTCAAAAACATTCATGAAATGGCATTGGCATTCATTAATGAGAAGCCTGTAAAAAGGCTTATTTTTTATTTATATTTTTGGAACTTGTAAATAAAAATATATTCTCAAACCAATGATGTAATAAAATTAGATACATTTTGGCATTGTCCTAAAAAAAATAAAACCTTTCAACAGGAATATTGATAAATAAAAGATAACACATTAAAACTGACCAATACATCTTACTTGCATAATGTGCTTTACATTTTTAATAATAGAAATAAAATGCATGGAGTTTAATTCTAGATGGAATATTGGTTATAAACATTGACAGGTTTCTGTATTGTATGAAAATCATAAAATTTGGTGATTTTAATTTTTATATTATCATCCAAACTGAAATATTTGATAAGAAATTTAATCTATTTACATAAAAGTACATTGTTGAAGTGTACTTTGAGAATTCTAATTAACTATTTGATAGTCTGTTTTTAGAACAGATTATATTTACTTGTGTTATGATGTTATTTTAACTTCTTTGAAGCAATAATTTCACTCTCTATAGTTAAGTTGCAATCTTTAGCATCTATATAAACATATTAGACCATTAATATAATAAAGATGGAAATCCATCTTGATTTTTAAAAGGAAGTTACCTTGATAACAGATTGAGATTATTAATTGGTATTGTTTAAGTGCTGAATGCTTTCAAATGAATTTATATATATATATATATGACCATTGCTGCAGAAAGGAGTTTTGCTATTAACTGAAAGGAGACCCTTTGATTCCTCTTGGAGGCCTTAAAGGAACCGAGCAGGGCAAATTCCTAATGTCCACTCCATACGTTCTTGTCGTTGCAGCTGTTATTACTATGTGATTATTCATATAGTATACGAACATGGATGGGCTGCTCACCAACACGCATTAGCCAGCGTGGTGAGTTTATTGGCTTTTTACCTCTGAGTTTAGGATCAAGAAACACCATGGTCTTTCTTCTCAGTGCCTGATAAGGCAGAATGAATGTTTGTGTAAATGATAAATATTTTCCCAATACATATATACAATTATGACAGACAAAAATAAAGCATGGCCCTTATTCCCAGGAGGCTGTAAAGTCACCAACTAAGGCAGCGGTTGGTGGCCGAAGGCGGAGGGTGCTAAGAATCCCCTGATTGCGGACCCAGGCTGCCATTTGATGACGACTTTTTATTTAGGTACTTACAACTGCAGATCACTTTCAAGTGAAGGAAGATTGCAAGAATTAGATGAAGAACTCTCTTATATTAAATGGGACATTATTGGACTTTGTGAAGTTAGAAGAAAAGGTGAAGAGACAATTGATTTAAAAAGTGGACATATACTCTATTATAAAGGCACAAATATTGGAAATACAAGTGGAGTAGGATTCATTATAAATAAAAAGTGGAAGAACAATATTGTGGAGATTGATGGTGTATCGGACAGAGTGGCAAGATTAGTTATACAACTTAATAGCAGATACCAAATGCAGATAATTCAGGTTTATGCCCCAACAAGTTCTCATAGTGATGAAGTAGTAGAAGATTTTTATATGGATGTACAAAAGGCTTTTGATCAGAGTAAACACCATTTTAAAATTGTTATGGGAGACTTTAATGCTAGAATTGGTAAAAAAATGAAAGATGAAAGTGCTGTGGGTAATTTTGGTTATGGTAATAGAAATGAGAGAGGACATAGACTTGTGGAGTTTGCAGAAAAAGAAAAACTGTATATTATGAATTCTTTTTTTGAGAAAAATGTTAAAAGGAAATGGACATGGAAGCATCCAAATGAAGGTACAGCAGAATTGGGTTATATTTTGACTAACAGGAAATACATATTTCAAGATTGTAATGTTCTTAATAAATTTAACACAGGAAGTGATCATCGATTAGTAAGGTGTAAGATACGTGTTAATGTAAAACTAGAGACACAAAAATTATTAAGAAAAACAATATTTACAGTTGATATTCCTAATCTTCAGAAACATTCTAATGAATTTAAATTAGAACTTACAAATTGGTTTCAAGTATTAGTAGATTTTGAACATGATTCAGATTTGAATGAAATTAATATGAAAATAACTGATACACTTTTGAAAACTGCAACAAAGATAGCTGGTAGAAAGAAACAGCAATTGACCAATAAAATTTCTACTGAGACTAGAGAATTTATGAAGAAAAGAAGGAATATGAAGATATACAAAAATGATGCATTAAAAAGAATTGAATATCTCGAATTTTGTAAAATGGTGCGGAAAAGAGTTGAAAATGATATAAGAAAGTATAACTGTGAACTAGCAAGGAAAGCTGTAGAAGAAAATAAAAGTCTTAAGAATGTAAAACAACATTTTGGTATTGGTAGGAAATTTATATCTGCAATAAGAAAAAAAGATGGAATTATTACTAAAAGGAGAGATGACATCATGAAATTGGTAGAAGATTTTTATCAAGAATTATATAGTAATAAAGAACAAGTACCTCCTATATCTATTACATCTTCCAAATTGCCCAGAATTTTAAATGAAGAAGTGAGACATGCAATTAAATGTATGAAGAAAGGAAAGGCTCCAGGTAATGATGGAATTATAATTGATATATTAAAAGAAGCAGGTGAAGAAATAGAAAAAATTTTAGCAAAGTTATATACCAAATGTCTAAATGATAAAGATGTACCGGATGATTGGAAGAATGCAGTAATAATATTAATATTTTAAAAAGGTGATAAAGAAGATATTAGAAATTACAGACCTATCAGCCTTTTATCAGTTTTATATAAAATTTTTACCAAGATAATTACTACTCGTCTACAGAGAACATTGGATTTCCACCAACCAAGAGAACAAGCTGGATTTAAAAGTGGTTTTAGTACAGTAGATCATATCCAGGTATTGAGAGAAGTTATAGAAAGGACAAATGAATATGAGTTGCCATTATGCTTAGGATTTGTAGATTATGAAAAGGCATTTGATTCTATAAACATTTCTTCAGTGATTAAAGCATTAGATCATCAAGGTATAGATCCAGGATATTGTCATATTTTAAAGAATATTTATAAAAATGCAACAGCAACAATTAGATTACATAATGACACTGGGAAAGTCAACATTGAGAAAGGTGTAAGACAAGGTGACTCCATATCTCCAAAACTTTTTACAGCAGTGCTGCATGAAGTATTTTGTGGATTAAAATGGGAAACTAAAGGAGTGAAAGTAAATGGTGATTATTTAAGTCATTTAGATTTCGCAGATGATGTAGTTGTTTTTGCAAATAATGCTTCAGATCTGCAGGAAATGTTGCAGGAATTATCAGATGAAAGTAGGAAAGTCTAAAGATAAATGTTAAAAAGACTAAAGTAATGTTTAATCGATTTGCTCAAAATATGAAAATAAAGATTGATTATGATGAATTAGAAGAAGCTAACAGTTACAAATACCTTGGTCAGATTATTAATACAGATGGAAACATAATGGAGGAAATTAATCATAGAATTAAACTTGGTTGGAGTGCTTTTGGTAGAAATAACTTGATACTAAAAGGAAATATGCCTATGTGTTTGAAAAGGAAGGTTTTTAACAAATGTGTTTTACCAGTTCTTACTTATGGATCTGAGACTTGGACACTTAATAGAAGAGCAATTCAGAGACTTCAGACCACTCAAAGAAGTATGGAGAGATGTATGTTGGGAGTAACAAGAAGAGATCATAAACGCAATGTATGGGTAAGAGAACAAACAGGTGTTACTGACCTCATTGAAAAAATTAAAAGATTGAAGTGGAGTTGGGCTGGTCATATTGTTAGAAGAGATGATAATAGATGGACAATTGAAATTTTAAACTGGATTCCAAGAGATTGTAAAAGACCCAGAAAGAGACCACATGTGAGATGGATGGATGAAATAAGAAAGTGTGCAGCGGTGATGTGGAGAAGGGAAGCTAAAGATCGGAGAAGATGGATTAAACTTGGAGAGACCTTCATCCTGCAGTGTATTGATAATGGTTGATAATGATGATGATGATGACCATTGTCATTTAATAAAGTCTCTTGTTGTAATAATAACTATCAAGTACAACAATCTGTATCTGCTGGAATGATGGTTATAGTCTCTTCTTTTTTTCCATCACAAAGAACTTAAATTTCTACTTTATTTAAATTACTATTTGATGGTTTTTCAGTTTTAAAAATATTCCATTGCTCAAATCTAATAAGATTGGCAATGTGTATATTTATATTTCTTAAAGAAGATTCTTCATTACAAATAATATCTTTATGATCTAAAAACAAAGAAGTTTACTATCATCGTCTCAGCAGATAATGACTTTGAGTTGATCATTTTGACTATAAAAAGAAAATTTTAAATTTATTAAATGATAACATATGTAAACATTCCAGCTTGGATAATGATTTAAAAGTTAAAATTACCAAATTTTCAAAGTGCATTAATTTAAGGGGCCATTGAGATCTATTGTCTTTGCTCTGTTTGCATCCTTTGATTGATATCATTCTGTCAGGAATTTAAAGTTTTCCAAATATGATGTATTGATCAATTTTGACATCTTGTCTTTGTTTACCAGGAATCCTATTGGAGGGTCTTTGGTTATTAAATTTAGCTGATTTTATTATATTGTCGTGAAAACATTACCTTGAGAATACATTTTTATTTATGATTTCTGGCTATAAGCTTCTCATTATCTCATGTAATTGCTGATTGTTTTGTGAATGTTTTTGAAAATCAGATATTGAATATGACTAATAAAAAAACATCTACTTGGTCACATAAATAGATGGTATGTTTGCTGTATGTAATGGATCCTTAATAAATGGCATCCTCATATAAAATTTATCATGGAAATTGAAAGTATAATAAAAAACTTTTTTAACATGTTTTGATTCCTAGAAATCCCGATGATTCGTTATAACATTCTGCTTTAGAAGTTCTACACACAGACAGATATCTAAAAAAGAACACAATGATTAAATGATATAGATCTTTTTGGCCAAAAAAATATCTGTAATTAGAAATATCCTGCTCTCTAATGTTTACAGGAAAAATATTTTTCTATGTATAGAGTAATATTTTTTTATCTTAAAAAAGTCTGATAAAATCAATACACATCTTTATCTTTTCCACTGACAAAAGCTTAGTAATCTTTTTTAATAAACCTAAAGATCAAGTACTTTTAAGAATATCAAAGTGTCTAAAATTTTATGTTTCCAATGCCTGATGACTTCATTGGGTACATCAAATAGTTATATTAGTGCAAGAATTACAGAACATTTCATCAGATTTTACATCACGTTTTTTTGATTATGAAACATAAAATTCTGAAAATCCCAGTCTTAATTGAAAGTTATTATTTTATTTCTCTCCCAACTCTTAACAGTAGTTTTATTATGTTAATAGAACAAGAAGTAGAATATACAAAATTATCTGACTGTGAGTGTTCACCTACCTATAACTACGTAATTGAAAAGGATTATCAAAACATCGGATGCCTATTTTTGTGAAGAAATTTTGTGGACCTTTTCAAAGATATTAAACAATCAAGATCATTGGAGATCTAAAACAAGTGTTTTATTATTTATCATTTTTCTCAATGTGGAAGATTGATTCATACTATTTCTTAATCTCATCTTTTAATTATGAAAATCTTTATACAATATAATTTGGTTTAGCTTTTATACTCATTTATATTGTTATTCTGAATTAGGAAAAAGTCATACATGTGTATTTAAATCAGGAATTAAAAGAATTAGCATTGATGCAGAAGAAATTCAACACCGTCTTAGAACACTATAAGACCTTCAAAAGTATTTGCCAAGATACTCTCAGTAAGTACAAGACATATTTTTTTTCTCTCAGTAATTAGGTAGACAGTAACATATGCTCCAGCTAATGTTTAGAATACATTTCTTTAATAGTAGTTGACGTTTGCTGTATCTTCAATTATATGCTATCCAAAAAAATGGAAAAAAAAAACCATTAAATTTGCAAATTGTACGATATTCAGCAATCTTTTTTTTTTCTCTGAGCACCAAATGCAATCACATTTAATCAAAATAAAAAAAAGTAAAATTTGTAAATAAATTTTATAATATGCCATTTTTCATCTCAGAGCACCATATAGGATATATATATATTAATAATTGAAAGCATATATTTTTTGATTCTCTCTTTATTGTCCTTTATGAATTTGATGTGCATAATAAAATATTTTCTAGGATTAATTGCTAGAAATTCTGTAAAATTTTAGAAAATATTTAAAGTTGATATTGATTTTAAAATATTAATATAATAGAAAGAGAATAATCACCCATAGTGTATTTAATAGCATTTCACTATTTACTTTATTTTAAAAATAAGAATGTGGTTGTTAGTTTTTTATCTGAAGGTTTGTAATGATGGTATATTATAAGATGTGATGTGTTGGACTATTTCCATCATTTATGAGTGAATGTTGAATGTATAGAAAATTTTAAACTCAACTGGTTCGTAATTACATAACGTTTCTAGTAATAGTATTCTCCACTCTTCTTCAGGTGTTGCTGGCCTATATGCACAGTAACAATATTCGCTTAGAAGTTGAACTCGCACCTTTAGATTCTTGAATATCGAATTTAAGACAAACCCTCTACCAACTGAGCTATTCTGTCAAAGGCCTTTGACAGAATAGCTCAGTTGGTAGTGCATTTGCCTTAAATTCGATATTCAATACAAACAACTTGTTAGTAATAACACACAAATAGACAACACAGGTTAGTAATTACACAATGTTTGTAGTAGTATTATTCTCCACTCTTCTTCAGGTGTTGCTGGCCTATATGCACAGTGACAATATGGTTGAACTCACACCTTTAGATTCTTGAATATTGAATTTAAGCCGAACCCTCTACCAACAGCTATTCTGTCAAAGGCATTTGACAGAATAGCTCAGTTGGTAGAGAATTTTCCTTAAATTCGATATTCAAGAATCTAAAGGCACGAGTTCAACTTCTAAGCGAAGATTGTCACTGCATATAGGCCAGCAACACCTGAAGAAGGGTGGAGAATAATACTACTCTAAACATTGTGTAATTACTAACCTGTATTGTCTATTTGTGTGTTATTACTAACAAGTTGTTTGTATTTGGAAAGTTTAAATAAAGTTTAAAATTTTCTGTACATTCAACATTCACTCATAAATGATGGAAATAGTCCAACATATTACATCTTGGTTGTTAGTTTTTTTCTTATTGCTTCAGTCAATGCACGGATTAACACACTATAAAATATATATAAATGTATCTCCTCAATTTATTATTAATAATTATTATTTTTATATATGCATATTATATAAAAAAGCAACTGTATTATATATGTATGTGTTGAAAGTTCTATATATTTGCTGTTCAATAAACATTACGATTTCTAATAAATGTTTATCAACAAAATATAAGTGATTATACATTATATATGTTTAAACTTAAGGTGGGTTTGGAACAGAATATAGCATAGTTCTTGGCTTCACTGTATAATAATGAAGTGATTTTTTTTATGCTATTGTTGAAAATACTTCCTAGTGTGGCTGTCAATGTATTGTAACTTGTATTCATTCCCCACAACCTTATTGTGTAGCAGCTCATCATTTGCAATCTCAGAATCGGTTATCTTTCAGTTTGTAATCATATTTATCATCCACATATTTGAGTTTGTTTATCAATGAATGGTGACTTGTACTCTTCATCCACAATTGTGAGTGCAGCTGAGTATTATTATGTAATGATTTATACTCAATCTGTGCACATTGCTACATTTCTTTTAATAATATTAATTGCATGTGAATACATTTTTCATAAAAATATTTAACCGCTCATGTCTTCTTTCCCCCAGATAACATGTCTCATTATATTGCCATGAAGCATGTTTTCATTATATTAAGTTGATGGTAAAGATTTAGGTATCAAGTTATAGCAATTGAGAACCAGCTAAATAAAAACTGAACTTTTTTTTTTTTAATTATCATAACTTTGCATATCATAAAACATTACTTCATGCTTTTAGAATCTTGATTAGGTTTATGTAATCTAGGATTTTATTTCAAGGGTATTTTTGAACAATTAGTTGTAATAAAAATTAGGCTCATTACACATGAACAAAATGGAAATTTTAAGTCTGTGCAAGAGGGAGCCTGAGAAATAACTAAAAACATGTTATAAAAAAAAGGTCCAAGTCAAATAGTAGAGAAACCGTATTTTTTCTTGTTGGAATTATTAATTTCAATATCCTCAATAAACATTCTTCTGTTGAAAAGAGTCTGCTTGAAATCTTGCAATCAGGAGTCTATTCCATCTTGTCTCAACTGGCTGCAGTATTTCTAAGTTCAGTAGAGGCTTTGATATATATGTAGGTTTGATTCTTGTCCTCAAGTAAGGGATGTTATAAACTAAGCATGTACTTTGATCCATTTACTCCTATTAATTAGAGTAGTTATTATGACGTTAATTGTTTTGCTTTCATGTGTTTTTATTTATTATAATAGTTATTCCAATAATTTCTTTTTTATTTTAGCTATGTCTATAGAGGATACAAATACCTTATTAAAATCTAACCTTCAAGAAATTCTAGCAACTCTCCAATATATTAATGAAAAAGATTTAGCTTCCTCCTGCTCTGAGGTATGTATATATAGATTTTGTTCTTAACTAAAAGTAAATTTAAGACTACTTAGTTTCATTCAAATACAATTAGGTCAATTTACATAGTTATTCAAACTGTTTTTGATATATTTATTTTGGAAACCATAAGAATAGAAGATTAAAAAAGTGGGGTTGAATTTTTGAAAACTGCCAAAATCCATTTTTAAATATAACTAACCAGATATTAAAAATATTAAACAAAAATCGTATTCAAGAGAAATAATTTGTTGCTCAGCAGCACATTTTTATTTAGGAATTCCCAATAACAAAAAAAAAATGTCCACTTATCTTAATTCAGATTTTATTTTTTCTTCACACTTTCATCTGAAGAATTTTTTATTTAGCTAAAATTTTGTTCTTGTAAAATCACTTTCAAGTATGGTTATGAAAAGAATATTTTTAAAAATGAGAAAAAAATTTTTTGACCATATTCAATACAGAATAAAAATAAGATTTGATAATTTGCCTTTTTTAATTTTAACTTGATTCTATGTATACTTTTATGTAGTAGTAGGTTTTTCTCTATATAGACATTAAGAAAAAGTAAATTGATATTGATTGCATAGTAGAGCCACCAAATGTGTACTGAAGATTCTAATCGATGAAATTAAAATTTTCAAAGCATAAAAAAATATTGTAGAATTTTTATGCAAATTAATTAATGTATAGTTTTGTAATAATGCAATACAAATAATAAAAACCTGCATAATTTGCTATAAAATATATTGCCAAATAAACAAACTTACATAATTTAATAAAAAATAATTACAAACTAATGAAGTCTTATTTTTTTAAAAAAAAGAATCGAACATTATTATCGATAATAATTAACATAGTTCATTAACAAATTATGACTTCATTATTTTATATTATTTCTTACTAAATTATGCAAAATTGTATTATTTGACAATTATTTTTCAGTAAATTACACAAGTTTTTATATTTTATATGATATTATAAAGCTACTAGTATGTATTGTCAGTTAGTTTTATAAAAACAAATCATTTGATTGAATTGTTTGTTTTTTTTAATCATAAATTTTAATAAATAGTAAAAAAAATTATTTTTTTTAAATCATAAGTTCTAATAAATATGGAAAATTGTTTGAATTTTTTTATCATCTAGCATTTTCAATATGGCTTCTATGGGTGATGTAAAATTTTAATCTATTATGTAGAAAGTCTATGCAATTACTACTGTCAAATTGTAATTCATCATTTTTAAATGATCAGAAACAGTAGATAAGGATTAATAACGATTCTGAAAACCTGTTAAAAATTATAAGTAAAACCAATTTAATGATTATTCATTAAAATACTCTACATATAAAGAACAACTATTCTCCTTAAATACAATTCAGATATTATAATTCAAAACATTCCATATCTTATAAGTTTGCAAAATGTATATTGAACCGAATGGGGGAGTAGATCGAATAGGAAACACAATCTTTCATGAAATTTTACTCTTTAATGGAAATAGAATTGTGAAAAGCAAAATTGTAATAGAACTTACTTTTATATATAAACATATAATATTATAAAATTATTTATTATAAATTCGATCTACTCCGACTACAATTTAAATCTTACACCACACCGATCCCTTAGGCAGAGAAGCATAATACCCAGAGGGTACCTCTGACCAAGCCGAAGCTATATAAGATACATAACTACCACTACATTTCAACGCCATAGATCTTCTCGACTGCTAAATTTAACATCTATCATTCAAAGCACTTTTCTGTTTCGAAGTAAACTTCAGGCGGCAGTTAACTACAAGTAGTTAACATGCTCTAATTCAGCGTCTAAGGAATCCCAAATAGCTCAATCGAAAGAATAATATAATAAACTGCTCATATAACTTCTCTGCTAAATTGTTTTACAGTAGTATAATCAAGAAAATTGACTGACAAATACTAATTTCTAAAATAATTTATTTTAATATTTAGAATTAACTGAGAACTAACTTATGACTTCAACATTTCTTTTTCTGAATAAAATAATAATACACGACAGCATATATCTTCACACTTATTATGATAAACATACAATAGTAATATAATATAAACATAAATAAGTACAAGCGTTCAAACGCGCATAAATAGTTCATTTTATGCCGCTATAGAGTTCATTTATTAAACTGACTGGGAGGCTTCAAAGATTGCAATGACTACCTTAATTAATATCAAGAATTGGAATAAGAAAATGTTATTACCTATAGGATTTTTGAACTTAGTGACTTCAAATTATATACTGTTGCATATGTGTTTTACCAACCAGTTGGATTTTAGGCTTCGGGTGCGGTCCTGACAATTGCGGTTCCAGGCTATCTTTTACTCAAGACAGTTAGACAGTTTTAAATTATTAAACGGGCATTGCTTCTATCAGACAGACTACTGATGTTTTTGCAGATGAAGGTTGGAGCCCATCGCATGCTCCGAAAGCTGCCTAACCCTGCATTGTATTCATTGACTTTAGATATGTGAATGACTCTAACTATGTGAAAAAGATATGTGAAAAATAATCTCTGACGAAATTTTCAGCCCTATTTATATGATGATCCTGTTGTTATCCCTTTTTAATTAGTTTTTAAATTCGGCCACTGCTTTGATTAAATTTTTTTTATAAGATGCCTTTTAATTAATCCTGTTATGGATTTTAATTAGTAGCCATTGCTAATCCTGTTTTTATATAGCTTATGAGTATTTGCAATCTTTGAGCGAAATTTTTTACTTATAAACTTTCATTTACTTTTAATATTTAATTTTCATATTTTAATTTCTTCAACATGCATACATTTTATTATTTTCTTTATATTTAAAATCAACTCGTTATTTACACACACATATGTTTATTTTCTTTAAATTAAATGAAAAGAGAGTATTTTTATTTCATGTAAAAGATTTATTTTTAAACTTTTATAGTTTTAACATTTCTAAGTTAAATTCTCTCCCCTGAGCTAACTGCATTTTCTTTTAATAAAACTAACTTTTCTAAATACACTTTCTAAAGTTTAGTTTTTTGCCAAGTTAAATTTTCTCCCTCCTCAATTAATTTGTAAAACTTTACTACTGACTTCTAGCAAATTGTTTTAAACTAATAATAAAAACTTTACCGATTTTTTCTTTTTTCAAATGAGATATTTTAATTTCAAAATCTCTCCATTATTTAAATATACAATTTTATTTAATAGTTGCAAATAACAATTTTATATGAAGTGCTATTCATTAGCGATACAATATATATGTATATAATTTTAATATTATAGTAATTAGATAGAATTATTTAAAAAAAAAAACAACATTATAAAAAATGATTCAAAATCAGTTTCTACTCTAAAGCTTACATTACTTTTTAAATACTTAAATAAGGCTATAATCTTAGTACATGTGTCTTGAGTCCTTAATTTATTACAAGAGAGACATCTACAAATTTAAATGCAAGATTCAACTTTATAAAGATAAGAGCGGCCACTCTTATCTTCAACCTATTTTTCTAAATATACTGTACAGGGAAATCTAAAGCTTCACGCTCCCAAATCAAAATGCTTTAGATTTGCCTATATATTTAGAAAAATAGGTTGAAGATAAGAATGGCCGCTCTTATCTTTATAAAGTTGAATCTTTCGTTTAGATTTGTAGAAGTCTCTCTTGTAATAAATTAAGCACTCAAGGTGCATGTACTAAATGTTTTAGCCTTATTTAAGTATTATGTGCTGACATTGTGCTTAATAAGAATTATTACTTTTTAAACAAAAAAAAAAAAAAATTTAGGGGGATATATATATATTTTAGATTTTAGAAATCACTTATGAAATAAAACATTCTGCAAACTTTTTTGAACTTTTTTTGCAGTAGTCTTTGACATTTCTTAATGTTTCTGGTTTCAGTATTCTCATTTGCCAACTATTATTCTTTGGTTTTAGAATATTTGGGCTTACTCATGTAAACTCTTTCTTTGAAGTAATCTCAAAGGAAAAATTGGGATTGTCAAAACTAGTGAATTCACTCTTGTAACCAGACAATTCTTATGTAAAATTAATCTATCATTAAATATTCAGCAAAGGAGCTCCGTTGTTGTTCTTGAGATACAGGTAGTGATTCCATCCGATTGAAATCACATTATGTCTTAACCAAGATGTTCAAAGAAACAGGATTTGATGTGATCCTTTATTAAAGGCCTGCAAGCAGTTTTAACTTATATTGTTGCCCAATTTAGATTTTCCATACTTGAAATCCTATAGTTTGATCTTCTAGTGAAACAATTGGTGTAGGAATGGACTTCATTACTTATAATCAGTCAGTGGATAAACCTACTGCCATTTTGATTTTTTTAAAAAAAAAAAAAATTGAATAGCCTTTGGTTTTTGTTCAGCCATATACTTAATGGTAAAAAAAAATCTAGATTTTTATTAAAATCTTAGCAATTATATATCTATATGTTGTTTAACTTTTCTTACGCAATTGTAATTGTTAGATATGCTGAGTAAGAAAAGTCTAAAATATAAGTGTTATTATATTATGCTGAGCAGATTTCGATATCTTAATCCTGATATCATATTTATAGCAATGACTAATGGGTGAGAGGGTTGTGGGTAAAAGTTATAATGGAAATTTTATATAAATATACACAAATGAGTTATATGGCCCACTTTTTAGAAAGAAGGAAACCAGATTCTTTTTTATTTATCGAGTTAACATTGTTGGCGATATATCAAGTCTCCTGTATCTTGTGTTTAGAATTATTTCTTTCTCTATATATAATGCTAGTTGATGTAAGCTTGAATGTATGGCCGAGTTTGTTTTCATGCCTTTCTAAAAATATGGATTAGTGATCTGAATTGTATTTAGCCCTCTTTAGAGATATTGGTGTTGGAACAATCTTGTTGTGAGGCTGGCATACACCCATATCATTTACAAGATTTCTTGCAGTCACACTAGCTGCAGTGCTGTTTACTTCGGAGAATCTCATGTCAACCTCGCAACAAGATTGTTCCAACACCAATACCTCTATAGAAGGGCTAAAAACAAACTAGGCCACAATGTATCCATATAGAGCACAAAAACAAACTCTGCCACACATTCAGGCTTATATCACTAAACGTTGTCTATATAGAAAGGAATGATTCTAAAGGCAAAATAAAGCAGGTTTGATATATCACCAACAAAGTTAACTGATAAATAAAAAAGAATCCTGTTTTCCTATCTAAAAAATGAGCCATATAACTCATTGCCTATATTTACATAATATTTACAATATATCTTTTACCCACAACCCTCTCATCCGCTAATCATTGTTATGAGTATGATTTCAAGATTAAAATATCGAAGCTGTTCAGCATAATATACTAAAACTTGTATTTTAAGCTTTTCTAAAGACAGCATTCCTAGCACTTATATCAGTTAAAATCTTAGTAGTAGAAAGAAAGAAAATAGATTGTAATTTAAAAAGTCAGTTAAGTTTTACAATGGAGAATAACTTTTTGGTTGCCCATAGTGTTTTTATTTTATTGTTTTTATTTTGCAAAGAAAAATAAATAATTAAATTGGCATTTGATTCAAGCAAAACTTATGCTTTAACTGATATCTCACAATTTAGGTTATTTTGTAATGTTGCTGTTTTTAGCACTTTTAATATAACCTGCACGTAAACTTCTCTTTTCAAAAAATGTATAACTAAATAAGAAAAGGATGGGAGTGGAAAATAAATCTTGAATTAAGAAAGCATTTTGAAATGTTTTTAAAATCATTTTTTTAAAAAAAATATTATTTTTAAGTTAACTTGAATACTTTTCAAAACATTTTTTGGTAATACAGCATCGATTGATCCACACCATAAAATGGCTCTGTTTCTATGCTAAAGCACATAAATATGCTGTTTACAAGGCCGCTCATAGATCTTACGGCCTAGTAAACTGTTCAACCTCTAAGATGTAGAAGTGCACCCATTACCCTAACATCTCTAGTATGTTGAACATTGTTAGCGACGAATATGCAAGACTCTCTATAGACATTACTCTTAACTATTGTACAGCGTATGATGTGAAGGTTTCTGTATTTTGAATGTCGAAAACTATATTATAACGTTTTTTTTTTTTTTGGCTTCGATGTATTTTTTTTTTTTTTCGTTCATAAAAATTGTAACGATTTTCCAAACGCCCCTGGTTTTGTTGTCAGGGGTCAGAATTCGGTTAATGAGGAGTGTTAGTCACAATTCGGCAAAGTTCACAATCAAGTCGCGCATTTTCCGAGACTTTTTCAAGATCAAAACATTTCAATGGCAGACTACAGAAGCAGATGGGGTGGCCTTTCTTCAACAGAGAAATATTCTCCTCACCCAGAAGAACTGCCTTTGTGGTAGTTTAATGAAAGTAAAAAGCCTGTAATCAAAAGTGAAAAAAAAAAAAGTTACTTTAAAAAAAAAAAAGACCGTAATCCAATTTTGTTAAACAACAAGTTTTATAAAAAAATAAAGAAAAAAAAGGTTTTACAAAACGTATTAAAAAAAATATTTAAAAATCAATTTATTTATTTTTAAAAAAAATAAAAAAAAAAGAAAAAAAATCCAAACCAAAAAAAAAAACACGATAACATTACAAAATAATAATAATCAAATCATTCCGGTAACGTTATATCTATTCGTTTTTCACTAGAAACAGTGCCATCTTATGGCGTGGATCAATCGATGCTGTATTACCCATTTTTTTATTAATTTAAAAAATGTATTTGATATAATAAATGAAACTATTATTGTTGTCTTTCTTTAATAAAAAAAATAAAAATGTTCTTTCCAAATAAAATAAAAAAACCATGGGAAAATATTGTATAAGAACCATAAATTGTTAATAATAGATATCTTTCTAGAAATAAGGAAATAATGAAAAAAAAACATTATTTTGTGATACAGATTCACATAAATGCTCAATATGCCACAATTCTCTAATCATCAGAAAATTAAAATCATGAAAGATAAACAATTTGCCGATAAAAATCATAATGCAAGAACACCATTTTATAGGAAAGAAATTCCCAAATGGTATCGGCACATCAGTTTTTTCCTGTTTTAACATATACTTATGTACAAATATACGAATTTGGTCATCATGGGATCAGACTTTAATAAAATCTTTGCAGCCATCTTTATTGAAAAATGTAACATTATCATGAATGGAAGAATGCAATGTTGTCTGCTGGTAATGTCATCAATGCTGGAGTTTGAAAACAAGACTGAAGAGTATGGCCGTAAGATTTTTGTTACATTTATAATGAATAAAAAGCTTTAACTATAATAAAATATTGATGCTCTTTAAGACATCGGAACTTGGGATATTTAGGGAAACTGAAAAAGAAATAGTATTTTTGGCCATGTATTCTAATATGCTAATATTGTTATAAGCCCATTATCTAATAGTTATCACACATTTTGACTCCATAAAGTCCAACAGACTTTATGCTAAAGAAAAATTGATTAGTTGAAAAGGAAAAAAAGGTTAAAAGTTGGAAAGATAACATAGTTGTAGAATTTTCTCAATAGAGAAATTCAATTCTAACAGCAACTATTTGTAAAGAAAATGTATCAATATACGCTCATCAAATTTTTTTGTCAAAATAAATAATTATTGGATGGAATGCATTTAATATTTCATGTATCCTTGAAACATTATTATTGGCAGGATATAAATCACTCATGTTTAACAATCTTGCCATAAATAAATCAATGTTTTCTTAACTATACTATTGCTTAATTGATATGTAGATTTTATAACACACTGGTTGATGGAATATCATATTAATGAGATCATTTCACACAACCGTATTCATATTCATCATTTTTCTTATCCATGCTCATTGTTAATCCTTTTTCTTCTCAACAGTTGAAATTCTAATAGCATTTATCATTTGTTTCTCCTTTCAGTGGCAATCCCCTCATTTTTTGATTCTAACCGCATTTATTTTTATTACTATTGGGCCTAATCACATTTTATCATTTTCACTCTTGTAACTTCTGCATATCAGTTCTCTTAACATGTGACTTTATTTAGTCTCAATAGTTTAGAGTAAAGAATAGATCTATGCTAGTAAAACTTATAGTACAAACTAATTTTACAAAAGAAACTGTCACTTAAAATTTTATAGGTTTTTTTTGTATTGTACAAGATATTTGAAACATTTTGCTATTGCTTCCCAAAAAGAGAATGGTGAATGTGATATACCGAATTGATATTAAGAGAATATTATAACTGATTACAGAAAGCCACTGAATATTGCAACTGAAAGCATTGTTAAACACTAGTGAACCATGATGTTGAAATCATTATATAATGGATCAGCAATTGATATGTTATCATGATGACAAATGAAGTTTTGAAAAGAGTGAATGAAAAAAGATTGATTGAGGAAATTTGAGATAGAAAGAGAAACTGGATTGGACATATATTAAGAAGAAAGAATACGTTAATGAAAGATGTTTAGTAGAGAGTAGTGAATGGAAACGAAAAAAAAAGAAATGGAAAAGATTGAACATACTGCATGTTATAAGAGATGGGAAGAGGTATTTGCAATTGAAGAGCTGAGCAATAGAGAAATGAATGAATTTGTGATGTGATTACTTTCAGGCCCATCCATAGGACAGAATACTATTGATTGATTGAATGAGATGTACCTGGAAGTTGATGTGAAGAAATACTTTGCTATAAGAAGACTGATTTTGTTTAATATTTTATCAGCATCCTTTTTTGAATTTCTAGACTCGAATAATTGATATCATACTTTTCTGAATATATTTTAAAATTTCCTTCTACTTCTCCTTATTTGCATTGCTGTATTATATATAATATAATACACCTTAATTTACACTCTATAGTGCAGTTTAATATATGATTTATTTTATCTCCTCTTGCCAACAGTTTCAAACTCATACTTTGATAAAACATCAAAGTGGATAGCGAATAATATTTTGAAAAAATACATAAATAGGAATGGTAATCATTATGATAAGAATAATAACAATATGATCAAGGAAATTAGAGAAAAAGTGGATCAATATAGTAATTATAATTTAACAATGGTAAAAATCGATGTGATATCAACATACATTAATATTTATGTGGAGAAAGCTATAGAAGTGGCAATTAATAGATATAAAAATGATAAGAGTAAGGAAATAGAAATATTAATAGGAAGATTGATAAAGATTATGGAAATTTGTTGCAAAGAAATTACATTTGAGTTTAAAGGAGAGTATTATAAACAACAAAAAGGGTTATTAATGGGAGGGGCATTAAGTGCAGTGATATGTATATAGAAAGGATAGAAGATTTAATGGTGGGTAATAAGAATGCTCCAATATTTATGAAAAGATATGTGGATGATTATTGATTTTTAATAAAAGGCAAAAAAAATTTTCTTGAAGAAGTTAATAGATTAGATGAAAGCATAAAATTTGCAATAGAAAAGGAAAATAAGATATCATATTTGGATATTCTATTAATGAAGTCATATTTTAATGGTAGGTGTAAAATAGAGACATCAATATATAAAAAGATGAATATAGATAACATAGCTATTGGAATTCAAATATAGATAAGAAATATAAAGTAAATAGTATTATTTCAAGAATGTATAGAGCTATAAATTATTGCTCAAAGAGAATTATAATAAGCAAGTGGAGTTGATAGTTAAGGAATTCAAAAGTAATGATTACCCATGAAAGATTATAGAAGATAATATAAGAATGTCAGAAGAGCGATTTATTGTTAATAATGAGAATAATAAAAGAAAAATAAAGATAAATATATGGGCATTAAAACATAATAATATTGTAAAGATTATAAATAAAATAATTTGGAGAATTAATAGAAAGTTTAATAATGTAATAAAATTTAAAGTGGTAAATAAGAAAAGAAAGAGTATGTTTAATATTTTGGATAGTAAATATATAGAAACTATAGAAAATTGTATAGATGGAGTATATAGAATAGAGCATAAATCTTGTAGAGAAAAAAATTAGGAATAGTTATGTGGGTGAAACAAAAAATTCAATTTATACAATGTTGACTCAGCATAGATATGATAGATCACCTGTTTATTTACATTCATTAGAGACGGGGCATAATTTTGAAAAGGGAATATTAAAATGATAAATCATACAAAAAATGTGAGGGATAGAAAGATAAAGGAGGCTATATTGATTAGAAACATTGGGCCATCTCTTAATAAGGATCAGGATTTGAAAACATTCATTTTGTAGGAATATAAGAGGAAATAAAATTATATAGATATTATGTTAATATTATTGTTATCGATTAGTGTATAATATATAAGTAATTAAAAATAGAAGAAATAAATTAGATTAAAGGGCAAATTTAAAATTTGAATGATTAGAATATGAAGAAATAATCGTTAAAATATACAATAAAATTTTATACAAAAGAAGTTAATTGAATATAAGTGTGGGATAAAGAGGTTTTAGATTGTAGAGATATTAAAGATCAATATTTAAGCTAATAGTTGGAGTGTTTGAAGTGTTTTTTATTTTTATATTTGTATATGTATGTGTGTATATATTGATATATATGTATTAATTGTATATGTTTAAATGTTGTAGCTCTAATGATGACTGCTGGACAGTAAACTTTGAGCAACAGGAGATAAAATAAATATGTTAAACTGCATTGTAGAGTGTCAATTAAGATGTATATGGTGTATTATATTGTATATTGAATATATTTTACATAATAAATATTATTGCTCTCATTTGTTGCAACACTTCTGGTTAACTAGTTCAAACCTTACAAAAAAAAAAAAACTAATAAAAGCCTAATTGATCTTTTTGTGCATATGTTTTTTTCCAATGTCATTAAGTTCGCAGGGTATATTGTCTTCTGAGGATTGAGGGAGGAAGATCATATCCTTCAGTTTTGCAACTTGGAATTCATTCTAAAAGAAATTTCTATAAGCATTTATGAAGTTGCCAAAAAAATGTATTCCAGTAGTGAAGTATGCTGTATTTTATATGTAAATTTTAGTAATTTCATATTTGTATTTTCTGGTTTGTTGCTAGTTTTTATGTTTATACACTTTTTCCAAATGAATTGCATGTAAATGAGTTAACATTTCTATTGCTAACCAATTATATTGTCTCCCAACTTGTTTCTTAGTGTTGTATCACCATGTTATGTTCTTCCTCTATATTATTTTGATTTTATTACTCAACATTGTTTTTATTACAATTGAAGTTCCTTCTGCAAAATATATACCTTTTTGTTCACATGACTATCCGATTTAGGTTAACTAATCAAATATTTTAACAATTCTGAACCTGATCAGTTTGGATTTATTTCAAATTTGGTTCTGTATATCAACTTCCACAAATAGTAAAAATTCAAATTTTTACCTGATGAAATTTAAATCTTCCAGAAAATCAAAATTTTGGTTCATATTCAGTTATGTAATGTATGCTAACTTAAGATAGAAAACTACAGAAAGTACTAAATTGTGCTTCTTTCTTGGGCTTTTGTGGGATATGTAACATTTTTATCTTTTTATTTTCAAGATATACAGTACTAAAATTATTATTGACCTTGAATTTTTTACAAATCTACATATTTAAATATTTGAAAACCAGGCATTCTTTACAAATCTGGGAGCTTAATTGTAAGTATAGAGGATTTGAACTCAGATTTTCAAGCACCCTTCAACTATCCACACTATTTCATACAACTGATACACATGACCACACACATGTAGAAAAGATTAACAATCACCAATATACGTATTTCATGCTAAACCAGCACTCATCACTTGGTCCAGATTATCATCTCCCACACATATATATAATCAATGATCAGTTTAAGGGTGCTTGAAAATCTGAGTTCAAATCCTCTATACTTACAATTAAGCTTCCAGGTTTGTGAAGAATGCCTGGTTTTCAAATATTTACATATTAAGCTTGTATCCTCTCCATCCCTCTTATATGTATTTAATGGATACTGTCCTATACACGAGGGGTCAGAGTGACTTCAGGTCAACATGGGCATGGCAATAATATTAGCATCAGCATGGGATTTGAGTTTTCATCATCAGATTTTCAATGATATGGATGGCTGAAAAGTTGGAGGTTGCAGTGGATTGAAGCCTGTCCATTAAAGTATGAAGATTTGCTATCTTAATATAAACTAAGCATTGATTATATATATATATATGTGGGAGATGATAATCTGGACCAACTGATGAGTGCTGGTTTAGCATGAAATACGAATATTGGTGATTATTAATCTTTTCTACATGTGTGTGGTCATGTGTATCAGTTGTATGAGATAGTGTGGATAGTTGAAGAGTGCTTGAAAATCTGAGTTCAAATCCTCTATACTTAAATCTACATATTAGAAATTTTGGAAAGAAAAAAACAACTCTAAAACTTATGCGTCTCTGTATCATTTGGGGAAAGTTTCATTATAAAATCCCAAAGGGATCTTTTTTTTTTTTAATTTTATAGATGGAAAAATGCCATTGTGATTAATATTAAACTTGAAAAAAATATACTACTCTGTAGATGTTCTGCTGCTCAGTTTAAAAACTTTTGTCAACATGATGATGATGAGTATGGAATCAAGATAGCTATATTTCTGTACAACAATCCATGGTAGAGGAGTATAAGAATGTCTGGGGGAAACCATGAAAGGATTCACAGTAAAGGCAAATCTCCAATAATACTATCAAGAGCAAATTATGGCCCTTTTTTTCCAAGTCCAATATTGATTCCATGGAATTCTATTTCTTCAATGAAAGGCAAATATAGAAAAGGGGACATTGTTTGAAAAGTATTTTCTTTCTGCATCAAATAAATTATTACTGACAATAATATTTTCAATAAAAGAGGAATCATGCAATTTTTTTTTTTATCAGAAGACATTTGAAACAAATTTTCGTGGTAGTAAAAGTAGTAAGATATGTAACGTGAACATTATGATCATTACTGACTTAGGATAGTTTTGGTAAAAAAGCAGATAAGTGAAATTCTTCCCCTTAAGACTCATGTTTCTTTACATATCCAAAGGGCATTCGTGATAAATTTGAAGTGTCTGCATCCACAATTCTTACTTTGAAATAAAATCCTTGTTTTTTTACTTCACCTTTGAATGGTAAGTTTTAAATTGTGCTTTACGCAAAAAAGTGAAGCTTAGTATTATTAGAAAAGAATTATACAGCTAAGCGCTGAGTGCAGTCAATGCCATTCACTTTTTTGCGTAAAGCGTAATTTAAAATTCTTACTTTGATAAATCCCAAATGTTCCATGAGTTATACTTATTATCATTGCAAATAAGAAATGGATGACGCAGCTATAATATTTCAAAATTATTCTGCAAAGGACAGTTCTCATCAAATGACTGTTTGCATATATAAAGATACAGAATTATTTAAGATTTTTCTGTCTTAAGAATATTTTTAATGAATTATGTAGATGATTAATCTTCCCAAGTCATTCCTTCTTCCCCAGTTAACAAATTTACCTTAATTTGCAGAATTATTTGTTTTAAAAGCTAGTGGTCTTCTTCGAAAAAAATTAAAATTTCAATTTATTATTCATATGTTGATTTTTCTCTTTGCATATTTTTCAAACGTGATAAAATATATAAAGTATTAGTAATCCGACAAATAGTGCCAAGCAAAACATATATGTATTTTTGAGGTTTTTTTTTTTTTTTTTCAAGATATTTAAAATTTGTTTTTCTGAAATTGTTAATCAAAAACTTTATCTTGTCACATGAAAGCTTAAAATAAGCTGCAATTGAATTCTTTCTCTAACTTCTATCTTAATGTTATCATGAGGAATCATTTTTTGTGAAACTGTATATGAGCTTAAAATCATATTTTTTTGTGGAATTTTAATCATCTGTATATCAGATAAAAATTTGAATTTTTTATTTTCTGTAGTAGTACATTTGTTGAACCAAATTTGGAAAAAAATTGAAGATAGCCAAGGTTTTTTCACTTGACATAATAAAAGCCTTAACAATTTCAGCTAAATGTATTGAATTCGTAAAATTAAAAACAAATTTTTTAATGGTTCATAATAGGTAAAAAATAAAATATCCTTAACACAGCCAACGTTATTTTCACTAGCCTAGAAGACATGAAAACATTGATCAACTAGGTTTGCCAACTGTCAGGTAATAAGTTATAATATTATTTTTATATCCATTTTACCTTACAGCCAAAAGTCCTATAACAATAATTAACTGGACTGACTGTGGGCCACCTACCTGAAAGAAAAGGTTAATGTTATTTGAAATCTGAAAATATTTTCAACTTTTACAAATATAGGATAGACAAAAATCAGTTAACTCTCATTGTAATCTTTAATGCACTTTTTTATTTGAACTACAATCACTTTACTCATTTTAAACAGGCAAAACTCTCCATACAGTAGTGCCACACAGTGCAAGCCAGAGTAATCAATGGATGCCTTCTGGCATGCACTGAGTGGCACTACTATATGGAGAGTTTTGCCTGTTTTAACAATTATGAGCAAGCACAAGAAATGTCATGTGATGTTTAGTAGCACTTAATTATTTGTATCTATTATTTAATGTTTACACTCCAGTAGTATAAATTCATAAAATTGAAAGCTCTTTATTGAATAATGTTAATACATCAATATTGTATTTATTTTTAAACATAAACTGTCAATTCAATTTATACAATTCTTTGGTTACTACTTTATGTTCATTAACTAACAAACAAAGATTCAAATTTTATACACGTATTTATTTTCATAATTTCTTTTAAAAAAAGTCTACATAAATATATGTTTATATATTGGATTTGTATTTAATATTGATTTTTTCCCTTTATATTTTGTAATTCGAATTTGCATATGTTTGTTCATCTGTGCAACATAGTGGTTTCTTTCTTTTATGATGAACTTCACCGAAAGTGCTTTCATTTTTAACTATTTTAAGGTCCTTAATACCATATTGAATTTTTACAAAACTGACTTGAGATACAATTTTCATAGTAACTTCAGTTTTAATAATGTTAGAGCAAAAAGCTTTACATTGATAGAAAGTAGAAAAACTAAGGAAAACAATAAGACAAATAGGGATTACCATTAAAAAAAATAAGGCAAAAAAGGAAATTTCAACATCCAAAATAATTATTATTTATTGTTTGTTCATAATTTCTAATTTATCATTAATTAAGTTTAAATTACATCTTCATTGATAATTTTTTTGTATTCCTCACAAAATTTTCATTCAAACCATATATAATACTTTTGACCTAAAATAATCCATAGCTTCAGAATCTCCAAAACTATTCACATAAGAATTCTTCATTTTTATCTTGTAACCTAAAAGTTCAACAAATCTCAAGGTGTCTATATGAAAAAGATTCATCATAATAAAAGATACAAAATAAATTGTTTCCAGAAGATGGATATGCAGTTGTCAAAATAGCAATTGGCTTCTTCTCTATCTAAAACTAGAAATTGTGGGCTACTGTCTATATCAATAATAAAATGAGCTTCATCGTTTCAGTTTATATTCTTTGTGTACATCAGTGATGTTTATATTCTTTATGCACACCAGTGATGCTCTTTAGTTATATTTATTGTCCTACAGAGATGTAATTTATTTGCATATAGTTCATTTGCTAGCTGTAGACTTGAAAATAATGTGATGCAAGATGTGGCAAAACTACTGACTCCACAGCATGAGTACCAAGGCATAGGCAAGAATCAGAATTTGATTCTTTGCCTGCATACAATTACATGTGGTATATTCCTAACCATTGTGGCTATGACCACACGCACACCATTTCAAAACTCTTTATTGGTTTTAAGTGTTTATATTTTCATATGGTACTGTGGCCAGTAAATTTTGTGATTGCTTTATCAACTGCAACCTTTCTGTATATCTGATAATCAGTCTTAAAATTTACATTGCACTATATAATTTTTATATATAAAAATCATTATTTATTTTACAAACACAGACATGCAAGTGCTAGCACAAACATAGTTAAAAATTATTAAACCTTTTGAGAATCATTATGTCTATAAAATAAGGTTGCCTCAAACTTGGATCAGAGCCCCAAAATTACATTGTACATAAATCACTTTTGTTATATTTGAATACAAATATAATTTATTTATTGTATAATGTATATACTACACAGACACACCAATAAATTATACCATTTATCAAATAATTAAAATTTTAAAATTGAATACTTATGATCCAATACTCAGATTAAGTTATTATCGGGATGAAAGCCTCAAAATGCAAATCATCTGAACATTTTTAATCCATTTTAGTAATGAGTCTGTCTGATAAAGAAATTCTGCCTTTGTCTTCTTTATGTAATCTAGGAAACTGAGCAGAAAACAAAAAAATTAAAAGAACCTATTAATGAAAAATTCAAATTTTGTCCGATTTCAACATGCGACACACCATTTTAAAAAGGAAGTCAAGCAACAGCGACTTGTGTGATTTTTGTAAATGTCATGCATATAGTTTTCCCGCAATTTTAAAAAGAAAAGAAAATTTCAATGAATCAGTTGCCACTAGCGGCTATCACACTGCATTCATTCAAGCCATTAAATTATAAAAAAGAAAGAAACGACTTTGTTACGCAGCTATGAATATGGTGAACTTCACCAAAAGTGCTCTCAACTTTAGGTTATAAAGAATAAAGAAACCACTTCATCACACAGGCTAACAAATGTATGCAAATTACATATATTTCTTGCCTAAAATTGAATTTTTTTTTCTGTTCCAGAGTGAAGCCATGAAGTCTGTGGATATCCTTGCAGCCAAACTCCAAATTTAATAATATTGCTTTGATGATTGTTTATATGATAATGTACAACAATTTCATTTATAATATTTTTTTAAAAATATGTTTTTTTACGTTTTATATCTTTATGTATATTGTAAACTGTGTACATAGTTTTGGAATTTATGTAACTTTAATGAATAAAAAATTTTATAGCAATATTTTTTATATATATAAATATATTTTTATATTTGCAAACACATTTAGTCACTTCTAGTTGATATATATATATATATGTACACACACACATATCTGATACAAGTACAGTAAAACGTATAAATAATGGTAAAAATATTAATTAATGTAACATACAAATAGGCACGAAGATCTATTTAGCTAATAACAAAATAACTCATGTAAATTTAGTCCCAAATTGAATTATTCAATTTTTGATTTTATTCATATAAACTAATTAGAAAATAATTTCAAATATTATGTTAGAATTGGAAATGATACTCTGTAAAAATTTTAAGGTATAATTAGGAAAATCATCATTTTCAACTTTTTCCAATCTCTAGCATCTTTTCCACATCACATTAGCAAACTTCTTTAATCCATCCATCTTATATAGTCTCTAGATCTGCTACAATCTCTTGGAATTCATTTTAAACATTTGGAACTATTTATTTACTATCATCTCTTCTTGTCTAGGCCAGTTAATTTATCCTATAACAACTTGTAAATATAGGGAATTTTAACACAGACTTTCAAGCACCCTTCATCTATGCACACTATCTCATACCACTGATACATATGACCACACACGAGTAGAAAAGATAAATAATCACGAATATATGTATTTCATGCTGAAACAGCATTCATCAGTTGGTCCAGATTATCATTCATCACACATATAATCAGTGCTCAGTTTATATTAAGATAGCAAATCTTTATACTTTAATGGACAGGCTTCAATCTTTTCCAACTCCTCGGCCATCCATACCATTGAAAATCTGATGATGTGTGTGGTCATGTGTATCAGTGGTATGAAATAGTCCTGGATAGATGAAGAGTGCTTGAAAGTCTGTTCAAATCTTCTACATTTACTTATAAGCTTCAAGTATATGAAGAATGCCTGTATCCCAAATATTACACATTAAGCCTGCATCCTGCCCATCTCTCTTATATTTAAATGGGTAAAATCCTATACATGAGGGGTTAGAGTGACTTGAGGTCAACATGGGCATAATAATATTGGCATCAGCATGGGATTTGGGCTGAATAGTTGGAGCCTGAAGCAGATTGGTGCCTGTCCATTATGGTATGAAGATTTGCTATCTTAATATAAACTGAGCGCTGATTATATATATATGGCAGATGATAATCGACAAACTGATGAGTGCTGGTTCAGTACAAAATATGTATATTGGTGACTATTTATCTTTTCTACATGTGTATGGTCATGTGTATCAGTGGCATGAGATTGTGTGGATAGTTGAAGGGTGCTTGAAAGTCTGTTCAAATTCCCTATATTTATAATTAAGTTCCAGGTATAATAATGCCTGTGTTTCAAATATTACTTATAATAAATTGCAAATGTTTTTCTCTAGGATTGGAATGACTATAAAACATCGTTCTTGATATTTTCAAATTGTTCTTAAAAGTAGAACGCCTAATGTTTTCAAATTCTTAACAACTGATTCAGCGTTGCCACTACAATGTATTTAATATCATTCATAGATAATAATTGTTAAATAAGTTATTTTGAAACCATTTAATTATAAGACTTTAAATCTGCACATTATTAGAAAATTTGAATTTTGCATGTCTAAGAATCTAGAGTTTTTAATCAACTAATTTATGGATTTCAAGATACCCTTTCATATTACGTAGAATGAAAATTTTGTTCACAAATGCATTTTTGAACTTAAGAATCAGTAAGTTTTAATTTTAGTGAACAAAGTTATGTGATAATGAAGATAAATGTTAATATATATGCATCTTAAAGCAGAAGCTGTCATAATTTAACATCTTCATATACAAATTATCTTTTTTAAAACAATTTATTCATCAGAATAAATTTTTAAAATAAAATATATTTCTTTAAAATACCTAATATTAATCATTTTTCTTGGATTTACAATTTTAATTAAGAGATGTGCAGTTACCAACTTATATAAATTATATGCGACTTTGTACACTGGTAGAGTCTTATCTCTAGAACATAAGGTTCTTGGATCTATTCCAATTTTGGCACTTCCTGCATTTCAACTTCTCATGAATTCCTGAACAATGGATTCATTTGATTATTTTTATAATTAGCTGTACAAATATGAAAATATTTTAACAAATGAAAAAAACATTATAACTGATACATTGGGTTTTTTTCTCTTTATCCATATATACAGAATTGTTTGTGTAAGTAGAGACTTCCCTGCTTTTATACATCACATGATCACTATTTCTTATGCTAACACATTACTGTTTTTATAACAGGCAAAACTCTCCATTTAGTAGTGCCACTCAGTGCCTAGATAGGGATTTTATGCACAAGCCTTCTGGCATCCATTGACTACCCTGAGTTGCACTATTGCATGGAGAGTTTTGCCTGCTTCTCTATATATATTCTTTGCTAGAAGACAGAATAGTCTGCTCAGCGCCATCTATTGTAAGCTTGAGTAATCAGTGATAAATAGATATTAGTTCAAATTTGATCTTCCATCTTTACCATCTGGTTTTTACTGATTATTTGTTTTTGATTATAATGTAAAGTGAAAAAAATTAATTGATGTTATACTAGATAAGATAGAAGAATATGATCAAACAATGCTCCATTATCTGCAGTAGCTTTTTAAATATTTCATTTTAGCATCTCGATATCAGAATTTTATCAATAAGCTCTATTCGCTGGATACATCAAATTTTATTATCTAAAAACATCCTGTTTTTAAAGTAAAAAGTTTTTACAGTAAAAAAAAAAAAAGTACTTTTATAGTAAACGTAATTTAATAAATAGAATAATGTAGTAACAGCATTGATTAATGATAATACAGAAAGATGAGAAAGCTTACATGACTCAAGATAGTAAATACCAAATTTATAAATATTTCATCTTTACAGTGGTACTTATTTTCATTATATCAAGACTTGCACTCCAACATCAGGTTGACAGGGTTGAGAGAAAAGAAGCTTGTCTCTTGTTGGATAAAGCTATCACATCATTTTCTTGGAGGTATTAATCATATTGATATGAACAATAATTGAACTATAAGCCAAAGTTAATGGACATAATGGTATTATATAAATACAAATTGTCTGCTTTTATTATGTTTTATGAAACATGGATTGACTCAGAAACACTGCTTAAAGTGAAGGTCACAAACTGGTGTATGGACTGAATATGGTCCATGAAGACTTCATATTCAGCTTGCAACTTTGAGTTATTTTTTAAAAATCCAAGTTTCTAATATCTTTAAAACTTCTAAATGTTTTGTGTTGGTTTTAAACAAAAGTAAAATTTATTACTTTAATACTTTGTATCATTTTTCTATCGTCACATGTTATCAACGCTGGAAGTTAAACCATTAAACATCACATGATCACCATTCTTTACTTGACACAAAAGCTAAACTCTATATAGTAGCACAATTCGGTGCAAGCCATGCTCTCAGATCTAAGATTTCTCATTAATGAAAGCAACAAGCTAGAAACTAGTCTGGGGATATTGGATGAGTTGACACTAGGTAGGGATTTTATATACAAACCTTGCATTCATTGATTATTCTGGCTTGCACTGAGTGGCTTTACTGCATGGAGAGTTTAGCTTCTGTGTAAACACTGGAAGTTACATGTCATGCAGTCATTGTGTTTTAGGAAAAATTTACCTTAATAATTCATAATTTTTTGCCTTTAACAGTCTCTGAATTTAAAGTTAAAAAAGAAAAATATATCAAGAATGGAAAATTTTTCAAGAAAAACTGGAGAAAGCATATTTCTTTGTGGAAATAAAGTTTCCAACATATTGGTATGTAGATAAAGTATCACTGTAGTGAAAGTGTATAATCTAAATCTCCATTAGGAAATAAACCATAAAAACTGAAAAGATGCGTGTCAAACTTAGAGATCTTCAGAATGGACTGAAATTTCAACCCTAGATTGCTGTTAAATGTGCGAATTGCTTGACCTTCAAAATAATAGAAACATTAATTGGTGAAAAATCAGACATTTGCATGAAAATGAGGTTATATTATTTTGTGACTTCCTTTCCAAGTTAATTTAAAGTAAAAGCAAGAATTTTATTTTGGTGATTTAAGTCTTTCATAAATAAAAAATCCAATAGAATTACTTTCTTTTTAAAATCATTTATTTACATGAACCCATATATACTCAAATATATTATGCACCTATTTCCAACATTTTAACTACCTCCTTGGAGTCATTATCAAGGATCTACAAATATATATATATATATACTTTATTGTTTTATATATATATTAAACTCATAATATTTCTTTAGCATTTAAATATAACTTCATTATATAAATTTTATTATTACAATTGCTCCCCCTATTTTCTATTTTTTAAATCAATTTTTTATTACATCTTGCACCAATGCACAAAACATTTACAAACCCAGAAATACCAACAATTTCTCATGTATATACTACTATAAGTTACTTGTAATTAAAATTACTGTTTAACAATTTGTTCTATTTAAAGCTGTTTTTTCTTTGTTAATATATAAACTGATAATAGTATGAATACTGAATCCCACCGCTTGATGGCGTCGTTTTTCACAAAATGCACATCAATATACTATTTTAGCGGCCTTAATTTTCAGCTGACACTACAATAGGTGTTTTTTGAGCTGTAACAGGCCGCCTGAGGGTGATGTATTCTATGATTACATAATAAAATACTGCCCATTGCATTGTGACAGTATTTGTCAAGTGAGCGCTCTTGAACTCTCACTACAGTCTGATTTAATGGTGGCCATATTTGAAAGAGACGAAACTGCAAAAATTCATTGTCGGAAATTTTTTAGAAAGCATAGTGGAATTAGTATTCCATATTAAGAATTGTCATGTTCTCATACATGCTTCCCTACGCTTTTGAACTGCACACAACTTGAAAAGGTTCTTTTCAGCAGAGTTGTTTCCAATTTCACGTGCAAATTCCCGATTACATGTGAAACCATGTGAGAACTGCAAGGGAAGTTGGTTCGAGGGTTCCAAAATCCTGTTACTTACAGCTTTGAGGCTTCCCTGTTATTTTATTTGTGAGTTACTTTTCTTACAGTTTTGAGGCTTCCCTATTATTTTATTTGTGTGTTACTTTTGCCTTTTTTTTATATCCCCGAAAATAGTGTTTTTTTTTTGTTACTTGTTTTGGTTCACAACTTGTCCAAAGTTTCGTTTATTTTGGATTCAATAAATTATTTTATGGGAAACTGTTTTGTTGTTCACATGATTATAAAGTAGGTAGGTAATATTTGATAAGTTTTATTAACAGTTAATTAAAGTAGATAATATTTTATTATACCAAAAAAATAAAAAAAAGTGTTTAAGAGTTGATTCAAAAGGCCCAACCCAAAAATATATATATATATAAAATAATAATAAAGAACTGTGTGGTAACATAATAAAATGTTCAAAAAGAAAATCCAAAAAGAAGTCAATAATTAAAAATCAAAACAAACCTTTCCCGCCGCCCCACCTCCCCTGGCTTAAAAAAAAAAGTGTTCTTTAAAAACGAACTGTTTATGTCTTTTTTAAAATTAAAGGCCCAAAAATTAAGCAAGAACTTTTTGCTATCATATAATATAGCTTTCTGTAATGTAAAAATTTGAAACAAAAAAATAAAAAAGCCTCAATAAATTTTAAAAACAAGATGACAATTCAAAATCAAAACAACCCCTCCGCCCTCTAAAAAACCAAGTGTTTGTTTATTCAAAGGTACCGAATTGTTGAAGTCTTTCAGCAAATCAAACCAACCAAAAAAAAAAAAGATAAGTTCAAAGCAAACAACCAACCCCTCCACCATCTAAAAATGACAGTGTTATCATATTTTTGTGTAAACAAACTGATGGAGCATTAATCGATAAGTTTAAAGCAAACCAACACCATCTAAAAACCAAGTGTTCTTTAAAAAAAACGAATCAAAAAAAAAAAAACGGGTGAAAAAAAAAAACTTTGGTTTACTGTAAAAAATATTATGTAAAGAAACTGACGGATAGTTAGTCGATAATTTCAAAACAAACCAACACCCCTAGACCATCTAAAAGCATTTGTTTATTAAATGAAAAAAAAAACCCAGGTGGAATAAACAAAAACTATGTTGGTTTACCATAATATTATGTAAACCAAACAGAAGAGCCAACGACGAAAAAAAAATTAAAAACCGTTTGAAAAAAAAACAAAATCTTTTACCGTAATATGTAAACAAACAGACGCCCACGAATCAGTATATTGATGTGCGCTGGGTGAAAAAGAGTGCCATCAAACGGTAGGGTTCATTATTCATACTATTACCTATAAACTTTCTTTTAACATTCTTTGTATAATTTAATCTTTTCTAACATATATCAAAATTTCTATGTTTAAATTCCTTACTACCATATATATAAATATTTGAATTCTTATCAACATAATGTATTGGATTATATATAAGTTCATATAAGTAAATAAAGTTTTTACTATTGGATTTTTTATATATGAAAACATTTGGAACCCTATTTTTAAAGAGAAAATAAATTTATTATTTTATTAATAATGATGGTTTTAAGGGGAAAAATTTTGATTTATATTATGGAGATTATATTCTTCTGATTAATTCAATAGTTAATACACAAAATATTTTTAAAACAACCTATAAAAAATGTGTTTTAATAATTGAAGTTCAAAAAATTTAGATGCTCTTTAAACTATTGTTAAATTTTTTTCTGCTTAGATAATTATCCTTTTCATGATGTAGTTCAATTTAAATATAACTTTTTAAATACAAAGACGTTTAAATGAAAGATGAAATACTTTGTGCTCACAGAATTATTAAATATAGAACTTAATATCAGCAAACAATTAACTTTAGACAAGGAGGCAAACAATCCCTTTTTTTTTTTTTAAATCTTGCTAAAAGCATTTAAATGTATTTGCAAAGATGTGTGTTTTATTTCACTTTTAAATAAAATAAAGAATGTTTATAAATATTTCGTGACTCCTGTGCTATATTTTTAATAGCTTACAAGCAGGTAAGTTTCTTTTAATCAGCTTTAAAACTGTTAATATTTATTTATGAAAAAAAATTTATTTAATTAAAAATTAATTATTCCGACAATTAATATAAAAGCATTTTTGTGAACTTGAATACATTCGACAAATATTACCAATTAAATAATGTTTTGAATTAATATAATCCACTTTAAATTATTTTTGTATTTTAAAAATTTTAGGAAGCAGTAGCAACTCCTAAAACTTCAAGCACTACTTTAATTTTTTCACTTTTAAACATTTACTTCAGTGTGCATATCTAGAAATTGGTATTGATGAAACATAAAATATAATGTGGTTAGATTTGTATAAAAGAAACTGATTATAATTTCCGTCTATGATGTGTGTGATTATTGACTTACAAAAGCATCTCATTTAAAAATTGTGTATATTCTATTTTTCACACTTAAAGCCAATAAAATCTACTTAATATAAATGGTATTCAAATATATTCTCATGTTTGGGAGCTTGATATAGCTGATGGGGAGTCCAGACCTTGAACCTGGCTTGGTAAAATGTTATGGCTATAATCACAACAAATAGCTTATTACACATGATGCTGGTAGAGGGCATTTAAGTATTCTCATTCATAGTATTGAAAATAACGAAAACAAAGGCTTTTTCCACGTAAACTTGTTGGCAGTCTACTATTTATGGCTTCTGGTTTTTTTTTTAAATATGCAACAAGACATTGATTCACAGCTTAGCTGTAATTTGCCAAATTTTGCAAGTTTTATTATTTGGAATTGCTCTTTCTTACCCAGATGCACTATGATCTGTAAAAATATATTTTAATCCACTAATACAGTTTTTCAATGCTTTTCATAATGCTGCCTCCAGTTTAGTACTATTTTATAGTGGAACCTCTTTACATAATGTGAAATTAAGTTCCTTTAATATAATTGCCATATTCAGAATGGCTTTATCATAGCATACTCCTGGGTCTATATATACCCACAGATGTCTAAATTAGAGAGACTATTTAAAACTAAAATGTATTGAATATTTATTTAAAGCTGCTCATCCAGAATCTATAGTTTTAAATAAAAGTAAATGCATATACTCCTAAAATAATATATTTTTCACATAATAATGAAAAGGAAAATAAAACTTTTCATTTTGTACTTGTTGTCAAATATCACTTCCTTAGCAAGTGAATTATAAATAAAAATTTAAAATAACATCTAAACACCAAATCATGCCCTAAATTTATTTGTTATTAATAAAATGGTTGTTGCTTATAAGTGTTGTTATATGTTAAATACATTTTTTGTGATCAATTGAGTATTTTATAACCAACTTTTCCTTTGTTTTGATATAGGTGTTAGATTGGAAAAGTCAACTTTATATAAACTGGCAAGAGAATTTAAGATTCTTCATTTCCTATTCTTTTGCTTATTTATTCACTTTTTTAACATTAGTAGCCCATATCTATTCAGATCATTGTGGACTCCCTATGATATCATGGTTCACAGGTTTTAAACCTATATTCTAATATGTTTATCTATTGAAACATTTAAAAATTATGGCTTCATTTAACTTCACAAGATACTGCCAGCATGGATAACTTGTAAAATAAGAGGCTTTTGAAGTACTAAATTTATTACAAGTTGAATGGGAAGAAGAAATTTAATTGTCAAAGAAAATAATGAGGAAAAACTTTATTGTAAGATCCAAAATATTCTGAATTTTTAAAAAAATCTAAACATTGAGATTAATGTAATCATTACAGACCTGACACAAATTAATCCATTGAATTTCGTGTATCATTGTTCAACATCCAGTTTCCTTTCTCTGTTCTCAAATCAGAACCATAGAAATATTTTTATTTATAGATCCATCACTTTGCATCTATCATTGACAAATTCTGCTCTTGATGCAATATTTTTATGTATGAAAATTTTTTTTCAATTAAAACAATTTGTAAATAGTGTATTATTGTATATGAAAATGTTTGGAGTTATCCACTTATAGTTACTTAATTAAAAATCACTTAACTTAGAACAGCTGCTAATGAAAGCTAATTGCCCCATGCTAAAATGAAAGCTTCGGGCTAATTGCATTCAAAAGGATACCTTATTAGTGCCACTAAAACTAATATTGAAGCAATGGATCTGAAGTCCGATCCATGCTTCACAGCCTTCTATAGACTTGTTTAGTATTATAGACCTGAATTAAGTTTATAGTCCAATATCAGCAGGGTTTTGCATTAAAGCTAAAATTAATTACGTTTATATAATTTGTATTGCATTTAAATATTTTGTTAAATAAATTCCATTCTAAGATTAGATTTCTGTTAATAAAATTACTTGTAAAACCTATTAGTTAAACATATATATACGTCAAGCATATATATATGAGTTAATGCAAAATTCTGCTGAAATAAAATGCTTATTTTATTAAAAGAAATAAGAATGTATTTTTCTTTTTAAATCTTGTTAAAATATTTAGTATGATTTGATTTTGAGATAAGCCTGCCAACATTTTCTAAAAGAATGTATATTTTTAATTAATTAGCCCATTCAAGGCAAATTAAAGATGGCCTTCTCTTTCTTTTTTAATTAATAAAATTCAAACTTTAAAGAAAGAAATTTAGAGTAAAAAAGTAAAAGTTATGTTTAGAAAATGTTACCTTGAAACAAAGGAGTGGGAGGGGCTTATCAAGATCTAAGATCATACAAACAATAGAAGGTAGCTGACAAAGAGGGTATAAATAGAAGTGAGAACAAAAGACTTGGTTATTGAGAGTTTTCTTGCTGGCATTCAGATTTCCCTTTTGGAAATTTCAGATTTCTCTTGGGAGAACTCTTGCAGATTTTGCTTTTGCTTGTTGAGATTTTATTCCAAAAAGTTATACAACTGTCGTCTTTAAAATCATGGAGAAGTTTGAACATGCTCAAGCTAAAAGTCATATGAATTTGATGGATTCTACTATGCTTGGCTAGGCAAATAAATAGCTTTGCCTATCGCCGAGGTTCCTAAATACCATCAAAATGCCTTAGTATCCACTCAATAGCCATCTGAACTCTGTTCCATGTCTGTAGAACTTTTCATGAAACCATGCTACATATTTCCATTTTCATTGTCTGGACAAATACCTATCGATGGTTGGATCAAGCCACGCTGCTGCCGAACAGGAGCAAGGAACCAGGACGGTAATCATATCTCTCCTCCATTGAACTATTTACTTTTGACCCTTTTGTTCATACCTTTCTTAATTGAATTATATTATGAATTATTTTATTTAATGATATTTGTAATGTAACCATTTTATTAGACTAGTCTTAAATATATATATGTGTGATCATCTATATTTAACCTTTTTTCCTTCGCTATTCTTCATTACTAACATGTGTAAATATTTTGTATTCCATTGCGGTTAAGTTTAAAAGTTAATTTTTTTCATTTAAAATCTCTTTCCAATTTTATTTATGTTTCTAAATTCCATACGAGTAAGTTTCCTTTGTTTACCAACTTGATCTCCTCAATAATGCCTCTTGTCCGCCAGTAGCTTATTACTTATATCTGATTTAGCTATATACATTTTAAATAATTTTTAAACTATCTGTTTTTAGCGCAAAGCTATTAGAAAATGCTTTGCGAAAGATTTTTACTATTATACTTTATTGAGGAGATTCAAGTTGCCAATTTTATTAAAATGGGGAAGAAAAGACTTAGACCGCAAAAATATTATATCGTTTAATCTGTTTTTAGTGTCTAATTAGTTTTTCATTAATTTAGGGGAATAGCAGAGGCCATTAAAAACATTCTTAATATTTTAAAGTCATTAATTAAACATATTATTTAACTATAAAAAGCTTGAGTTTCCTAATTTTATTATAATGCTTTATTTTACTTTTCCAATGATCCAGGCATGCAAAACACATGTTTCTTAGTACTTTTATTGCACATTTAACTATTTAGCTCCATAGGTATTCCCGTCCATGTCTCTACCTCTGTTGCTAAGCTTTGTGGCCGGTGAGAAAATAATTTATGTGTGTCTCAGATAATGTTGTTTGTTCGTAATTAGCCTCGAGAATAGGCAAATAGGGCAGAGGTCATAGTATTCTTGATTTAATATCTCGCATATGGATGGCCTCGAGGTGCTTTCGCCTAGTATTCGAACTGGGTTAAACCAACACACATCATCTGACTGTCACAATATAGAGAAGAAAACATTGCAGTTTACATTTATAGATATAAGAAATCAAAGTATAGACAACTTTTCAATTGTCTTATTTATAAAAAATCCTTCCACTGGTAGTTTATGTATTGTAATATATTTTTAATGGACATTTAGATGAAAATGTGTAGAGATACTCATTTATAAAACTATCAAAAGATAACTTCCCAGACTAAGAGTGAAAATAAAACTCAGGATAATTGCATTCAAAAAAAAATCCTTTGGAATACCTCTCTAGATCTAATATAGAGAATAAAGCAATCAAAGTATAGTAAACTTCAATTTTCTTAGAATAAAACCCCTTCATTGGTAGGTTATGTATAGTAATATATTTTTAACAGATGATTAGATGGAAATGTGTGGAGTTATTCATTTATAATTACTTAATTAGAAAGCACTTTACTTGCATTCCTCTTGAAAGCAATTATCCTGATAGTTTTATTTACACTCTTAGCCTGGGGCAGTTAGCTTTCATTAGTGCTGCTCTAAGTAAAGTGCTTTCTAATTAAATAGTTATAAAATGGATAACTCCACACATTTTTATCCAAACATCCATTAAAAATATATTAATGCATTTATTATCAGTATTCATCTAAATGGACAGGTCCATTTTTTCATTCTCTTCATTGCCTGATCTTCAGTTTCACATTACTCTTTCCATATCATATCATCCAACAATGTCAATCTCTTTTGTCCTTCTTTCATACTTTCATTCACCGCTCCCTCCAACACACCTTTCATTAAAAAATATCATTATGGCAAGCATACACAATCCTCCATCCAATCTTACATCCTATAATCAACACATTTTATTACAATAATCAGAAACTGGTATTCAACTTTAAAAGATGGAGTCTAGAGGCCAAATACCTAGACTTTCTCATTAAATACAACGTTAATGGTCTACCTACTAATCACTTCCTTTTTTACAAACGAGGTCACAACATAGACCCTACTTGCAGCATTTGCATGAACGGCGATGAGACATCAGAACATCGCTTCTCACAATGTACGGGATTCAGAGTGATCCGAGAAATCATACTCTCCAACACCAAGATAGATTTCCAACTGATCTCATCTCTGAAGGATAGTATTAACACTAAAACCTATCCAATAATACGTCTCAATATTTCTGAACTATGCCATATGGGTTACACGTTGTAAACTAATCATGGAACACCCACAACCTACTATAAAACAGGTTTTTTCCAAAACAATGATTAAAATCCAGAAGAGAGACTAACTCCTGGCATCGTCAAAAACATTTGAGGATACTTGGACAATATACAATATACCAAACTAACAATCAGATAACAAATATGTGAAAGATCTAATGTTCACACCACATTGCACAACATAGACTCATCAGAACCCAAATGGAAATAACAAGATAGTAAGAACAACAATGTAAACCTCAATTGTATGGTTACACATCACTGTATACATTAGAAATAATAAATTGTTATTGAAACTAAAACACCTTTCATTAAATTATAATTATGTGTGTATATATATATATTGTAACGGTCAGAAAACATATGACTCGTAAACATAGTGCAGAATTCGACCACCATACAGAACAGCAGCACCATCGAGTAGCGAAGCCACCCGTGGTACTGAGTTCGAACATAGTTTATCGGTTCCACAATACAATCCACGAAACAATGCATCTGATGTGACATTAGTAAATATTTCCTTAGGCATGGTGGTCAAGGATATGCAAGAGACTCATGATTTTTATTCTCGAGTTAGCCAATAATCAAACTAATATTAATTAAACATTCATGTTTACATAATCGAGGAAATATTATATAGAGTGGGCATCGAATAAATGAAACATAACTGCAGACATATAGTTTAAAATTATTTATTAATACATTTTAATAAAATCATTTACTAATAAGATTTTAGGGATTCAAAGCTTCAGTAGCGGAATTTGCGACATGATTATATTTTAAAGAATACATTTATTTATTTAGACATTATTTTATATTGAGGATTTCAGTAGCGGTATTTCCGATACTGAAATGTTTACAAAAGGGATTCACTTATTTGTTTGCATAATCTAGCTACCTAAAAATTCTCGAGGAAGTATTTCTAATGCATGCCTTGAGGGATTTATACCTTTGCAATGCAAGAGTCTAAAGTATGGGTTATAAGAGTAATGGCAGACATATATTTATTTAATTAAAATATTTATTTATAACTAAGGGCAAATATTTATTTGAGAGTGAATTATGCAGATAATGCAGAGGTGGAGTGATATATACAATAATAAAATTAAGCAAAGGAACACGTGGTACGCTTTAGAAAGGCGAGGTGGAATGGCAGTATATCGAAACTGCAATGCCGCGAATGGGTTTATAAGAATATCAGACTGGTCTCTGCCTCGGTCCGACAAAGTAAGGTGTCACATAAGCATAACCAGGGACAAGCGGTACGTGGCGCAATTTGCCGGCTGGCTGCACGACATTGTCAAATCCTACGGGAGCACCCATTATGCCCGCTTGTGTAGGATGACTGGGGTTAATTTCAAACCTGAAGAATCCGGAATATTTACGGCGGAATAGATCATCGTGTCTCTAAAATGTAACACATGTATACTTATAAACGATTATGATAAGATTTAAATGGATTTCTAATTCGGCCCGACATTATCAACATTTACTAAAGAACGTTGGTGACTCTCAAAGAAATGTAATTTTCTAGAATTATTCATGATGATTTAGTAAATACAAAACATATATATAAATTGGGAATTATTATAACTAATACGTCAGCCATTTGCGAAGTAGTAGACCCCTGCATTATAATAAATGAAGCATTGAATGCGTGTCGATTTATATGAAAGTTAAGTTATTAAAGAAATTAAATATTAATGAAAATTTGACACGCATTCATTGTTTTAAACGATCATAGATTTAAACTTTGAAAATTGAGACAATCACTACAGATAGAATGTAGATTTGAGAAATACGCACCTAAGATAGAGTGAGGTAAGTTAGATTATTAGAGAAATTTACATATTAAATTAATTATTCAATTTTAGTTATACAAATGATAGTTTTTACATTTTATAAATTTAGATAAATAATATGAAGAAAAGCTATAGCATATTATTAGAGTACTCTAGAGTTTGAACACAGACAGGTACCTGTTTTATAAGAAGTTTTCTTATTCCATGAGTTTAGCAGCAAAAAATTCACGAGTGGCAAGTCTTTCTTGTATTTAGATATTCATTTAATTTCATGGCAGCAGCAGCTTTCTCATTCATTTCCGGCAGCAGATCTTCATGGTGAATTTATGACGGGCAATGGAAAGTTCAGCATCCGATAGGCCATCTCCCGGTGGAGAATAATCTAGGTGCTTTACTCGGTCATACCTTGGCAGGAACAAATTATTTTTATTATTTTTGGAGACTCTCAGTGATCGAGAGCAAAGCTAAAGTTTAAGTGAATGTCTCCAGCAAGTCTAAGATGGCCTCTCTTTTTTTATCTTGATCTTTCACATTTTTGTTAAGATATTTTTAGGTTCTATTTAATCTGCCCTGAGGATAATCAATGCATTTAGTTGGTTTTTTTAATTAAAGAAAGCTGCCGTTCTATTGTTTACATTTTACATTTACTAATAAATTTTGGGGAATTTTTCTTTAATTAATCTATTATCTATCACTGACCGATGCTTTTAAATTTCAAAAACAAAAAGGGAACATAAGATTATTTTAACTTTTAATTAAATATTACATCAGATATTTTTAGAATTATTATTAAATGAAATTTAAACAAAGCAACAAATACGAACTTTATAATCCAAAATAAATGATTAAAATTATACAAAATTATATAACTAAAAGAAATCTAAATTATATTATTTTATTCCTATTTATTGCGTTTAATTTGAGATCGAAATGTGTGCGTGTTTATGCTGAATTCTACATATATTTATACATTTTTAATATTGCTACACACACAATTCGATACCAAAAAGTTTAAATTTGGGCGGGATAGATCGGTCAGTGAGAGACGACAGAAAAAGGTGAAACTTAAGATTCAAATACGAATCTTACTGTTTCAATATATATATATATAAGTATAGAGGATTTGAACTCAGATTTTCAAGCACCCTTCAACAATTCACACTATCTCATACAACTGATACACATGTAGAAAAGATTAATAATCACCAATATACGTATTTCATGCTAAACCAGCACTCATCAGTTGGTCCAGATTATCATCTCCCACACATATTTATAATCAATGCTCAGGTTATATTAAGATAGCAAATCTTCATACTTTAATGGACAGGCTTCAATCCACTGCAACCTTAATATAAACTGAGCATTGATTATACATATGTGTGAGAGATGATAATCTGGATCAACTGATGAGTGCTGGTTTAGCATGAAATACGTATATTGGTGATTATTAATCTTTTCTACATGTGTGTGGTCGTGTGTATCAGTTGTATGAGATAGTGTGGATTATTGAAGGGTGCTTAAAAATCTGAGTTCAAATCCTCTATACTTACATCTCCCGGGTTTGTGAATAGTGCCTGGTTTTCAAATATTTATATATATATATATATATACATGTAATTAATTTCCTTATTTTGAAATACCAATTGATTACTCATTATTGAATAATATTCTGATAATTATATTTTAATAAATTTGGTTATCAATAATAAAGTAAAATATATACAAAATAATCTTATAATTTTCCAAAAATATTTTTTATGATTTCATATTTAATAAAATGTCTTCAAGATATTTTTTTATTATAGCATTTAAGAGTTTATTATCAAAATCTGTCCACCCATACAATCCCTCTACATTTTTTTAAATAATGTGAGCTTTATCTCAATTCTCTTCACAGTGAGTCAACTACACTAAAAGTTTAAATAGAAACAAAAATCTAAGCCTTTAAAATTCAATTAAAAGATGTTTTAAGTTTAGTAATAATTATATATTGGACATCATGTAATAGTAATTGTTAAACGACTTTAGAAAAATTCCAACTTCATTCAAACTTTTCAAATACATTCAACTGTTGAATGTAAATACATTCAACTGTTAGCAATAGCACACAAATTAGTGTATAATAACATTTTGAGTGAATTCACTTTTTCAGAGACTGATGGTCTGATCAATGGCAGTACTAGTATGTGAATCAAACCTGAACCTTTAGGTTTATGAATAACAAATTTAAGGTAATGCTCAATGAACTATGGATATGCTAGAAATAACAATGAGGTATCAAAAATGAAATACATGGATGAGAGAACATACAGGTATTTACTGACAACATTGAAAGAATTAAGGAACTGAAATGGAGTTGGGTTGGACATATTACTAGAAGAGATGATAATAGATGAGCAGTTGAAATTTTAAACTGAATCCCAAGAGATTGTAAAAGACCTAGAAAGAAATCATATGAGAAATGGATAGATGAAATAAGAAAGTTTGCTAGAAGTGATGATAATGGATGAACAGTTGAAATCTTAAATTGGTCTCCAAGAGATTATAGAACATCAAAAAGAAAATACTTGTGAAATAAAATAGGTAGATAAAATAGGGAAATGTGTGGGATGATGTAGAGAAGCTAGAGATCAGAGAAACTGGATTAAACTTGGAGAAACCTTTATCCTAAAGTGAATCAATGGTGATGGTTAGAAAAATTTAAATAAAGTTTGAAATTTTCTAAAGACATTTAACAATTAATATTAGATCATACAAATAGTTCCATATATAGCTTTGTCATCATCACAACAGACAGACACTAAAAACAAGTTTGTTTATTAATCCAATTTTTAAACATTTGCAATTATTGTGATATTAAATGTATATATTTATGATTTATTTATTTTTTTGTAAATAATAAACGGGGCATTTTTAAAATTCTTTTTATCAATAATTTTTAATGGGCTTCCATTCTATAATTTTTTTATATCTACCATTTATTTTTTTTCTAATTTCTTGAAAAATGATGGGTTGGTCACTGACTGTATAAACTAGTTATTAGGCTGCATTGTATTTTTTTTTTTATTATCAAAAATGCATGTTCTATTGTAAAAGATTTTAAGAACATTAACACTGATTATTCGAGTAAACTGAATTTCTTCTTTATGTTGTACATACTTAAATCTTTGTGTCATTTCATGTATTTAGAAGAATATAAAATCAGAACACATCTATAATGCAAAAATAAAGAATACATTATATACATTTCAATAGAAAAACAAACTGTATTCAGATAGTATTTGCCTCCAATTAAACAATAATTACTGTTTTATACATATATGTTTTATAAGTCATGTTTTCGGGAAAAAACATGTTATATAAAAGTAACATACTAATGTTTCAACAAGAAACACTTGATCTCAACTGGCTAAAATAATCATTGTAACATTACATAATCATTTCAATAAATTTCTAGCATCCACTGATTGCTATGGCTAGCACTAGGTGACACTACTGTATGAAGAAACTTGCTACTGTATTAAAAATAATAATCACGTGGTTGTTGCAAAAATAATTGTATCAGTTAACATCACATGATCACCATCTCATACTAGCACATAATTGTTACAAACAAGGCAAAACTCTCCATACAGTAGTGCTACTCTATGTCAAACAGAGTAATCAATGGATGCCAGAAGGCTTGATGAGTAAGCACTAGATAGGGATTTTATGCACAAGCCTTCTGGCATCCATTGATTACTCTGTTTGGCACAGGGTGGTACTACTGTATGGAGAGTTTTGCCTTGTTTATAATTGTGCCATGTTGGTTAGCTTGACTTAATTTGGGTAGTTTTTTATATTCATTTGTATGATGGTTTAACAAATGGGACAAAATAATACTATGATCATTCATAGGGAAGAATTTCTTCACACAAACAAATATTTAAAAAAACATGCAAATTTATGCAAAATAATCAATAACCAAGTAATATGATTATTATTTTTGCAACAACCATGTGATTATTTTACCCAGCTGAGGGAGGGTTATCTTATTGAACATCAATATTTTACTTGTATTTTAACACAGTTTCTCCTGAAAACATGATTTATAAAACATTTTTTGCCTGTAAAAACATTCATTTCAACATGTGTCTGTGTCTCTTGTCAATTAGTAGTAATTGATAATTTCTTGATAACATCAAAGGTTAAAAGTTATTTCTCATTACATGGATATTATTTCCTCATTTCTATTCTTTATATATACATACATACACAATTTATATCAAATTTACAATTAATAAAAACAGCCAAAATTAAACATTCAGCAGCTTCAAAGCCAAGGCAGACTTCTCAAGTGCAAAGTCATATCGCAAAACACATTTATATTAACCTATTCCTTAATTCTAAAAACATTCCACTTTCTTTTAATATCAAAATAAATTTTAAATGCAAAGCACAAACAAATTTATACTAAACTATTTCATAATTTTAAAAAATATTAATATATTTCATAATTTTACTTAACATTTCAGTTACATCAAAACAACTTGAATAAGATTCAGAATTACAAATTTTTAATAATAGGCATTCTTTGATTTATTGCATTCTTTTCATAGAAAATAACCACAATCTGCTCAAACCTAATTTTATGACCTTATTTCCTTCATAAATATATAATGCAGAATTAACATACCTTAGTTCTCCATTATATCGTCATGAAGTCATAAAATTATGTTTAAGCAGATTATGTTTGTCTTCTATGAAAAGAATAAAATAAACAGAAAAATTAAAGAATCTCTCTTATTGGAAATTTATAATTTTGAAACCATTAACCTTTTTATGAGCTTGATTAAAGATAACAGGAATGTTAATTCGAATTACAAATACTGGTTTGTATAAATTTGTTTTAACTTTCTATGACTTTGTGCTTGAGAAACATACTTTGGAAGTGAAACTATTAATTGTGAAATTTTACTTTGAATTTTAACTAGTTGTATTAATTCTTTGCTTGGTGTAATTTGTTTGTTTGATGCTTATGTATTATCTCTTCACTAGAAGCTTCCTAGACATTTTTTTTATCCATTTTCAAAGGTGTTGGGTAAATCTTGAAAACAATAGAGCTAAATAAAATGTCATATTTAATATTTCCTTTATTTTTTTTTAATATTATTATAAAAATATAACAAATTATACAAAAGTACCACAACTGATTGTAATTAAAATAAATTTAATAAAACTGCAGTAACACTGGAACAATTACAATAAAGCTTTTGCCAGTCTCTGCACAAATCACTGAACAACCACTGCTGTGGAAGTACTCTCCCCTGTTGGTTAATATTCTATAATTTTGGAAATACTCTATTTCATGTTCTTCTGTCAATCAAAGATCCTTCATTTTATTCCTTTTGGAAAAATCCTTTCAAAAAAATATAAATACTCAACGACAACCTTGTGTAAATATAAAAGAAATATTGCCAATGTGTGCAACGTATTAACATTTGTACATTATAATAGATATAATAAAAAAATAATTCAATTTGTGAATGGAATTTATAAGAGTTTTATTAATATTTTTGAAAATTAATAGATATTTAAAATCGATTTCTTAATATTTTTTAAACTTAAAAAGTAACATATGTTCGGTAAAATAATTTTGAGAAAAAAAAAATCTAAAGAAATACTTGGACACCCCTGAAAATGGATAAAAACTGCTGACAATCTGTTTTTGGCCTTTAGAAATTTATACATTGTAAAACACAAAGTAATAGATGTATGGATCTGTTAAGATATATTTGTAATTGCATACAGCTATTTACGTATTAATAAAAAAATTATTATTTTATTAACATATGAGATCTTAAACTCAGTTCTCAAGTAATGATTAAGATGATGATCAAATAACATATTTCCATTTTGTAAAGTTCATATTGAAGGACTCATAGAAACATAATTATATTTCCTGCCCATCAATTTACTACCATCTATATGAGGATCAGACTAAGAGTCTTTTCACATACTTGCTTGGTTTATAATTAGGCTACATCATATTTTTTGACTGTCACTTCCATTATGCCACTATAAAAGACTAACAAGAATGAACTAATACTCTCATCTTAATATTTAATTTCTTCCCCATTAACAGATATATTTCCATTTTGGCACATTAAGCTTCATAAACTATAAATAAGCAATGGAAATAATACAAGACTTTGGCAATTTCTAATTAAATGTCTTCTTTATAAAGATGGTTATTACCAAGTAGTTATGACTTATCATATTTACACCCATTTATCTTCTCAATTCTGAGTTTGTATTACATTATATTTACCCTGAGACAATTATATAACACTCTAGAACTATGAAAGAATGTATCTCTGATTCAAAGTGAATTGATCTATGAAACTGAATGAATTACATCCATCTTGAGTCCTTTTATATCCAACCTGATATATAGCAAAAACATATTCACCTTTCCGCAAACCCCAGCTCTTACTTCTGAAAAGTTGTTTTCTTTAACATTAATTACAGCTTGTTTTTCTGTTTTGTTAGAATCTATTTAGAACCAGATTATCAAATAATTCTTTAATTATGAAATCTTAATTAAACATATTTTTTCTGATTCTTTTTTAAAATATGAGCTGGAAATTTTATATTTAGTTCATAATTTTTTTGAATTTTATAATTCTACAATTTATTTTTTTAAAATATGGATTTATTTTTTTCCAATTTGTTCAAAAATGCAAAATTTTTAAATATAGCACATCCCGAGTTCTTTAAAAGATTAACAAGAATGACCCACGTGAAACTTTTAGGACTTTAAATACAATAACTTAGTGTATTAAATATCATATGCTTTTACATAAACCAATAGCATATTTTTTAATTGACAGAATTGTTATCATCGCAAACATCTTCATTTTGAAATCAATATATTTGATTCAAGTACTTATTAATTGTTATCATCATCAGTAGGAGAATTTGTATTTAATTTTAGTTTTTCAATTATTTTTATTTGATTATCAATTTTTATTAAGTACTTATCATATAACTTTCAATTAATTTCACATTCAATGAGCTCTTTGGTAATTCCCAATAAGTTCATCACTGGATAAATTATTTATATTAAATATTTTTATGGATGAATTATGAAATAGAAAAGAAATGCCATGTAATGATGATATTAGCAATTATGTTGCTTTTATTTCTAAGAAAACCCAAGACAAAGAAAAATAATGGGAACTAGAGCAAATTTTTAAACTTTAATGTTATTAAAAGTTAGCTAGACATCATTACTAACACATTTGTCTATTCGTTACCTAGAAATACCCCCACCTTTGTTAAAATATATATATAAGATACCTTTATCATTTCATGAACATCACTTTAAGTATTCAATCACTCATTGATAATATAAAAAATTCCAAGATTTAAAATAAATAGGATATTAATATTCAAAAATTTATTTACAAGGAAATATTTTAAATAAAATATATTTTATATACTTGGAGTCTAGATGTAGTATAGAGGATAGGAACACAAACTTTTAAGCTGCCTTCAACCATCCACTTTATCCCATACAACCAATATGCATGACCACAACACATTTTAAAAAGATAAATGATTTCCAATATCTGTATTTCATGCTGAACCAGCACTCATCAGTTGGTCCAGATCATCATCTCCCCCATATATATATAGTCAGAGCTTGGTTTATATTAGGATAGAAAATCTTCACACTATACATGAGGGGTCAGAGTGGCTTAAGGTTAACATGGACATGACAATAATACTTGCATTAACAAAAGATTTGGGCATTTCATTAGATTTTCAATGGAATGGATGGCTGAAGAATTGGAGGGTGGAATAGATTAAAGGCTGTCCATTAAATTGTCAAGATTTTCTATCTTAATATAAACTGAGTACCAATTATACATATACGTGTGTGAGAGATGATGATCTGGACCAACAGATGAGTGCTGGTTCAGCAGGAAATATTTATATTGCAGATCATTTATCTTTTTCACATGTATATGGTTGTGTATCAATTATATAGGATGAAGTGGATGACTGAAGGCAGTTTGAAAGTCTGGGTTCAAATCCCCTCAAATTACATCTAGCTTAAGCATATATTTATAATTACAGTAATATATATTGTACCTATATTGATATAGGCACATATAATTTTATCTAAAATTATATTATTAAAATAATCGTTCATAAAAGAAAAACATAAAATTAAACGTTGAAGAGTTTATTACAGTTTGTTTTAGAAAAGGATAAAAATCAAATAGTTTTCTAGCGTTAGTTTTGAAATAAAAAGCTACAATTAATTAATCAAAAGGGGGGAGGGGGAGTCTTGGTTTGAGAAATGAAACTAAAGGTTTACAAAAGGAAATAAATAGTTTTATTAGTATTCGTAAAAATATAATTTAAAAAGTTAAAACATACAAATCTCTTTTCATTCAAGTTTAATTAAATAAAAAATAATGTTAAAACTAAATAGTAAATTGTATTAAAAATATATGTGTGTATATATGTGCGATTTGTAAATAAATAAAATGTATGCGAAATAAAAGAAGATTATCATTAAAAACATGGCAATGGCTATTAATAAAATAAAACAACATGTTTTATTGCATGGCTATTACTAATTAAGCAATCTTCCAAAACACGTTTATCAAAGGATTAATTGATGCATGGCTATTACTAATTAAGCAATCTTCCAAAACATGTTTATCAAAGGATTAATTGATAAAGAATTCCGACAACAGATATTTGCCGGAGGATATTGAAAAGAAAACACTTCATTGGTATAAATACTGAATATTTTATCGGACAACGAGTTGAGACAATCAGTTCACAAAGTAATTGAGTAGTGCAGTTCAAAAATTAATTGAGCAGTTAACAAACAAAATGCAGTGTTGAGAAGATCTTGGGAACACACGTTTATCTCCAGTCCAGATGTCCGAGAAAACAGCAGATCTGCCCGTGAAATAATGTCAGCTTAACATCTTAGAAAATCTCCGTCAGTATCTATTTGTCTCCGATAGCAATAATCGTGAAAATCAGGAAACTCAGCAAGGAAACATCCCAGCCGGCTGGTAAGCATTCATAATGGAAATATCCTCACTGAAAGCAGCCACCAAAGAGAACAAAATTCTACGTCTACATTCAAAAGCCTAGGTAAAACATTTGCTTATTTCGTTTATACTGTAATAGCCATTGCATTTCATTAATTCGTATGAATCTTTCAAGAGTCTAATTATATGAACTCTATATCATACATAAATGAACTATTGATGTGTGTGATTAAATTTCAAATGCTATGTAGTCCTTTATTATCATTATTATGTGTGTGCATGAGTTAATAAGTGCGTGATCACTATATCAATATTTATTAGTTCTGTTATTAAATCTATAGGAATATTTAAACTATTTAGAAATGTTAATTTAAAATATGCGTGTGTTTTATTAGAATTATAAAATGTTTAAATTTAGTAAATAAATGTTAGTTAATAAATTATCTTTAAAATTAAACTTTATTTGTCGGTCAATTCTTTTTAACAAATTCTTTATCAAGTCTTTTAACCATTAATTATGTATAATCTATTAGTGATTACAAACAGCTGAGCTAGTCATGGATTTAGGCGTTGAGTTAGTGGCCATTGCTCAAAGTGCGTTATTTATTCATCCTTGAATAGATAGCTGGCGCCCGTGTTTATACACAAACAAAAAAAAGTGCTTTGAACTTGGTGTTGAACTCAACAGCCGAGAAGAAGATATGTCCTGGAAATGTAATGCTAGTTATATATTTTATAGCTATCGTTTGGGCATACATACTCTCCGAGTATGTTCTTCTCTGCCTAAGAGACCGGTGTTTCGAATGCACATATTCGAATCACGGTTCAATATATATATATTTAAAACAATATTAAATTCAAATGTTTTATTTATTATTAATCAAAATTAATTTATTGCTTATGAATGAAATCATTGACTTATTTTATTAAATCTTATATTAATATATTTGCATATGTGTGTGTATATATATCTATTGAACAATGGTATGTTTTGTGACTAAGTGTTAAGTAATTTGGAAATTTTTGATTTTATTTCTAAAAATCAGTTTTATCTAAATTACCAGATATGTATCCAGCCTATGGAAAGGCCATTGTTTTTGTAATAGTTTTTTTTTAATTGGTTGCTTTAACAAATTTCAATCATGCAACACATTACCGTGGGGCCACGAACTCTGTGATATCAAACTACATGACTTCAATTATACACTAACCAAAATTGAATGTAAATATGACATCTATTCTATAGCATTGGCATTAAAACAGGCAAAACTCACTATATCTATTGCGACACACAGCAAGCTCGAGTAATCAATGGATGCCAGAAGGCTTGTGCATAAAATCCCTATCTAGTGCCTACTCATCCAATATCCCCAGACTAGTTTCTGGCTTGTGGCCTTCATTAGTGAGGGCCTTGGATCTGAGAGCACTGCACCTAGATCTTAGGATCTAATACAACCCTCCAACAGCCACCTTTTATCTCCATTTAACTACAAAACTATGAGTCTTAAACCGAAAACACCTTAATGTTTTCAATTCAAGCCCATTAGCTTATATAGTCTGGAGATATTGGATGAGTAGGCACTAGATAGGGATTTTATGCACAAGCCTTCTGGCATCCATTGTTACTTTAGCTTGCTGTGTGTGGCAATACATTTAGCGAGTTTTGCCTGTTTTAAAACAGTTATACACAAGCATAAGTGGTGGTCATGTGATGTTTATTAGCATTGGTATTATAACATTAATATGGTACTATAGCAGGTTCTATGGAAAAGCTGTGGGTTTTTTTTAATTGGTTACTTTAACAAATTTTTTTAAGATTGAATGTAAATTAAACAAAAAGATTTTAATATTATATAATGAAATAATATATTTCAGGTTAGTGGTTCGAGATTAGATGTAATCCATAGAAAGGTTAAATTAATAGGGGAGACAGTTGATAAGGTTTATTAAAAAAAGTTAGCAAGAGTTACTAAATGGACATTCATTATTAAATGAAAATAAAGATAATTCTCTAAGTATGTGTGTATATGTTGCTATAAAATCATATATATATATATGTGTGTGTGTGTGTTTGTAAAAAAAAAATAATATAGCAAATAAATATAATTTGAGAACAAATTTTATTTTTAGGTTTTAATTTTAAAAAATGTTTACATTGTGATAAAAATTAATAGATATATTGGATAAAACAATCAAGCATTGGTAGCCTAGCGGTTAGCATATCTGCCTTCCAAGCAGCTGGCCCAGGTTCGCTTCCCAGTCAACGCTTTGCCATATAAAAAAAAATAGATAAAACACAAAATAATCATTATCTATTGATGATAAACAGAGCAAAACTCTCCATACAGTATTGCCACCTGTGCTAAACAGAGTAATCAATGGATGCCAGAAGGCTTGTGCATAAAATCCCTATCTAATGCCTACTCATCCAATATCCCCAGACTAGTTTCTGGCTTGTGGCCTTCATCAGTGAGGAGCTTTGGATCTGAGAGCACTGCATCTAGATCTTAGGATCTAATGCAACCCTCTAGCAACCACCTTTTATCTCTACTTAACTACAAAACTATGAGAATGAAATTGAAAACACAAAAAGTATTTTCAATCTAAGCTCAATAGCTTATATAGTCATATGGGTCTGAACTCAGTTCAGCACCATACATTTTGGTGTCTTTGGCTCTTTTACAACCATAGCCACCACTATCCTATTAGGCAGGATTGGTGTTAAACCATTAACCATCAAAAAAACACCTTCTCCTATAATAAAAATTAAAAAAGAAAAAAACCATACTGTATGGAGAGTTTTGCTCTGTTTATCAACAATTAATGTGCTAGTATAGGAAATGTGATCATGTGATCTATTGCTGACATGTAACAATGAGGTCTCCAAGTTTAAAAAAAAAATTAAAAGTTTGGAATGTTTATTATCTGTTAAAACTAATTAGTGCAGAATTAACAATGACTTTTGATTGGTCAGGATGACAATGAAGAGAAAAGATTTTCTAGATCATTCCCATGTTAACTACTGCAGAGGCAATATCAAAAAAAGAGACTTGGCTGAACTTGAAAACAAAATGTTTTTTTTTAATCTTACAAGTAAAGATAATTTAATTATGTCCATGTAAATCTATTGAAGATCGCATTCATCCAGTCTTCCTGGGAAGGTGTAGTATGAATTCTTCGCGTCAAACTTACTCGACAAAAAAAAAGTTAAAGTCTGAGTGAATCTTGGTAAGAAACATGACAATATTCAGATTTTGACTCCAGGAATTAACTGTTGTATATAATTTGTCTGAGTTTCTCAAGGAAAGAGGAAACGCAATAATTACAGCCACAAAATATGCATATTTTGAACTAATTTTTGACAAAAGAGCTCTTATATTTAAACAAGGGTTTTCTAATTTGTTGCCAGCAAGGTCTGTAAGTTTAAACATTTTTTTAAATATCTGCTTTGGAACATTTTAAAAGAAAGAGATTTCAACTTTTAAAAAAAAATACCTCTGTACACTTTATTTCATATATGTCATACATATTGGTAACTATGGTATTCATTATTAATATAATATTATAGATCATAAATTCAATGCGATAGCTTCCACTGCCTGTATAGAATTATAACTTTAATTAAAAATCTTAATGGTTTGGGGTATAAACTTTAATAGTTGATCAATATTAGAGATAAGGAATGCTACTATTGAAATTGAAATTATAATTACTAGTTAGTTGTTTTTTTGTTTGTTTATTTAAAAAAAGAGAGAGAACTAAATTTCATCTGCTAAATAGATCATATTTAAAATAGAATAGCTTAAAATTTTGAGAATTTATATAGCTTCAAGTAAAAAAAATAGGGTCTTAAAGGAGAGTCTTACATATCAAAGTATTTATATTAAGAAAAACAATATTTACAGTTCATATTCCTAATCTTCAGAAACATTCTAATGAATTTAAATTAGAATTTACAAATCGGTATTAGTAGATTAGTAGATTTTGAAGATGATTCAGATTTGAATGAAATTAATAGGAAAATAACTGATACACTTTTAAAAACTGCAACAAAGATAGCTGGTAGAAAAAAAGCAGCAATTGACAATAAAATTTCTACTGAGACTAGAGAATTTATGAAGAAAAGAAGGAATATGAAAATATACAACAATGATGCATTAAAAAGGAATGAATATCTCGAATTTTGTAAAATGGTGTGGAAAACAGTTGAAAATGATATAAGAAAGCATAACTGTGAACTAGCAAGGAAAGCTGTAGAAGAGAATAAAAGTCTAAAGAGTGTAAAACAGCATTTTGGTATTGGTAGGAAATTTATATCTGCAATAAGAAAAAAAAATGGCATTATTACTAAAAAGAGAGATGACATCATAAAATATGCAGAAGACTTCTATCAAGAATTATATAGTAATAAAGAACAAGTGCCTCCTATACATATTATATCTTCTGAATTGCCCAGAATTTTGGATGAGAAAGTGAGACATGCAATTAAATTTATGAAGAAAGGGAAGGCTCGAGGTAATGATGGAATTGTAATTGATATATTAAAAGAAGCAGGTGAAGAAATAGAATTTTTTTTAGAAAAGTTATATACCAAATGTCTAAATGATAAAGATGTACTGGAAGATTGGAAGAATGCAGTAATAATATTAATATTTAAAAAAGGTGATAAAGAAGATATTAGAAATTACAGACCTATCAGTCTTTTATCAGTTTTATACAAAATTTTTACTAAGATAATTACAACTCGTCTACAGACAACACTGGATTTTCACCAACCAAGAGAACAAGCTGGATTTAAAAATGGTTTTAGTACAGTAGATCATATCCAGGTATTGAGAGAAATTATAGAAACGACAAATGAATATGAGTTGCCATTATGCTTAGGATTTGTAAACTATGAAAAGGCATTTGATTCTATAAACATTTCTTCAGTGATTAAAGCATTGGATCATCAAAGTGTAGATCCAGGATATTGTCATATTTTGAAGTATATTTATAAAAATGCAACAGCAACAATTAGATTACATAATGATAGTAGGAAAATCAATATTGAAAAAAGTGTAAGACAGGGTGACTCCATATCTCCAAAACTTTTTACAGCAATGCTGCAAGAATTATTTTGTGGATTAAAATGGGAAGCTAAAGGAGAGAAAGGAGATTATTTAAGTCATTTAGATTTTGCAGATGATGTAGTTGTTTTTGCAAATAATGCTTTAGAGCTACAGGAAATGTTGCAGGTGTTATCAGATGAAAGTAGGACTAAAGATAAATGTTAAAAAGACTAAAGTAATGTTTAATAGATTTTCTCAAAATATGAAAATAAAGATTAATTATGATGAGTTAGAAGAAGTTAACAGTTACAAATACCTTGGTCAGATTATTAATACAGATGGAAATATAATGGATGAAATTAATCATAGAATTAAACTTGGTTGGAGTGCTTTACGTAGAAATAATTTGATACTAAAAGGAAATATGCCTATGTGTTTGAAAAGGAAGGTTTTTAATAATATGTTTTGCCAGTTCTTACTTATGGATCTGAGACTTGGACACTTAATAGAAGAACAATACAGAGACTTCAGACCACTCAAAGAAGTATGGAGAGATGCATGTTGGGAATAACAAGAAGGGATCGAAAACGCAATGTATGGGTAAGAGAACAAACAGGTGTTACTGACCTCATTGTAAAAATTAAAAGACTGAAGGAAGTTGGGCTGGACATATTGTTAGAAGAGATGATAACAGATGGACAATTGAAATTTTAAACTGGATTCCAAGAGATTGTAAAAGACCCAGAAATAGTCCACATGTTAGATGGGTGGATGAAATAAGTAAGTGTGCAGGGGTGATGTGGAGAAGAGAAGCTAAAGATAGGAAAAGATGGATTGAACTTGGAGAGACCTTCATCTGAAGTGGATTGATAATGGTTGATGATGATGATAAGAAAACAAAGGCATACATCACATGACTATTAGTATGCTCATCATATTACATATGCATATGGAAGTGTGTGTAATAATATGAATTATTTAGTTATCCAGGCACTTAACAATTGATTTCAGTAATTGATACTAGTATTTGGGAGGTGTGTAACAGAAAAAGTAATAGTAGTATTGATAAATATAATGCAATTATGCAATCTGGATTTAATAAAACTATTTAATCATATAAATTTAGTTCTATTATTGTAATTTTATAAATACTTTAATGCTGACATACAACACAGATTTCAATATGTAACTGCTGTTTTTAATAACTTGATAGAATATTTCATTACAAAGAAATATCTACTGCAATTGTATATTGAACTGTTATTTTATCTAATTTATTGTATAAAAATGGGACATTAAATGTTGAATATTTAGAAAATTTTAAACTTTTCAAATACAAACAACTTCTTAGTAAGAGTAGTATTATTTTCCACTCTTCTTCAAGGCCTAACCAGTGACAATATAAGCATAGGAATCAAACTTATACTTTTAGATTCTTGAATATTGAATTTTAAGGAAAGTTCTAATCAGCTGAGATATTCTGTCAAATGCAACAGATAGTACAAATTTCATATATTTATATGCAGCCTCGTAAGTTCTTCAATTTTATTTTTAGTTCACCTTTTTTTAAGAGCAAGGTTAATTAAAGGCTTCAACACATTGTGTATTGCGGATTAACTTATAGGACTATTTTCCATTGTCATATGAATAGCTTCCTTGAATTTTCCCATTTTGAATTATTCACTTGGAAAAATACAAAAATATTATTAGGAAAAGGTGTAATGAAGAAATTTCAAGGAAGCTGTTCCTATGACAATGGAAAATAATCCTATAAGTCAACCCAGTGTGGCAATACACAATGTATGGAAACCTCTAGTTAACCTTGCTCTTAAAAAAATGTTGAAGGACTCAAGAGAGTTGCCTTAAAATTTGATGTTTAGAAATCTAAAGGTGCAAGTTTGGCACCTATACTAATAGTGCCATTGGTCAGGCGAGCAACACCTCAGAAAAGTGGAGAATAATACTACTTGAAATATTGTGTCATTACTAACCTGTGTTGTCTATTTATGTGTTCTTACTAACAACTTGTTTGTATTTGAAAAGTTTAAATAATAAAGTTTGAAATTTTCTATACATTCAACATGATGGAAATAGTCCAACATATTCCCACATCTAATATAACATCATCACAAACCTTCAGGTAAATTGACACCTTATCAATGCAATATAAAGGTATTAAAAATGTAAAGCTCTGTAAAATTGTAGAAATTCAATGACAATATAAAACATTAATATGTTCTTCACATTAATGGATGTGCTACTATTGGTTCCACTGCTGTAAAACACCTTCATTGGATTGGCCATTAAAATAAAAGAACAATGAAAGTTTACCTAAAAGAATGTTTTATGGTAAACTTGAGCATAGTTTTGTGGAAGAGATAGAAACTATCTATATTATAAAGATTATTTTAGACATCTAAAAAAAGTGTTTCCATTTGGAAGATATGGCAGAGAATAGAATACATTGGATAGCGATATTATCCTTATTGAATTTCTATAGAACATTTTCTGCTAAAAAGAAAAAGATGGTATCATAAAATATCAAACATAAAAATGGAACAGCATCTTCTACATGTGGTTGTATTAGTAATTCAAACATTAATTTAAACAGTCATGGCAAAATTCATTTTTAGAGCAGTATTTTTGGTTTTCTTTTCTATCCTTGGAATGGCTTCTGTATGCATTTGTGCCAATGGAGTGACCATTTCAAAAATACCCATCACTATTAGCAATATTTCTTCAAAAATATAACTTTTTTCATAAGGACATCTGTACATACCATGATAAATCTATACACTGAGAATTTCATGTGATTTCCTATGTTTGTACACTAGAAAATATTAACAGAATGAGATATGTGCTTTTTTTATCTTCCTTAAATTAACATCCAGTGATGTAATGCACTGTGGCTTCTCCTTTATCAGGGTCAGAAATCTCTCAGCCACTATGCCCAGAGAAACCTGTTAGCCACTTTCCCTTCCCTTTCTCATCCTGTTTTTCCCATATTCTTCTCTATCCTGCTCCATCCCATTTACACAACATAATCTTTGTGATCTCTGTGGCCTTTATATCTAAATCCCCATCTTTTTCCAAACCCAACATAAAAACCAAGAACCCATTTTCTGTGTAGTCACTTTACTTATATTTATTTTTCCACAACTTCATTATTTGTACTCTTTCTGCTTGCAGGCATTCACATTCGATTAACAAATGTCTATTTTATATGCCTTCCTTACACAACTTGCAGACTAAATCACCCACATTTTTCCATTTATGCATCAATTATTGTTGCTATGGTGTCCTCTATATAATAATACTGGTGATAATGTTGGGTAACTAGGCATTCATATGACACAATTGACTTTGGTCATTACCATAGGGGAGGGGGGATATTTGGGTTATTATTGACTAAGATAGTTTTAGTTATTTAATAATATATCAGTCAGGTGTTGTTCTATTAATAACTGCTTATTTTCAAAATCTAAAATAATTTCTGTTTCCCTGTTGTAATTATAAATTTATTTAACATTGCTGTGTGCATATATCAGTTTATATAAATACAAGTAGCTATAACATATCAGAATTCCCCTTACTTACATAAACTCGGTTTAATTAGGTGTGAGGTGATAAAGCCCTCAGGTACTGTTATCTCATGAAAACATCTTTCATAACGCATTGCAATGTTCATTATTGCTGTTTAAAAAAATATATTACAAATAAAAAAAAGGTATAGAAAAATATAAATAGTTTTTAGTCCAAACTAGCAATTTTTTTCTAATTTTTATTATTATCAAATTCCATTATTATATTTCACAACTATCCAACAGTTTTGGTATAAGGATGTAAAACTTGAATATATAGCAAAATAAGAATATAATCAATGAATACAGAAGTTTTATCATATGATCACCATTTCCTATGCTTACACAATCTGTTAAAACAGTAGTGCCATCCAATCAATGAATGCAAGGTTTATGCATAAAATCTCTATCTAGTGTCTACTCATCCAATATCCCCAGACTAGTTTCTCACTTGTGATTTTTTATCAGTGAGGAGCCTTGAATCTGAAAGCACTGCACCTAGATCTTAGGATTTAATGCAACCCTCCAGCAGCCACATAGCTTTACAACTAACTAAATAAGTAAAGGATGGCTGCTAGATGGTTGCATTAAATCCTAGAGGTGCAGTGCTGTCAGATCCAAGGCTCCTCATTGATGACAGTCACAAGCTAGAACCTGGTCTGGAGATATTGGATGAATAGGTACTAGATAAGGATTTTATGCACAAACCTTGCATCCAATGATTATTAAGACTTACACTGGATGGCATTATTGTACAGAAAGTTTGCTACTGTTTTAATATGGAAGTTTGTTCATAAACTTCCCCCAAAAGACTTACTCTATGGTTTTAATGTCGCAACAGAGTAGCAGATCTATCAAGTGAATGAGAAAAATATATAAAAACTTAATTAATCCACTCAGTGGAAGTATTTTTTTGGTTAATTTTTTATTTTATAAATTCTTAGAATGCATACAAGTGAAAACGATTGATTATTAATACACCTACAGAATCTAATTTTAGTGATAAATATTCCTATCCTCAATTTTTTATTTCTGTGTATAAAAATTTCTCAGTTTGTTATATTAGGTATCATCGATTAAAAATTTTAATTAGTTTGATATCCTTAACAATCTACTTTGAAGATGATATTAAATCGGCGGTTTTCAAGGTTAAAAAAAAAGGTAAACAAACACGCCTAAAATTTTATCCATACTTGTGTTGGCAGCTCGTGGAATCTAAGATTGCTGTCCCACGAACATTCCTTTAATGCAAAATAAGTTTTATGATTCAGACAGCAATATTGTATATAAATACAGCAGACTAACAAAAAAAGTACTCGTAAAATTCAATGTGTTACAGCTGCTTAGAAGTTAGAACTATTCACGTGATCACAAGTACGTTCGCTGAATAAAAATCCGGCGTTAAATACTCAGGTTAGCTACTACTTTAAAAATTATACATTAATTTAACATGAAACCCGCGATCGGATTTGCAATACTTCTTATTATAAAATGTACGAGTTTCGCATCTTTGCAGACAGACAATAGCCGAAATATCAATTCGATATTAGAAAGACCGTTAGGAGATTTTGCTGTCAAATTATTTAAAAGTGTATCAAAAAATGAAACTGATAATATTCTTTTATCACCTATAAGCTTATATACAGTATTATTTCTTACTCTATTAGGGGCTCAAAATGCAACGGCTACGGAATTACGAACTGCCTTAGAGATAAGCGACATTCCTGAAAAGTCGATTCATGAAGCGCTTAACGATTTTTATAAGACCATGGCAAAGAGTAATGAGAATTACGAGGTAAAATTTGCAAATAAGGTTTTTATCCAGACCGCCTTAAAGTTAAAAGATTCCTTCGAGAAAATTGTAAATGAAAATTACCGAGATGCTATCGCATCGGTTGATTTCCAAAATCCAGAACAAGCCATAGATACAATGAACAATTGGGTTAGTAATATAACATCCAATCGAATTACCGAAGCTATTACTCCTGAAGAGATTTCTCCTTTTACCCGAATAGTTTTAGTAAATGCTTTATATTTTAAAGGTATGTGGGAAAGTGTATTTAATCCTTATGCTACAACTAAGAAAATTTTTTATAATAATGGAAAAGATGCCGTTAGGATTCCGACAATGAAAAAAACCGGAGAAATCTTAACTGGATTTCACAAACTTTACCGCGTAACCGTTCTCCAACTTCCATATGCCAGTCGGGATTTTAGTATGTTTATATTTTTACCGAAGAATGCTTTATCTAACATTGAAACTAAAATAACAGATTACTCGACTTTGCGTGAGTTGATGAGTATAACTAAGACTAAGAAAGTCACTCTTGAGTTGCCTAAATTGAAATTTAACAATCATTATAATTTAAAAGCAGCATTAAATAATATGGGGATTGAAGAACTTTTTAATCCCGAACAAGCAGATTTATCAGGAATGTCCGGAACTTCTGGACAGCTTTATATTTCCTCTGCTGCGCAGAATTCTGTGTTAGACGTCGACGAGGAAGGAACGACTGCAGCGGCTGTCAGCAAAGTGGTGGCTTCAGAACGATCTTCGGGTGCGTTTATCCCGTTTTTGAAAATAAACAAACCTTTCCTTTTCCTAATTTATGATAACAGAAGGAATCTAATCCTTTTCTTAGGCAAAAAAAACCAGTTTTGATAACATCTCCTTACAATACTGAAACTATTTTATTAAGAAAGTCATATTGTATTTTTATTAATAAAGTCTTGAATATATTTTTATCAAATTTAGGTTTATCTATGTCTTTCTTGAAAAAAAAAATCGTAGTGCAATATACCCATTGAGCATAATCTGAGTTCAAATCTAGATTACATTTGGAGATCAGTTGAAGATTTATGATTCATTCAAACAGCGGTTCATGACCAGCCTAGATGGCCATTGCAAATTCTCTACCCACTTATTTTGGCAAGTGCATTGATTTAGAATATTTCTGTCAAACGTTCTATAGTTTTATTCACAAATTAATCTTTTTTACCATCAGCATTATGATTCACTAAAAATTGTTAAAATATATATAGATTTTTTAAAAAAAATAATAATCGAAAAATTAAATTAAATGTTATAATGATATTTGTGTTCTTCGTTATATTACTATAAAAAAAATTGTTCTAAACAAAGAACCGAAAATTAGCGTTAGTAATAAGATAGAAATAATGTTAAAATTTGTGATATTTTACTTGTTAATTATATATAGAATTATTTCCGTCTTCCACTATTAATTGTTAAATATTAAACTTTTCAAATACATTCAACTGTTAATAATATTGCATAGGTAAGTATATAATATTTCTAGACTATTATTATACTCTCTTCTTCAGGTACCGCTGGCCTAATCTGTGATAATATTATCATGTTGATCGAATCAGGTACTAAATATTGTTTTAAGTAGACTATTCTATCAAACGCAACAGCCAGTACAAATTTTACATAATTGTTTTTCCTTCTTTTTCTTCTAAGGACAAAGTTAATAAGTATTTCCAACTTTTATAAATCATTGTATTAGATTGACTTATGAGATTATTTATCATGATCTCAGTGTGATAATTCATAATGGTTGGAAACCATTTATTAATCTTACCTAAAGTAGAGATGATATTTCTGACTATTGCCTGTGATAGAATAGCATAATTACTAAAAATATTCAATATTCACAATTCTGAAAATCTCTCATTTGATTCCCATGCTAATGTCTCTGATCAAATCAGTAATATCTGAATAAAAGAGAATAACAATATTTGAAATGTTGTTTGCTATTACTAACAGTTGAATTTATTTGAAAAGTTTGCATTTTTCTAAAAACATTTAATAATATTAAATAATGAAAATGGGCTGTCCAACATATAATTATAATATTAAATTTAATTATAAGGGATTTAAACTCAGACCTTCAAGCACTCTACATCTATCCAATCTATCTTATACAACCCATACACATGGCCATATACATGTGAAATAGATAAATGATCTCCAATATATGTGTATTTTGTATTGAACCAGCACTCATCAGTTGGTCCAGAGCACCATCTCCCACACACATATATAATCAGTGCTCAGTTTATATTAAGATAGCAAATCTTCAAATTTTAATGAACAAGTTTCAATCTTCTCCTCTCTCTAACTCTTCATCCATCCATTCATAGAAAATTCGAGGATGGAATGCTTAAAGCCCTTGTTGATGCCAATATTATTCTCATACCTGTGTTGAACTTAAGTCAATCTGATTTCTCACCTATGTTCATTTAATTATATAGACGAGTGATGGGCATAATACAAGCTGAATGTGTAATACTTAAATACATGTATATTGTCTATACTAAACTTAATCCCTCTTCTGTATAATTAAAAGGTCCTATGTGTGAGGGGTCAGATTGACTTAAGGTCAACATGGGTATGACAATAATATTGGCATCATAAAGGACTTTGAGCATTCCATCCTTGGATTTTCAATGAAATAGATGGCTGAAGAGTTGAAAAATGGAGAAGATTGAAGCTTGTCCATTAAAGTTTGAAGATCTGTTATCTTAATATAAACAGAACATTGATTGTATATATATGTGGGAGATAATGATCTAGAGTAATTAATGAGTGCTGATTCAGCATTTTTCACATATATGTGGTCATGTGTATTGGTTGTATAAGACTGATTGAATAGATGTAGGGAATTTAAAAATCTGAGTTCCAAGTCCCTTATAATTACATTAAATTTAGTTTAAACAATATACATGTATTTAACTATTAAATATTAAGTTTATTAAAATCACATTTTTTAAAAATAAAATAAAATAAAAGCTTCTGGTTTAAATCTCATTGTTGTTTTGAGATTTACTAAGGAAGCTGAAGGTTTCCCAAGGAAGCTTATAATTTTTTTTAGATAGCTAAACTCAGTAAGATAGCTATCATTGATTAGTATATGGATTTATGGCTTTTCTTAGTGGAAAGGTGAGCATTTCTCATTTGGTCTTAAGGATTCTATTGGTTGTTTTTCTTGATAGGTCTAGGATTCCAGATGCTGGCAATGTTTGTGTAGTTGTTTTATTATTCCATTGCTTCTGAGCTTTGGGTTTTTTATTAATCTGCTCTTCTTCATTGGTTGCTTTTGTTGACTGTTTTGTATTTTTGACACCTGCTGTATAGCTTCTCTTGTTTGATCTTCGATATTCAGTTGGCTTTAGTGTTGCAGTTGTTTGCTAAGTGTTCAGTTTCACAGCATGCAAAGCACCTCAGCCTTAATCCTTTTATATGAATGGTCAGTATTGCATTTTGATCTACTATCTGTGTGGGGATATCATCCGGATTTACACTATCATTAAGCTTTATTTTGAAGTGAAAATTGTTGCTGAAAACCAGGATAGGGGTGTCAAATAAGTAAATTTCTTTTATATAAATAACTTTGCTAAATGGCTGAATTAATTTTTGCAAATCCTGTATGTTATATTCGAAATAAGTATTTTTAATTATTGCATTACAGTAGTTTTGTAAGCTTTGATTGACTATTATTAGTGCATAACTTCCTAATGTTCTCACTTGTGTTTAAAATCTTGTGAGCTGATGTTCAACGAAAAACTGAATTGCAACATGTCACAAGTTTGGATGCTCTCCAATGTATTCCACATTATTGTTGCTGTCAGCTCTGCATAAGGGAGCTCTCTAAGGAATTTATAAAGTGCTAAATTTCTATCAGTGACTGCTAACACCAGCAATTTTGGTGGAAAAAATTCTCTAAAGTGGTGAAGTTTTTTAGGGATGGTGCTGTTGAAATGAATGTTTATTTCTTGCAATTCATCTTGACTTCATATCACTGGGGAGGGCTCTTCATTATTGTTATCTATCAGCTTTAAATTATTTATGTCAGCTTGAGTTACCTTCCTAAATCTTGCTACCTGTTGTAGTGGCAGATTTTTTCAATGCTGTGTGTCTGCTGGTCTATTTTTGTTATGTTTGCATAAGTCTTGGCATTAGCTCCTAGTATTCATTTTATCATCATTTGTTTTGGTGCGATCTACACCATTCTCTTCATGAAATGATGCCAGGTTTGCTTATGATGTTAGAATTTATTTTCTGTTATAAACTACCATATTACTTACTTATTGTTAAAAAAATAACAGTTCATTAATCTGCCATCACTGTTTCTTTGATACAAAAAGGTTTATAATTTAAGTTATCACCTAGTTATTTTATTAATAATAAATATTTATCCATGCTATTTATCTGTTTGCCTTTCCTTTGTTGCAGCAGGACTGCAGCTGCCGTTTCTGCTTCTTCTTGTTGCTGTTGTTGTTATTATTATTTTCTAAAGATAAATTTTTAAACATAATGAAACATATGCTATATGTCTTTTATATTATTATTATATTATCTGTCAATTTAGCTTCATTTTATATATTGTAATTATATATTTGGCCATGTAGGCTAACATATAATAAATAAATTTCTCTATTATTATTACAAAACTATAAAGTCTTAAGTTAATGTCTTAATATTATTTATTAACATATTTTACTTGGCCTATTAAGCTCTTAGTTATTTAAGAAATACATAGATTGTGTAATATTTCCTTAAGAGTCTCAAGTTAATAATTTGAATCTAAAGATGAGGTAATTTAAAGTTTGCTAGGTTTGAAATAGATGCAATAGATAAAGTTTTATTTTGTATAAAATATAGTCATTTAATTTGTTTGTTGGTTTGTAAAATAAATGGCTTTAAAAATAATAATGTATAAAATGTTTGTGTATTTACAAGGGTTTAAAGTTAGAATTTAGAGATATTAAATTTAACACTAACTATTTAATTGAGATAAGTTTCAATTTAAATAAATTTCAATTTGAATAAATATTAATAACTAATTTAGCTTCATTTGTTTTCAAATCTTGGTTATTTTAAATACCTGTGAATGTATAGATATGTGTGCACACATTTGACTACATGAAAAAATTTTAAAAATAAATTTATTAAAAGTAATAATATTTTACTAAAAAAAGGATATATCTAATAATTGTCATATTAAAAGATTTAAATAGAATAAAAAGAGTGAATTTGAATTTAAAAAATGTTTAATTCAAAAATAAGTAAATAATTTTTATCAGAATCAAATAAATAATTTATTTAATAATTAAATAGAATTAATAAAATGAATTATGTGGTAATTGTCAGTCTAGACATCACTTGCCGAGACTGTCTTGATTGAGTTAAAAGTTCAGGAACAGATCAATTAAAAAGTTTAAAATTGTGCTAGGAATTTATTAACTGAAATACAGGCTTATTATACATCTGTAACAATATATATGTAATATATAGGGTATATGAGCACAGACTTTCACACAACCCATCCCTCTAATAAAACTTATACCCTTGAACACATATATGTCAAAAAGATAAATAATCACCAATATACCTATTTCATGCTGCTCATCTCTCGTATATGTATTAAATGGATTATGTCCTATACATGAGGGGTCAGATTGACTTTACATCAACATGGATATGATGAGAATCTCAGCCTTAGTGTGGCTTTTGAGCATTCCATCATGATTTTCAAGTGGATGGATGGTTGTGTTGTAGTGTGGAATGGATAGAAGTCTGTCCGTTAAAGTATGAAGACTGATATATATCTGAGTACTTATGGCATATATGTGTAGAGATGATAATCTGGACCAACTGATGATTGCTGGTTTAGCATGAAATATGTATATTGATGATTATTTATCCTTTCACATATATGTGTTCCATTGTATCAGTGTTATGAAATAAAGTAGAGAGTGGTGGGTTGTGTGAAAGTCTGTTCATATATGCTAACAATTTAAATATCCTGCCTCCCTATATAAATTGGGTTGGTTGAATAATATTGCAGTACATGAAATGCAGTGGAAATCTTAATGTGTGTGTATAAAAAGAACACATACACTATTATTAATGACACTCTTTACTTTATTTTATTTTAAATTGATTGGTTTTGTTTAACTATTTTTTTCACATTTTTAAAAATCCAATTTAAAAGTGTTCATTTTGTTTCCTTCTCTCATTTCAAATGTCTGAAGTTTTAAAAGTTATTCAGCTATTTTACTCTAAAGTATATGATTAACTGGCCTATTAAGTAATAAATCATGAGATGCTATAAATCATATTAATATTTTAAGAAAAGTCAAAGGAAACTATGCACACATAAGAAATCATGTTTATTTATCATTATTTTAAAACATTAGATAATTGAACTATTTGCTATCAACACCTGCTTTTAATATTTTAAAGACATTATTCCACTATATTAATCCTAGTTATTAATGAAGTGTTTCTTATGTCTTCACAAAACACTAACCTAAACATGAATAATTAATAAATCTTTTATGAAGACAATCACTCTTCGTTTGTTTTGAAGATACATGAAAAAGTGATTATATTGTACCAGTCGAAAAACATATATCGATCCAACAAACCCCTGAATACAGGTAAAGTACCTCAAGTCCGACCATGTCCAAGATACATAAGTCAGGTACATTGTGGATTCTGCCCTGTTTACCTATATCCCCAGGTTAAAGATCTAATCAATAACCTTTCTCGATGATAACATCAAATTCCTTTCCTTTCACCATGCTCGGAGCTAAGCCTTTAAGCATGAGATTCATTTTTAATTACATTTTTATGAGAACTTGGGTGAGTGATTTATATATATACTTAAAATCAAAGATTACTTAAAATAAAAGTAAATGAAAAGATTCAAAGAACACTGGAAGTTTTGTTTTAGATATATATATTTTAAACTCATTACTTATTTTACATTTACATTTAACTCAAGCTCTTAAAAAACATTCTTTACATTAATTTATAATTATATAATAAGTTTATGTGAGACCACGTCCTACATGAGATTTACATTAGCGGTTATCTGTTTTATTATTTGGTTTGCACAAATTTATTTTGTTTACATTTATTTAAGAAAGAAAAAAAACAAAAAAAGATTTTAAAATTAAATGACCATGGATTCTAAATTCTTCGTCCACATTCAGCGTGTCTAAACATTTGACCAACTGATGTATATAAAGAATATACATGTTATTTCTTTTTTATAAAAAAAAAAGATTTAAAAAACATTTTATATTAAAACAGACATCAAATTAACAATTACATCAAGACTGATTTGTCGTCTTACTCTAATGACACAAGAAAAGAAAATGATTTATTTTACTTTTCTTTATAAATAATAATTTAAATTTCAAAAACAAAAATATTTTATTACATTAGCAGACTTTTCTGGAATAGCATTAAACTATGCAGTGATTAAAAACTGTAAGCTATTATATAAAAAAAATAGATCAGTTAATTATCAAGCAAACAAGTCGCTTTAGTTGGACTTTTAACTAAAATCATTCCTTATAAAAACTATAACGTGTATTAGCAAAATTAAACGATTTTAACTAATCACGAATAAAGCTAAAGAATTGATTACTCAGGTCGAAGATCCTTGAGTAGAATCATTTCCCTATGGCTTACATATTAGATAGGCAAAAGAAAAGCAAAACAATGTTGGGTTAATAAACATATGAATGCCAATGAAATAAGAAAAGACACTTGTAAGATCATATGAGCCGGTTCACAAACATTCGCATGCCTATTCTAACGAAGAAAAAGAGAAATCGGTATGTCCACCTGTTGTGAACAAATACCTAAAGGAGATAGGAATTATGGAAAGTCCTTATGTCCACCTATATGGGTACCACGCTGACTAATCACCTCAACCACACTCTCCAGCCCACAGACGTATGCGTAACCGGGAGCCAACATCAAATGAATGACCATTTTAGGTCTGTCCACACTACTCCAAGCATTTTTTATTAATCCGAGATATTATAATCATCAAATATGAACTAATTATAATTAAATAGCCTTAAATGATTTAATACTGCATAGAGATCAATCTGCGTAACCAACTACTTGATGTAAATATTTAACTAACAAAAACTAAACATAAAGAATAAGGAAATTTACTTCTCAAATAAATCCCCCCTTCCCACTTTCATAACTTTTTAAAAAAAGGCATGATAATTAACTGACACTATCCAGCGGCGCTGTTACTAGGTCAAAATTATATATAGCATTTTTCTTCTGTTTTAATTTTAAAAAAATCTAAAATTATAGAATCCCATCCTGAGAAATCTATAACCAAACTATTTAAAAAACTACGGTAAGTTCATTGTGATATATGTATATTTGACATAACTTCACTTGTAAAAGTAAACATAGATCAACTTATTTTTATTTTAAAATTAATTCATTCTTTGCTAAAACTTCCTTCCCCTTGTGAACATAATTTGCTCTCTTAGCAAATTACTCTCTCTTTGAGCCCCCGTGAGTGAAGTTTGTCAAAGTAAAAAAATCAAAGCATGAAATCTCATACTAAAATTAATATACAAAAGCAAATAAATATTTTCATATTCAATAATCAACATATTAAAATTGTGATGAGCTTGAGTTATTAAAAAAAACAAATAATTTAAAAAGAAAAGGTTAAAGAGTCAGTTAAAAATATTTCCAATAAACATTAACTTTTGATATCCTTTTTAAGCTTTAAGAAATTACATTTTATATTCTAAAATCTGGACAACAGGATTTGAACTTTTCGGCATTTTACCTGGAGTTCCCCGGGATGAGTTCTGCAGGTGAACGTTGATGGCTGATGGCATTTGAAGGCAGGTTTTGGCAGCAGCATAATGAGGAGACTTCAGGTCCCAGAAAGAAATGGGTGGTGATTTTCCCTTAACTACTCACTGAACATTTTAACTTACGTGGAGACCTTCTGAAACTCTCTTTCTCTTGTTTTTCTTTTTTAAAAAAAGAACACTATTTATACCTGAGCATTGGTATTCGAATTATCTGCTGCCTGAGAGGATTTGTCTGTTTAGATCCTCTATGAAACAATAGGAAATAATACTTTGTTTCTATTTTAGAAAGTTTATACCTCCATAAGGATCGATAGAAATTTTAATATAATTTTTATCTAACAATGTTAAATCTCTATTAATCAATAGAAATTCCAAAGCAATACATTTTGGTAATTTATCATCTTCAGCCAGCAGCCTTTACAGACCACCATGCAATAGTTGCAGATCTGCAGCTTCAAAACTTCCCTACAATAAGCACCAACAATACCATAAGAGTCCTCACTCGTGCCTCCACAACTGAGGCGGTATTCTCCGAGGCCTACATTCTTTTTCAAAAAATTGACATACTCACTAGACCTCCGGAGGAAGCTTGGTTCTCTCTTGTGGGAATTCTACAGTCACTCATAGTACAACACACCAGAAGATCTAAAGGGCCTACAATGCTTTTTAATGAGCTGGAACAAATCTCTCACCAAATCAATACATTCAACATCGATAATGAGCCATTGGAAAGGTTGCTTAACCTTAAGCATCAATATAAGACCAAACAAGTGGCCATTGCAGAATACATAGCAATTAAAAGATCCAAAATATACCTACCTAATCAGCATTGTTGGACTAGAGCATATCTTCGTTGGGCATTAGGATACAAACCCAAACAATCCACGCCCTCAACAATCATCATCAGTGGTTCCAATTATACTGGAATTCATATGCTTCAGAAAATTGAATCTTTCTTTAAAGAAAGATTACAAAATTGTGAATCCAGAGTTGATCTCTCTTGGAATGACATTTTTCCAATAGGTAGACATGGCATCACAGAGACTGACATAAAGAATCGCTTAGCAGCCCTACCTGACCATGTACATCCTGGTATACATGCCGTACCTAAGTTTATGCTTCTACATCTTAGCAACATTGTGATTCCGATTGTAATGGGAATGATAAAACACCTCTCAACACAAAAAAGGGTAATTCCTAATCTTTACCCTATTGCAATGGTGCCGTTCTTGAAGAAAAACAAGGAACCCACTTCCATCAACAGCATTAGACCGATATCAATGACTCCTATCTTATTCAAAATCATAGAAGGAGTCATTAAAGAGAAAATAGAGTCCAAAATCATTCATAATATTTCAAAAAATCAATATGCTAAAAAGGGTTCATCAACCCTTACTGCCATGACAGAAGTTAAATTACTCCTCGACTATGTCAGATCTAATAGACTATCAAAACCGATTGCAGTTCAGATTGACATAGCTGAGGCCTTTGATACAGTGAATCCCAACATCCTGCTTGAACTTCTAGGGAAATACAACATTCCTTCCCAGATCATTCAAATACTAGATAACCTATTACATAACAGATTCATTCACCTCACACTTAACGGAACCTTAACAGATGGATTCACGCCTAAGCGCTCCATACCTCAAGGGTCTCCGCTTAGTGCATTGCTATTTTCATGCTACATAGACCCTCTTTTAAGGTCTATAGAAGACTCCCTCCCTGGAATTCATATACCAAGAATCAAGAAATCCATCACCTCCATTGCATATATGGATGATGTCATAATATTCCTTCCATCACATAAGTATCTCCAACCGCTTTACCTTTTACTGGACAAATTTTCTAGCTCATCTCAACTACACATTAATCACAGCAAATCCTCTACATGGCGAATATTAAAAAAAAAAAAATCCATTCCAAATTTCTTGCGGAGCCCCAAAATTTCTTGGGGTTCCCTATATATAAATCTCAACTCGCCATGACCAAAAGTATTCAGAATACCATCATTGAACAAGCTGACCACCTTACACAGGGGCTTTCGAAGGTCTATTTATCTCTGCAGGGCAAGGTCGCTCTGTTAAATATGAAAGTAATGTCCAAGATTGCCTATTATCTCCCGTTCATTACCATCACCAAGATATTCCTATCCAAAGTTTACAGACTATGTGCACGACTGTTTTGGAAGGGTCGTACTTCATCCATCAGCACAGCAAAAATGCAATTCCATAGAAAACAGAATGGAATGTCCCTTCATTCCATTCAGGCAATATTCTATCAAAAAGCACACACAGTGGTAGTCAACCTGATACAAAAATACGATAGCATCCTTGCAACAGAACCAATAATTCCCACAGATACGCCTCCACCTGAGAAGTCCTCTTGGATAGACCAAATCCTCTCCCATCTTTACAAATTCAATGGCAACTCCTCCGAGTGCTTTCTTACCAAAATCTCCATATGGACCGCCCACTCATTAATGAACCCCCAACCTTCACAATTAAGACCAAAACTTGGAGTAACAAATCAAAAAATTATTACACTATTCAAATTCTTATGGATGGAGCCAAAGTTCTTGGATTTTTTAATCAAGGCTAACTTGAATGCAGTTCCAACAAACTATTTCCTCCATTACAGAAGATTTATTAAAAACATAGATCCTTGCTGTCCTGTCTGTAATAGAGAGGAAGAAACCTTTGAGCATATGATTCTATCCTGTACTGCCTTGACATCTGTACGGCTAATGATAGCCCAAAATACCTCAATGGACTTTTATAAGATGCTGTCTATTAAAGATTGCATGAAAGACCGAAACTTCATTCACATAAGAATATCGACTTTTATTATATACTCACTGTGGATAACTAGATGCAAAATCACCTTCAATATCCCACCACCGAATGCAATGACAATATTCATCAGTACTTTAAACAAGATTAAAAAAAAAGATGAAATTATATCAACAAAGTTTCTTTATGAGAATACTTGGAGACTATTCAAAATCCACAGCATCCTAACATCCCTATAATTATTCATGGAAGGAACTGAACCTTTCTCTTCAAACCACATAGGAAATAGAGATCATTTTGTTAAGACTGCTGACCTTCTTGAACAACAAAATACCAAAAAATCAATTGTTCCAAATGGTCTACATAAAACACTCAGAGACTTTTTTAATGAAATTAATTTGTATTATTAAAAAAAAAAAACACTGGCCAACTATTCCCTTCTTCCTGTTCCCCATATGTATATAACCATATTAGCTTTTTTTACTCACAATATAAACATATATATGCAAAATGACTCAAAAGAGTAAATGTAATAATTTTTATAGCAATAATAAATTCTTTTTGAAAGTAACATTCAAAATTCTTATCGAGGTATAAATCTTTCCAAAAAGGCCATCTTGAATTCTTAAAGAAAAAAAAATTAGACATTTTAAATATATATATAAAACATATAAAAAAAAAAAACTCAAAAGTTATTATTTGAATTTTTTCTTTTTAATAAATACAATAAATTGATGAGTTAATATAATTAAACATTATTAGTACTATCCAAAATAAATTTTACTAATTTATCCAGGATAGTTGTGTTAAAAAAAAATGTTTTAAGAATAATAATAATAATAAAAAAATGTTAAAAAATATATTTATCTACATAGGTAGGCTTTAATTCAACCCCCTTAATAAGTGATTAGGTAGGTCAGACAGTGAAATGACAAATCTGACTCAGATTTACCATTTCACACTCCCCCACTTCACAAAAAAAATATCTATACATATATATTTTTGAACACATATATAAATTTTTGAAATCTTCCAAGTCACACAGTTCCAACCAGCACTCTCTCTCACCCTATCTATTCTTTGATTACAGTCTGAAATGTCTTATTCTTTTGAATTAAGCATTTCTTCTAAATTTGATATACATCCAAAAATTTTTTTCATTTTTCAGTCCAGTTATACAAATTCCTGCTGTTTACTGAAATATCAATCTGGATTAATTAATTTGTTACTATTTCCCTGGATATGGTGGGACATGTGGCATTAGATGCCTGGCATTAACATTTCCTTGTTCTCATAATAAAACAGCCTTATCCTGACCTTTTCTTTGAATCTTGTAGGGGCCATGGAAAAGTGAGAAGAATTTTTTTAATGTTCTCTTGGTTATATTTCTAAGTTTTTGTGCTCTAAGCCCTACCATATTTGAAACACCTGGATGTGGATCAGTTGGGATATCAATGACAGCCCCTGTGAGCCATTTGACGGGGTTTGAACCTTATTGTTAGTGGTCTTCTGATTGGCTTCTGTTTCATTTATGGGTATTTGATCATGGCTGTGGTTTTCATCTTCTGGCATCTGAATTTTTGCTGGTTCATCACTGGTGATATTTTTCATTTCCCTCTTCATGAGTGTGTCTTTCTTGACCGATTCTTGGGTTAAATCCAGTTTCCTTTCCATCTGGCATTCTTCTGCTCCCAGTATTCTTTCTACTGCTTCTCAGTGCTTTTGCAGCTCTTCCTTGATTTCAGACATAATTGTTGCCCTAAAGTTATTCATCATCATCTTTAAATTTTCCATCATCATGGACATCATCTCAGACATCAACCTCTCCACATTTTTATGTTGCTCATCCACCTGCTCCTCTTTTGTGGGATCCATCTCTAAAACAGAAAATCTTTATATTTAACTTTCTTCACTTAAAAAAAATTTTGAACTTTTATTCCGAGACTACTCTTTTCTCTTAATTTATTGTGGGAATTTTTTTTTATATATTGTAACCTAATAAATGAGTTTAAATAGAAATAACTAAGTAAAGGTTCAAAATATAACACTATCAAGAATTATGGGGAAATTGTTAATAACCAGTATTGTAACTCAGGTATATAGGCAGTAGATCTTATCCCCTTTCATTTCTTGGTTTGATGTTAAGTGCGTGTTTAAACAAATACTAAGTGAATATGGTCTAGCAGGGCGCCACTAGATTATCTGAATCTAGACACGGTTATATCTGATAACCTTTCACATGTACCGGGTTTGAATCCCTTCTTGGTACTTTATTTATAATAAAATGGAAGATTTTGCTTTTTGAGCCATATCACTATAAGCACTAATATTTAGGTAAAAGTAAAACATCCTTAAACCACAGTGGAGTTCATTGAACATAAATCATTTCTCAGATCTTAACATAACAAATGTGTTTCAATAGTTTTGTAAGTTTACTAGCTCAGATTATATATAACTAATTTAGGATGGCAATTCACTCATCCTTGCATGAAATAGATGATGGGATGTGGTTATAATAATACTAAGAAATCACTAAATATTATAAAATCAATATTTATTTATGGCCTTTAAACAGTTAAACAGCTCATTAATTAAAACGTTGATGACGATGATGATGATGATAATAATAACAATAATGACAAGGGTTTCAACTACAGCTTTAGAACTAAGCCTAAACATAAAACTAAATTTTATAAAGAAATGCATAATTATTGCTTAATTTTAGCATACTTACTTATATCTTAAATAACTAATATTCAACCATTGATGATGATGAATAATCACACTTAACAAAGACTACACTTAATGAAATATATACGCCTCGTTTAATAAAACAAACTAATATTTATTACTACATTTCTAACATATACATAAAATTTTTTAGATAATATGAAAACTGACATGAATAATAATAATAATAATTGATTATATAACAATCCTCAGATTAATTTTAAGTTCTTCCCCCTTTCCCTTCAAATGTATTTTGTATTAAGTTGGACGTCACATTAACCATGATTTTCACTCCATGAGAAAAATATTTCAAGAGAAAAAAAAATATTATCTGCTCATTAGCACACATACTTTAAAATCCAACATGTAAATAGAATAAAAAAAAAATGTTAGTAGAATTGAAAGAGCAAGTTTTAGAAACAAGTTTTAAATTATTTTCTCCCCCCTCTCTTCCAAGCGCTGAAATCTATACTGAACTTGAAACAAAATAATCTAATATTCTAATACTACTCATTATTTCACATTCACTCCCAATTATACACATATAAAAATATTATTATGTATGTGCGTGTTTTATCCCATAATAACAAAATATTATTAAAAACCAAAATAATAATAATATATCAGTTAAAACTAAAATCATAACACCATAAAAAAAAATTGTTTTACACATTAATATTGTAAAATTAATAAACAAATAATTTTCATACTTTCAAGGTCATTTATGAAGCTCAAAGTTATTATTAGTAAGACATTCTTGTTTTAATCGATCTGAATAGTCTTTAAAAGTTCTTTAAATAAAATATACCACTTTATCGCTAAAATGTTTCTTAAGACTGATATCATAAAGAAAATAGATATAAAAAGTCATATTACCGATCTTTTGTTTGTGGCGAATTTCCAAGGGTTCAAACTTGTCTATATTTCTGCAGCTACTATGTGGGAACAATCTCTTTCTTGAGGTGTATAACTATTTAATGATGATGACTCTATTGAGGTTATTTGCTTTAGTGGACAATTTGGAAATCATTATATTAATTTTTCTTCTCTTCCTGTCAAGCATGTGGATGAAATACAGCAGTTGTTTTCACATTTATAAATTTTCTTGAGTTTAAAATCAGTTGTTGGAACAATTAATTGGACTTGATGATTAATATTTATCAGTAGATTAATTCATCTTCTTTGAATGCAGGTGAATGCTTTCTTCCTTCTATTAAAAACATCTTATTTATCTGGTCAGTTGAAAGGTGTAGAATATTATTTTAGACACATCTTTTCTTTCCTATGTGATGTGCAGCTTCCTCCAGATGGTCCGGCAAATGGGATATACATATAATTTTTCTAGCCCGCCATTTCTTATATTTTCAACATTCAAATTTGATAGTTTAATAATCTGAATCAATCACAACAATAATCTTAATAATAATTCAAGACAGCTTTTTATATCCAATTTTTAGCTACCTTAACCAATCAGAGATAGCATCACTTGCTATTTTTGGACAAATTTGTTTTAATTAGATTTCTAATTTATTTTCAACTATATTATTTTTCAACTGAAAAGTTTAATCCTTTTTCCAGACACTTTTGTTTTAAAAAAAAAAATAGACTCAATTCTTATTTCCTTTCTTTTGTTTTTTTTTTTTCTTTTAACATCCAGGTAACACTTCAAATCTTTGAGCTTCCTTCTTTAGATCTTGATAAGACAATTTCAAAAATTATAGTTCTGACCCATTATAAGCTTCCAAAGTGAAAAACAATTATTTACAAAAAAAAATTGCTACAAAGATTGATATCTGATTAAACAGATTTCCTCTTTTAACAAACAATTGTACAAAAAAAATAATTTAACCGATTTAATACTTCCTTTTCTTTCAATATTTAGGAAATGTAAAATTTTGTATGTAATGTACACACATCCTTCATTCTTTCAAATCATTCATAAACTAACCTTAAATACTATAATTGCTAGCTTAGTAATTATAACCCAATTATTTAATTAAATCTGTAACTTTTAAATCCCAATTATAATTAAAGAAAAGCAAAATAAAAGTATAGAATAAAATATTAGAATTGATCAAGCATAGGTTAGTTTTAAAGAAAGTTAAAATGTTTAATATTTGAAATATAAAACAAATAAATAATTTACACATACATTGCCTATATGTATGCATTATAACTTTGCTTTTTAACAGAAAATTTAAATATTAAATAGTTTAAATGTGTGTATTACCTTTCTATCAACACACAAACAAGTAAAGCATGTAATTGTGGACCCATTCTTTCTCTGTTTAAAGCTTTTATAACTGGACCTTGTAGGGTTTAAACTTGGATGCCCTACAGCTTCCTTTATGGTTATATAAAATTGTGATGATGATTTTGTTTGACCTTTTCTACATGCACATTACTATAAATTTGGCTAGTGACCAAATTGTAATGGCACAATATATAAGACTTTAATGGATTACACTACCCTTCCCTCTTAAAACATTTCCCATCCTACCACTACCTGCTTCCTATCTAACTCATCTCCTGATCTGTCTACCGCCTTTAGTTATACAGTTACATTACTTGCCACTCAGCTATTTTCTTATTAATGATCAAACAAAAAAAATTGACAAAAATTAGCTATTTTCTTATATCTAAATACAAATTTATTCTTTTTACCCCTGGTTGCTCTCCTGTGCCTGGACAGATTTGATATTGATCCTGTCTCACTTGGTTGATAACAATCAGTTTACATAATTTATTTTTACATTTAGATTTTATCGACTCTTTAACCAATTTCATTTTCCAGATTTGAATCTCATATAACACTGTTTTGTGTTTGAAATGACTTAATTAAACTATTGGCAATTTTTTTTGTAAGGGCACCAGCCAACAGTATATATGCTTTATTATTATTAACACTTTATTCACCCAAGTCTCTATTAACAACCATTTGTTGCCATTACAAACTTTTCATTTAGTTATTTTTTTATATCACAATATTTTACAGACTCTGAAGATTTATTTATACACCAAAATGTACAGGATTTTGTTTATTTTTCTGTTATATTTTTACATATGAAAAAAAAAATCACAGATAGAAAAAAAATCTCATATATTTTCCTTCCTCTTTTGAGTCTGTGTACATATATCACTTTTTAAATTCTGGGTACCAGCTATTTGTGGACCCATTATTTTTACTCTCTACCACAAAACAAAGCTCCCCCCCCAAAAAAAAATACATGTATATTTCACATATTTCATTTTATCAACATATTCATTCATCATGGTGTAGGTATTTATTTAAAGTCCCCACCGTTTTTGGGCATTCAAAACTCAGGAAAAAAAAAATCTTACATATATACATTATTCATTGTAATGTCAAAAAGCATAAAAAAACATTATATACATTAAACATTATTCAGGGTATTGCACAGTGTATGAAAAACATCGTACAAACTCGGGGAAAAAATCTTACACATATTTATTATTTAGTGTCATTCAAAAAAAACATTATATATATGCTCAACAATATACAGAGTATTGCATGGTGTGGAAATATCTAATAGTACCATGGATAGGCATACAAACCCGGGGGAAAAAATACAATGTACCAGTCAAAAAATGTCTATTGATCTAACAAAACCCGGAATTCGGGGAAAGTACCTCGAGTCCGACCATGTACAAGATAGGGGCAGGTACATTGTGGATTCTGATCTATTTACCTATATTGCCAGGCCAAAGATCTAATCAATAATCTTTCTCGATGATAACATCGAATTCCTTCATTTTCACCAGGCCTGAGCCGATCCTTCAAGCATGAGATTCATTTTTAATTATATTTTAATGGGAACTTGGTGATTTCATTTATATGTATATTTAAAATCAAAGATTACTTAAAATAAAAAATAAATGAAAGGATTCGAAAAACACTGGAAGTTTTGTTTTAGATATATATTTTTTGAACTCATTAATTATTTTACATTTAACTCAAGCTCTTAAAAAACATTATTTACATTAATTTTATAAATTACATAGAATTTTATCTTAGACCACATCCTGCATAAACAGATCCACATTAGCAGTTAACATTTCATTTATTTAGTTTGCACAATTTTTATTTTGTTTACATTTATTTCAAAAAAACAACAAAAAAAGATTTTAGAAGTAAATGACTACGGATTCTAAATTCTCCATTCCCATTGAGTACAGGGTGTCTAAACATTTGTATATCAAGAATAAATATTTTATTTCTTATTTTAAAAAAAAACTTTTATATTAAAACGGATATCACAGAAACAATCATAATAAGACTGATTCAACGTCTTATTCCAATGACATAAGAAAAGAAAAAAGATTGATTTTATTTAACTTTATAAAGAATAATTTAGATATCAAATAAAATAATGTTATTATATTAGTGGACCTTGCTGGAATAGCATAAACTAACCTGACAGTGATTAAAAACTGTAAGCTGTTATATAAAAAAGTAGATCAGTTAATCGTCAAGCAAACGAGTCACATTAGTTGAACTTTCAACTAAATCATTCCTTAGAAAACTAGAATGTGAATTAGCTAAATTAAAAGATTTTAACTAATCATGAATTAACAAAAGAATTGGTTACTCAGGTCGAAGATCCTTAAGTAGAATCAGTTCCCTATGGGTTATGTATTAGATAGGCAAAAGGAAAACAAAATAATGTTAGGTTAATAAACATATGTATGCAAATGAAGTAAGAAATATAGGTAGGGTCATACAAGCCGGCTCACAGATGCTCGCATGCCTATTCCAACAAAGAAAAAGGGAATTCGGTATGTCCTCCATGTTGCAAACAAATACCAAAAGGAGATAAGAATTACAGAGAGCTCTCATGTTCACCTACACAGATATCATGCTGATTAACCAACTCTACCTCAACCACACTCTCCAGCCCACAGATGTATGCGTAACCAGGAGTCAACTCCTGACACAAATAAATGACTGTTTTAGGTCTGTCCACACTACTGAGCATTCTTTATTAACCTAATTATAATCACCAAATATGAAATAATTATAATTAAATCGCCTTCAATGATCTAATACTGCATAGAGATCAACCTGCACAACCAACTACTTTACGTAAATATTTAACTACAAAAACCAACCATATAGAATAAGGGAAATTACTTCTCAAATAAATTCCCACTTTCCTAACTTTAAAAAAAAGGGCATGATAATTTACTGACGTTTTCTAGCGGCGCTGTTATTAGGTCAAAATATATAGCATATTACCTTGTTTCAAATTAAAGGAATACAAAATTATAGAATTTCATCCTGGGAAACTTGATAAAATTATTTAAAAATTTACGGTAAGTATATTTTGATATACATATATTCAACATAACTTCACTTGCGAAAAAAAAAATAGATCAATTTATTTTATTTTAAATTTAATTCATTCTTTGCTAAAAAAACTACCTCCCCCCTTGTGAATATAATTTGTTCTCTTAGCAAATTACTCTCTTTGAGCCTCCACGAATGAAGTTTGTCAAAATAAATAAAAAAATCAAAGCATAAAATCTCATACTAAAATTAATATACAAAAACAAATAAATACTTTCATATTCAATCCACATATTAAAATTGTTGTGAGCTTGAGTTATTAAAAAACAATATAAATGATTTAAAAAGAAAAAGGGTTAAAGAGTCAGTTAAAATATTTCCAATAAACTTAATTACATACTTTTAAATTAAAAAAGTTATAATACTGGTGGCAATGAATGTAGGTTCTAAGATCTGGTCGACAGGATTTGAACTTTTCGGCATTTTACCTGGAGTTCCCCGGGATGAGTTCTGCAGGTGAACATTGATGGCTGATGACATTTGAAGGAAGGTTTTGGCAGCAGCATAATGAGGAGACTTCAGGTCCCAGAAAGAAATGGGCAGTGATTTTCCCTTAACTACTCACTCAACATTTTAACTTACGTGGAGACATTCTGAAACTCTCTTTCTCTTGTTTTTCTTTTTTTTTCTTTTAAAAAAAAAGAACACTATTTATACCTTAGCGTTGGTATTCGAATTATGTGCTCCCTGAGGTGATTTGTCTTCAGATCTTCGATAGATGTTTTTTGTATAATTTTTATCTAACAGTGTAGAATCTCTATTAATTAATTAATAGAAATTCCAAAGTAATGGATTTTGGTAATTTCTGTTTTAATTTAACATTTATTTTAAACTTCTCATCGAGGTACAAATCTTTCAAAAAAGGCCATCTTGGATTCTTAAAGAAAAAAATCAGACATTTTAAATATATATATATAAAAAAAACATATCAAAAAAAAATTCAAAACTTATATTTGATTTTTTTTTCTTTTCCATAAATGAAATAACTTAGTGTGGTAGTATAATTAAACATTATTAGTACTAACCAAAATAAATTTTAGTAATTTATTCAGGATAGTTGTTTAAAATGTTATAAGAATAAAAAAAAAAAACATTAAAAAATACATTTCTCTATTTACATAGGTGGGTTTTAATTGAACACTTTTAATAAGTGATTAGATGGGTCAGATAGCGAAATGGCAAATCTGAATCATATTTACCATTTCAATATTCTTATTATCAAGCTCAATACATATTTATTCTTTATACTCCTTTTTCTTATACTCATAACATTATTTAATTAATAATATCTTTTAATGTTTATTATTGTTATACATAGAGCTCACAAAATAAACTCTTAACAAGCTTTGAGAATATCCTCAGCCCCAGACTGGTTTCTGCTACTGGCATCATCAGTGAGGTGCCAGGATATTCAAGCATTAGATTAAAATACCAGGACAAGCCCAGCACTTTATCTAATGTATAACTATTAAATAGCAGAAACCAGTCTGGGGTTGAGGATATTCTCAAAGCTTGTTAAGAGCTTATTTTGTGAGCTCTGTACATAACATTTGTAACGACAAGCTTATTAAATTAGGTCATGTGACATCTGACTTGATTTTTTTTATAATGTTTATTATTTTATTATAAGACCTTTTTTATTATCATTTAATTCGTGCAATTATTTAATTATATCTTTAATACCTATGGGAACAGATCAGCCCTTCAAGCAGAGGGGCAGAATACTATTGATAGAGTAACCATCAATAATACCTATGGCAGATCAAGACTATATAAATACACAGTTCAACCATATTTTCTGGACCTAGCACTCCTCAACTGCTGGAACAAAAACCTGCCATCCAAGGCATTTTATTTGTTTTGAGAATAAAACTCAGGTGCCAGCTGAACAATATGGTATATATAGACAGCATGCTTGGATAACAGGAACATGAATTCAGTGCTTGAAATATCCCAAGCTAACTCCTACTCTTTATCAGGGGAACCAGCGCATTTGACTTAACATATACATATATTTCTACCCTTAAATTAATGGTACAGTTACAGAGAGAGAATAGACCAAATAACAATTACGCAAACATTATTATTTATTCATGCACACATATTTAACATAATATAACAATAAACTTTACATCAATAAAATATAAATGATTACTTTCAGGTTAAATTTTATGATAGTCCTTTGTTAATGTTCATTTCATTTAAAATAAAGTGTCTAGACAGTTATTATTGAAAATATATTTATCTAGATTTTTCATGATATTAAGATGGCAGTTTCTTTGGTTTGTTTTTCATTTGTTTGGATTTTCCAATCAGTTGGCCTTTTGGTGTCCATCGATAGGGTTAGAGTTCATATTTCTTCTTCAGCTCAGCAATGGAAGAGAGTATGCAGTAGCACCTCCTTCATGGCTTAATCATTGGTTCCAAGTGAGGACAGTTGATTTTACTGAGGACTTGGGACATGAAGTCCAGTCGAACATTCCTATGGCTTTCTAGCAATGGATGTTGCTAATCCTGCTGCTTCTACATTAAAGTTGGCCACATCAGTAATGACTGTTTCACTATAGCATTTAAAACTTCTGAATATCTGGAATCTCTATGAATCTCAAAGTAACTAACAGAATGAATATAACAATAATTCACCCTTTTATATCTAACTCTCCCATTGTTATTTTCTTATAGTTTTAATTTTTTATGACTTAAATCTAGTTTAATTTTACATTTTTCTTTAATCTTTTTTCCAGATTAATCCACTATCTTATCATATTTATGCCAATGAGATTGTTTATATGGTTTTTTTTAAATTAATTCAGTTGTCAGTTTTAACTTTTTTATCAGCCAGGAATCTTTCAAACTAATTAATTTTTATTCTGATTTTTCACATTTACTTATTTTTAGTCATATATGTTTTTAATTATTTTAATTTATAAAAAGAAGAGAGCAAGTTAACAATTTTAGATTTTTCACTAAGATTTTATTTTCCTACCCTACCCTTAATAAACAGCTTTATTCTAAATGAATAATGCAATTTTTTATTTTAATTCTGTTTTTGAAAATCTTTTTTTTTTTCAAATTATTTTTCATTTTTCTTTTCTTAATAAATTTGATTTATTTTGAAACTATAAAATATGTAATGCAGATATGTGTTTTAGAACTATATCTCGCTAGTGTTACAATATAGTGATAATGTACAATGGAGTGTCAGAAACTCTTTTAATGTAAATTGATAGTGATAGTCTATGTCACACACAAATAAAAAATACAAAACTATTTTATAACTTTTTGAATACAAGTATGATATATATTCTTTAAGCTTGATTAATTAGAGGGGATTTGAACACAGACTTTCAAGGAGAACATTGGTATGACACTAATATCAGTATCAAGAAGGGCTTTGAACATTGCATCATCAGATTTTTAATGATGTGGATGGCTGAAGAATTAGAGTGGAGGAGATGGAAGACTATTCATTAAAGTAATTAAAATTTGTTGTCCTAATATAAGCTAAGCACTGATTATATATGTGTGTGGTAGATGATGAACTGGACCAACTGATGAGTGCTGTTTCAGCATGAAATACATATATTGGAGATCATTTATCTTCTTCACATGTATTTGATCCTGTGTGTCAGTTGTACAAGTTGGAGTTGAAGACTGTAGGAAGCTTGAAAATCTGTGTTTAAATCCCTTCTAATTCTATAAAACAATATACTCAAGGATTTTCACAGTTTAAAATTTATCTATCATCAGATAATATTATACAAATAATACTGTGCTCCAGATACATCTATCAAGAGTAAAAAAAATTATTGGAAAGAGAATATACTGTTACAGATATTAAAATGTTAGATTTGAATTATTTCTACATTAAGAGCATTCATCATATTTTATTATAAGTAAGTCTATTTGTTTTTTTTTTGTACAAATTGATTTTTATTGGAGATGAAAATTTACAAATTTATTTTTAGTATGCTATCTGTATTTCAACTATCAATGATAGGTGATTGTTTACTATGGATGCGAAGTGGTATACCATTTTTAAATCATCTAGCTATATTAGTGACAAGTACATGAACCCAAAATTTCATTAAAGCAATGAGTGTGTGTGTGTGCCCAATTGAACATATACTTATATAGCTATTTTGCATTTTTCCATCATAAGACAAATAAATGTAATGTTGTCCCATATCTGTGATATATTCTTTACTAATCCATTTTACAATAAAACAGCAAAATGATTAATTTACAAATATTTTTGCCTATAATGATAGAATAAAAGATTAATTAAATGCTATGTGTGAAGTGTAATATTGTATGGTTGTGAAATGTGAACAAATGGTAATAAAATTAGGAACAAATTGGAATCATTTGGGATGTGGACATGGAGAAGAATAGAAAAAATCAGTTGGATGAATAATATAAATGAAGAAGTTTTGGAAAGAGTAATTGAAAAAAGAACATTGATTAAGTAAATAAGAAAGAGAAACTGGATTGGACATATTCTTAATATAGTTTAATGAAAGATGTTTTAAAGGAATGGTGAGTGGAAGAAAGAAGAAAAAACAGAAGATTGACATTGTTGGATATAGAAGATGAGAAGTGTTATGTGGAATTGAAGAGCTGGGCAACAAAAAGAATGGAGTAAAAAAATGGATGAATTGATGATGTCATTACTCAGCAAACAATAATAAACAGAATTAGAAGTTAGTTGTAATCTTTAAAAAATTGCAGAATTTTCAATTAAATTATAGCCAAATAAATCAAGTATTGAAAAGAAATATTGAAATTAACATTAAAACTCTGCTTTCTATGTATATAAATTGGTTAAATCAGCAGTCGGCAATGGCAACCGATGGTCTGTAATAGTCCCAAAGAAATTCAGATATTATTTAAATATGCTAAGCAATGACATCTAAGAAAATTTTTAAATAAAAAATACATTTTTTTTAACAAAACACTACTGTGACTTGAAAAACATCTACCTCAAAAGCATTTAATTTACACCTACTGGGTCAGTGGCATAGAAAAACAGGCAAAAACTCTCCATACAGTAGTGCCACCCAGTGCTAAACAGAGTAATCAATGAATGCCAAAAGGCTTGTGCATAAAATCCCTATCTAGTGCCTACTCATCCATGGCAGAAGGCTTGTGCTTAAAATCCCTACCTAGTGCCTACTCATCCAATATCCCCAGACTAGTTACTGGCGTGTGGCCTTCATCAGTGAGAAGCCTTGGCCACACAGATACTAGCCTGGGGATATTGGATGAGTAGGCACTAGATAGGGATTTTATGCACAAGCCTTCTGGCATCCATTGATTACTCTGGTTAGCACAGGGTGGCACTACTGTATGGAGAGTTTTTGCCTGTTTAATAATAGTTATATGCTAGCATAAGAGATAATGATCATGTGATGTTTAGTGGCATAGAAAAAGTAACAAAATAAGAATACCGAATTCTGCCCAATTGACTAGTCATCAAATTTGACTATGGCACACCCTTAGTAATTGGGTGAACTAAAACTCAAACATTTTATTAAAAATTTTGAAGGAAAACACATCTATAAAAATTATTAAAGAATAGAATACTATTCATTATTAATCTTAAATAATTTTTGTAGATACGAATTAGAAAATTACCCATATAAAAAAAAAATTACCCATATAAAACATAACAAATACGTAGTTATATATTCATTTATTTTTATGAAATAAAATGAGCATTATATTATCAAAAAACAAATAAAATTTAATTTTTTAACAAATTACAAAACATATAAATACAAACTTAGATTTACGTTCATATAACTCAAAATGAAACAAATAATTACAAAAAACTTACACAAAAATTATTTTAATATAATATTCTAATTTATTTTGTACTTTAAGTTCATTATTACAATCATTTAAGTATTTCTTTATATTTGTATCTAATAAATCTGACTCCATTCACAATGACCTACTTGTATGAAAAAATGTTCTCGACTGTAGCAGCTATTAAAAACAAGGGTACTTGAGTATTAAAGCTGCAATACGAAGCATGTATTAGACCTACTGTGCCTGTTCACATTCATATCAATCCACTGATAACTTTGTAATCTTTGTGATTTGACTAAAATAAAGTGCACACAGATCTTGTACATAACTTTCTTTGGCAAAAAAAAAAATGTGTACACGGATCTTGTACATGGTATTTTGGCAAGTATTACAAAGTTATCGGGAGGTTGATATGAATGTCAACAAGTGCAGTAGGTCTAACACATGCTCCATGTTGCACAACTAAAAATAAGTAAAACTTACAACCTTAATAAAAAAACTTTTAAAAACATTTAAAAAAAGGGAGGGCCTTTGACAAATATGTACAACTTTCAACATTAACAAACAACTTTTAAGAATGACATTTAAAACAAAATTTCAACATTAACAAGTTTCCAAAAAAAAAAAAAATGTAACTCTCACAAATATGTACAACTTTCAACATTAACAAAAAAAAATGTGACTTGAAAAAAAAGATGTGACTTTTAAAATAAAAAAATAAAATGCGATATTGCAATAATTATGACATTAATCAAAAAAATAGTTAGTTTAAATATACACCAAACAGTAAATGATTTTTAAGTAATTTGGATAAAAATACATTAACTGTATTTCTATGATACTTACCATGTAATATATAACAGAAATTTACACATTAAAATCAAACTTTTGATATTTTGTATTATCACAGAAAATGGAGATCAATAAAAAATTTTGCTCCAAAAATGAAGAATGCTAAAATTTTCATAAAACTGCTAATAAACATAAGTTCTTTTATAAAGAAATTAAACCAAAAACTCCAAAAAAAAATGCTGTCTTTGATTTTCATAATAAAACATTTGTCGGTTTCCCTACATGAGCCACCAAACATCCACATCCTCTTGCGAATGCCGATTGTAGTGTTGCAACCTTGGACATTACAACACCATTGCTTGTCACTGATGGCTTGTTGTTGGACATAGAGCACTGCATCCATTGAGTACTTCGTAATTTCCAAATATTGAAAAATAACTAAAAATGTCGAAGCATTACCAAAAAAAAAAAAAGATCGCGTTGAAAAAAAAAAATTTTGATAAAAAAACATTTTCATGTATATTTGCAGGGATTATTTTCTTTCAATTTGACATCATCATGATTTTACACATTTAGTATTGGTGTGAAAAGACCTATCTCCCCAACATTGCAACTTTAATACTCAAGTACCAAAACAACTATCGTTCTTGGATTGAAATGCTCCTTTACATGTGATTCGTACCTTTAAAATTTATGTTAGTGGTCTGCAATAACTAAAAGTTTGCTGACCACTAGGTTAGATGATTGTATGTGTGCACAAAACATGTAAATACAAATATTTAAATATTCTCTTGACATTAGGTTTAGATAATTACACAAGGCAAAACTCTCCATACAGTAAAGCCAACCCTGTGCCAACAGAGTAATCAATTGATGCCAGAAGGCTGTGCATAAAATCCCTATCTAGTGCCTACTCTTCCAATATCCCCAGACTAGTTTCTTCTGGCATGTGGCCTTTGTCAGTGAGGAGCCTTGGATCTGAGAGCACTGCACTTAGATCTTAGGATCTAATGCAACCCTCCGGCAGCCATATTTTATCTCCACTTAACTACAAAACTATGAGAATAAAATTGAAAACACATCTAAGCTCAATAGCCTATATAGTCATATGGGTCTGAGCTCAGTTCAGCACCCATACATTTTGGTGTCTTTGGCTCTTTAACAACCATAGCCACCACTATCCTACTAGGCAGGATTGATGTTAAACCACTAAACATTACATAATCACCTTCTTTTATACTAGCACATAATTGTTATTAAACAAGGCAAAAATTGCCACTCTGTGCTAACAGAGTAATCAATGGATGACAGAAGGCGGTGCATAAAATCCCTATCTAGTGCCTATTCATGAGCATGATGTGATGTTTAGTGGTTTAACACCAATTCTGCCTAATGGGATAATAGTGGCTATGGTTGTTAAAAAGCTAAAGACACCAAAATATATGGGTGCTGAACTGAGTTGAGACCCATATGACTATATAAGCTATTGAGCTTAGATTGAAAATATTGTTTTCAATTTCATTCTCATAGTTTTGTAGTTAAATAGAGTTAGAAGGTGGGTGCTGGAGGGTTGCATTAGATCCTAAGATCTAGGTGCAGTGCTCTCAGATCCAAGGCTTCTCACTGATGAAGGCCACAAGCCAGAAACTAGTCTGGGAATATGGAATGATTAGGCACTAGATATGGATTTTATGCAGTCTTCTGGAATCCATTGATTACTCTGTTGGCACAGGGTGGCACTACTGTATGGAGTTTTGCCTTGTTTAATAACAATTATGTGCTAGCATAAGAGGTGGTCATGTGATGTTCAGTGGTTTGACCCCAATCCAGCCTAATACGATAGTGGAGGCTATGGTTGTTAAAGAGCTAAAGACACCAAAATGTATGGGTACTGAACTGAGTTCAGACCCATATGACTATATAAGCTATTGAGCTTAGATTGAAAATATTGTTTTCAATTTCATTCTCATAGTTTTGTAGTTAAGTGAAGATAAAAGGTGGCTGCTGGAGGGTTGCATTAGATCCTAAGATCTAGGTGCAGTGCTCTCAGATCCAAGGCTCCTCACTGATGAAGGCCACAAGCCAGAAACTAGTCTGGGGATATTGGATGAGTAGGCACTAGATAGGGATTTTATGCACAGTCTTCTGGCATCCATTGATTACTCTGTTGACACAGGGTGGCACTACTGTATGGAGTTTTGTCTTGTTTAGTAACAATTATATGCTAGTATAAGAGGTGATCATGTGATGTTTAGTGGTTTAGATAATTATACAAAGTAATATATAAATTTAATTAGTTATATAAATTATTTATAATTTATTTGTTTTGATTTAATTAATTGTATAAAACTTATTTGAAAGTTATAGAAGAACATATTTATAGGGTTTAAAAGGATTGAATATTATATAGACTACAAAATTCTAATTAAATTGTTTTTATTCTTTTCATATATTTTTCCAATTAACAAAATTAATTCAATTAGTGTGAAATGTATTGTTACAAAAAGTTAGAAAAGGTAAAAATTCACATTGTATATTTTTTTAAATATTACCAAAATCACACCTTTCTTTATTTTGCCATAATATCCTATAAATACAATTTATCCAAACCACTTCAAACACTTTTTAGCAAAACTCTTTATTTCTATATATACATACACCTATGTTTCAACTGACCTCCAGTCTTCTTCAGAGCCAGTTTATTTTAGTTTCTTAAAAAAACGTTTTTTTTCCTCCAAAAAATTATCTTTTATTTTTTTACACTCCATTACAAAAGAGATTAAGATTATTTAATCCCTTAAGTAAGTTGTAAAAAAAAGATTTTTTTAAAAATATGCTATTATGTAAATAGCTGACTAAGAAATACAAAATAACAAAGCAATCCTCTTGGTAAATCAGAGATTAATCTAAATTTATTATAAAACAATTAGAAATTGCAGGCTCCAAATGCTTTTATGAAATGACAATATTCCTGCAATTTCCAATTGTTTCATAACAAGTCTAGATTCTTAAGATCTCTGACATTTTCCAAGAATGGCAAATTAACTAAGAGACAATTACTTTATTTTGTAATTTTGAGTCTGCTCTTTACATAAAATATTTGAAAAAAAAAATTTTTTTTACATCTTACTTTTTAGTTATATTTTAAATATTATTTTAAAAAATGATTAAAACTACAAAAAATCTGATAAAAATTAGTTTAATAATAAGATGTGAAAATAATAAATACCCTCTCTGACAAACAAATTAAAATATCATATAAACAGTGAGGATTGCCAATTCCTCTACAAGCTTTATGATAAATGCTTAGCCAGAGCCAGCACTTAAAATATCTCTGTCAGGAACCCCTCCCCAAACTCCTGACCATGGTTTCGTGCTTTGGCACTCCTCAGAGAGGTGTCAGGGTAGGTTCAGACACTAAATCTAAAAATACCAACCCAAAGCCAAGCACTTAGCTAAAAGTTATCTATTGAGTGGAAAATCTGAAATTTTCAGACATGTACATGTCTTCAAACCCAGCTATCCAACTCAAATAGCTATATGGGGCTGATAGATCTTCAGCCATGCCATATAGTAGTAGTCATAGCAATATAAAATTGCATAAGACTTTTTGGCAGAGACTATAAATAGTCAAAATAAAAGTCATAGATCAATTCATAGATCACATGACCCTATCTCTTAAGCTTGTAAGTTATAAACAGTGAGGATTGCCAATTCCTCTACAAGCTTTATGATAAATGCTTAGCCAGAGCCAGCACTTAAAATATCTCTGTCAGGAACCCCTCCCCAAACCCCTGACCATGGTTTCGTGCTTTGGCACTCCTCAGAGAGGTGTCAGGGTAGGTTCAGACACTAGATCTAAAAATACCAACCCAAAGCCAAGCACTTAGCTAAAAGTTATCTATTGAGTGGAAAATCTGAAATTTTCAGACATGTACATGTCTTCAAACCCAGCTATCCAACTCAAATAGCTATATGGGGCTGATAGATCTTCAGCCATGCCATATAGTAGTAGTCATAGCAATATAAAATTGCATAAGACTTTTTGGCAGAGACTATAAATAGTCAAAATAAAAGTCATAGATCAATTCATAGATCACATGACCCTATCTCTTAAGCTTGTAAGTTATAAACAGTGAGGATTGCCAACTCCTCTACAAGCTTTATGATAAATGCTTAGCCAGAGCCAGCACTTAAAATATCTCTGTCAGGAACCCCTCCCCAAACCCCTGACCATGGTTTCGTGCTTTGGCACTCCTCAGAGAGGTGTCAGGGTAGGTTCAGACACTAGATCTAAAAATACCAACCCAAAGCTAAGCACTTAGCTAAAAGTTATCTATTGAGTGGAAAATCTGAAATTTTCAGACATGTACATGTCTTCAAACCCAGCTATCCAACTCAAATAGCTATATGGGGCTGATAGATCTTCAGCCATGCCATATAGTAGTAGTCATAGCAATATAAAATTGCATAAGACTTTTTGGCAGAGACTATAAATAGTCAAAATAAAAGTCATAGATCAATTCATAGATCACATGACCCTATCTCTTAAGCTTGTAGAGGAATTGGCAATCCTCACTGTTTATAACTTACAAGCTTAAGAGATAGGGTCATGTGATCTATGAATTGATCTATGACTTTTATTTTGACTATTTATAGTCTCTGCCAAAAAGTCTTATGCAATTTTATATTGCTATGACTACTACTATATGGCATGGCTGAAGATCTATCAGCCCCATATAGCTATTTGAGTTGGATAGCTGGGTTTGAAGACATGTACATGTCTGAAAATTTCAGATTTTCCACTCAATAGATAACTTTTAGCTAAGTGCTTGGCTTTGGGTTGGTATTTTTAGATCTAGTGTCTGAACCTACCCTGACACTTCTCTGAGGAGTGCCAAAGCACGAAACCATGGTCAGGGGTTTGGGGAGGGGTTCCTGACAGAGATATTTTAAGTGCTGGCTCTGGCTAAGCATTTATCATAAAGCTTGTAGAGGAATTGGCAATCCTCACTGTTTATAACTTACAAGCTTAAGAGATAGGGTCATGTGATCTATGAATTGATCTATGACTTTTATTTTGACTATTTATAGTCTCTGCCAAAAAGTCTTATGCAATTTTATATTGCTATGACTACTACTATATGGCATGGCTGAAGATCTATCAGCCCCATATAGCTATTTGAGTTGGATAGCTGGGTTTGAAGACATGTACATGTCTGAAAATTTCAGATTTTCCACTCAATAGATAACTTTTAGCTAAGTGCTTGGCTTTGGGTTGGTATTTTTAGATCTAGTGTCTGAACCTACCCTGACACCTCTCTGAGGAGTGCCAAAGCACGAAACCATGGTCAGGGGTTTGGGGAGGGGTTCCTGACAGAGATATTTTAAGTGCTGGCTCTGGCTAAGCATTTATCATAAAGCTTGTAGAGGAATTGGCAATCCTCACTGTTTATAACTTACAAGCTTAAGAGATAGGGTCATGTGATCTATGAATTGATCTATGTCTTTTATTTTGACTATTTATAGTCTCTGCCAAAAAGTCTTATGCAATTTTATATTGCTATGACTACTACTATATGGCATGGCTGAAGATCTATCAGCCCCATATAGCTATTTGAGTTGGATAGCTGGGTTTGAAGACATGTACATGTCTGAAAATTTCAGATTTTCCACTCAATAGATAACTTTTAGCTAAGTGCTTGGCTTTGGGTTGGTATTTTTAGATCTAGTGTCTGAACCTACCCTGACACCTCTCTGAGGAGTGCCAAAGCACGAAACCATGGTCAGGGGTTTGGGGAGGGGTTCCTGACAGAGATATTTTAAGTGCTGGCTCTGGCTAAGCATTTATCATAAAGCTTGTAGAGGAATTGGCAATCCTCACTGTTTATAACTTACAAGCTTAAGAGATAGGGTCATGTGATCTATGAATTGATCTATGACTTTTATTTTGACTATTTATAGTCTCTGCCAAAAAGTCTTATGCAATTTTATATTGCTATGACTACTACTATATGGCATGGCTGAAGATCTATCAGCCCCATATAGCTATTTGAGTTGGATAGCTGGGTTTGAAGACATGTACATGTCTGAAAATTTCAGATTTTCCACTCAATAGATAACTTTTAGCTAAGTGCTTGGCTTTGGGTTGGTATTTTTAGATCTAGTGTCTGAACCTACCCTGACACCTCTCTGAGGAGTGCCAAAGCACGAAACCATGGTCAGGGGTTTGGGGAGGGGTTCCTGACAGAGATATTTTAAGTGCTGGCTCTGGCTAAGCATTTATCATAAAGCTTGTAGAGGAATTGGCAATCCTCACTGTTTATAACTTACAAGCTTAAGAGATAGGGTCATGTGATCTATGAATTGATCTATGACTTTTATTTTGACTATTTATAGTCTCTGCCAAAAAGTCTTATGCAATTTTATATTGCTATGACTACTACTATATGGCATGGCTGAAGATCTATCAGCCCCATATAGCTATTTGAGTTGGATAGCTGGGTTTGAAGACATGTACATGTCTGAAAATTTCAGATTTTCCACTCAATAGATAACTTTTAGCTAAGTGCTTGGCTTTGGGTTGGTATTTTTAGATCTAGTGTCTGAACCTACCCTGACACCTCTCTGAGGAGTGCCAAAGCACGAAACCATGGTCAGGGGTTTGGGGAGGGGTTCCTGACAGAGATATTTTAAGTGCTGGCTCTGGCTAAGCATTTATCATAAAGCTTGTAGAGGAATTGGCAATCCTCACTGTTTATAACTTACAAGCTTAAGAGATAGGGTCATGTGATCTATGAATTGATCTATGACTTTTATTTTGACTATTTATAGTCTCTGCCAAAAAGTCTTATGCAATTTTATATTGCTATGACTACTACTATATGGCATGGCTGAAGATCTATCAGCCCCATATAGCTATTTGAGTTGGATAGCTGGGTTTGAAGACATGTACATGTCTGAAAATTTCAGATTTTCCACTCAATAGATAACTTTTAGCTAAGTGCTTGGCTTTGGGTTGGTATTTTTAGATCTAGTGTCTGAACCTACCCTGACACCTCTCTGAGGAGTGCCAAAGCACGAAACCATGGTCAGGGGTTTGGGGAGGGGTTCCTGACAGAGATATTTTAAGTGCTGGCTCTGGCTAAGCATTTATCATAAAGCTTGTAGAGGAATTGGCAATCCTCACTGTTTATAACTTACAAGCTTAAGAGATAGGGTCATGTGATCTATGAATTGATCTATGACTTTTATTTTAAAATATCATATGATTGTTTTTTTTCTCAGTGATGAGATGTTTATTCATCAAGAAAAAAACAGATACAGTGAAACAAATGAAATTTCAGGAACAAAATGGTAAGAGGGGTGGATACATGTAAAAGGGAATGTGAAGTGGAGAGGAGAATTGGTGTGTAGTTCAGGCTGGCTAGAAGAGCATGTCTTTGTGATTGAGTCCTATGGCAGAGGCTGAGAGGATGGGAGTTGGAAGATTGCCCAAGTGTCTGTGAGTAGTGGAGATGGAGCTAGTTTGGTATCTCGGGTTTTGAGAGTGCGAATTAAGTCCAAGAGCTTTTGATTTACTGAAAGTACTCTCTGGTCAAGGATGATGGCACATCGGAGCAACCAGAGAGTATAGATGAGAAAAATTGACAGTCTAATGATTAAAGACCCCTGTTTCTATGGATTCTTGGCGGTTGAAGATGGTATTTCTGTGTGAGGAAAGGTAGGAATTGATGACATTTCTCATGCCAAGCAGAAAAGGACATTTAAGTAGGAAGTGCTGGATGGTTTCATTGTCAGTTTTACAGAGCTGGCATATGGGAGAGATCTTGGTGAAACCCCTACGGTTCACCAAAAATTGATTTATGGGAAGGGAGTGAAGATTTATTTTGAGGAGAAAATCAAGGAATTTTGCTTCAAGGGACCATCTTTTGAATTTGCGGATTAGTTGGGCATTGGTAAGTCCGAGAAAGGTAGGGGACACAATGGAGAAGTCTGCAGTCTGGTTGAACACCTCCCAGTACTTTAGTTTGCTGTTGATGGATGGTATAGCAAAGCCAGCCTTTTGTAGGATGTTGGCAACAAGTGAGGTCCATGAACTAGGCCTGCCATTGGGAGGAGGGGTGTTAGTGGGTGTGATAATGATATGCACAAGATTGGCAGGGAAGTGACTAAGGAGTGTGAGGATAATGTTGTGAGATTTCTGGATCAGAAGAGTGTTGATGAAGTGCAGGCGCAAGCCATTGAGGTTTTTAGGAAAACCAAGTTCTTTTTAGGCTAATGGCCACCACCTTTCTTCCCCAAAGAAAACGGGTGCAAAGGGAGTTGATTTTGGATATAAAGGAATGTGTAGGTAGAACAATGGGGAGGTAGTATGCTATTTTAGGAAACACTAGAAGATTGAGGAGGATGACTTTCCCATAAAGGGAGAGGTAGATGCCTGTGATAGCATTGAGGGTAGATGATATGCTTTGATAGAGTGTGGTCTGGACCTGAACTCTCATGTCCCTAGGAGACAGCATGAGGGAAAATCCGAGGAAGTTGTGTGGCTTGGCATTGAAGGTGGAAGGGATTTGTTTACCAGTTGAATGTTGCCAGGCTGCTGATTTATCACTGCTAAATTTCAACCAGTATGTATTGGAGTACCAGGAAAGGATCTGTTGAAGCCTGGGAATGAGATCAGTTGAGGGAAGGAAGACAACCACATCATCTACATAAGCAAGGCATTTGATGCTTTTGCTCAGTGCAGGAATGAAGATGCCCGGGAGGTCATGTTCTAGCCTGAGCAAGAGGGGATTCAGAAATGCAGTGAACAACAAAGTGCTCAGTGGAGAGCCCTGAGGGATGGATATGTTGGGTGTAAAGCCAGGGGCAACTTTCCCATCCAGGCAAACTAGGATTTCTCTGTTGGACAGGAGATTGTGGAGGATGGACAGAATGGACTCTGGGATATTCAGGTTTCTGAGGACACCAAGGAGCAGGTCAACCCTAACAGAGTCAAAGGCTGCCTGGATGTCTAGTTGGACAGCAATGGGCCTGCTATTTTGAGCCCGCCTAACATGCTCAGTGGTTATTTTAAAGAGTGTGGCAGCCCCAAGAGTGGAGCGCCCTTTACAAGCAAACTGTGAGGCAGAAAGGGCAGGAAGTATGGATTGTTCTAGTGACTCTTTAATGGTAGACTCAATCAGTTTTATGAGCAGATGGGCCTAAGATTTTTAAGCTCAGTAGGTGGCCGATCTTTCTTAAGGAAAGGGACTAATGTTACCGGATAGAGACCCTCGATGATGTAAGCACCTGAGGCCAGCTTGTTGATCATGTTGAGAGTAATGGGGATGGTGAACTGACTTAGGTGTAGAAGAAACTTGGGGATAGCATGAGGACCAGGGTGGACATGGTCAGGAAAGCTTTTCAGTTTGTTAAGTAGCATGACCTGGGTGATGCCAGGATCAGAACCAACATTCAAGGTTGATGGCATAGTGAAAGGAGGGTTTTCAGCTTTGAAAAGCATGTGCTTGTAATGGTTTCTCAAATGAAGGAGCAATTCCTGACCTATGTAGGATTTGTTGCTGATCATGATGGATGAGGGGGTGGTTTGCTTCCTGTGGGAACCAAGAGCCCACCCCAGGTAACTTCTGGTCCAACAATGCTGATTCCCCACATACCTTTGGGTGCGTTTTTGACTGAGATGTACTCAGCCAAGGTCTTTTGAGCATTGCGGTATTGAAGTTTCAGTTGAATGATGGTGCTAATGTATAATGGCCCACTCTCCTGTTCATTTAGTTGCTCTGAAATTTTGTCCATGGAAGCCAGCAATTTGAGTGGCCCTCGGGAATTCCAGGTGTATTTGTGGATGGCAGCTTGCAGGATTTCCACAAATGCAAACCATGCAGAGATGGGCTCCATTTGAAGGATATTGATTTTATGGAGGTATATATAAATTTCTGAAATCAGTGCTATCATATGATTGTTTACTAGATAAAAATATGTATTGGCTTTTTAATTAAGTAAATCAATATTAAATTTTTTTTCTACAAATGTAACGTTTTTGTCAGTTATATTTTTTAAATTTTAATTAATTTAATAAGGTCAATGTTAACAAAATTTTATTCTATAAACGTAATATTTCCATTGGCTCAATGGTTAAGAAATTTTCTTGGAAAGTATAAGGATATGAATTTAAGTTCTAAATGGGAACCAATTCTTTTTTCATTGTTAATTCAAAAATGTGGACATACTGATAGAATAACAGACAAAATATGGACATACTGACAGAAATGCAGACAAGGCCAGTTAATATAAAAGCATTTAAAAAATAATTTTCAGCCTCATGGCTAATTTTTTTAACACGAATAGAATTTTGTTAATTTAAAAATAGAGTTGTTTTAGTGTGTTCAAATTTGTTTTAAACCACAAGTCTGTATAAATTATTACAGTATGTATAATAAACATATCTTAAAACAGGCAAAAGTCACTATATGTATTGCCACACACAACAAGCTAGAGGAATCAATGGATGTCAGAAGGCTTGTGCATAAAACCCCCATCTAGTGCATACTCATCCAATATCCCCAGACTATGTCAGAAGGCTTGTGCATAAAACCCCCATCTAGTGCATACTCATCCAATATCCCCAGACTAGTTTCTGGCTTATGGCCTTCATCAGTGAGGAGCCTTGGATCTGGAAGCACTGCACCTAGATCTTCGGATCTAATGCAACCCTCCAGCAGCCACCTTTTATCTCCACTTAACTACAAAACTATGAGTCTTAAACTGAAGACACCTTAATATTTTCAATCCAAGCCCATTAGCTTATATAGTCATATGGGTCTGAACTCAGTTCAGTACCCATACATTTTGGTGTCTTTATATCTTCAGAGTGTAAAATGTATAACGAGTAAAATCTCTTGGCTTTTCCTAATTGTCAGTTGTTAAGGTCTGTTACAAAAAATTGGAAATCTGTGTAAGATACGAAAGAAAATTCAGAAATAGCAAGTTTTGACATTGCAAATGATCAATCAATCATTGGAAGATTCTTCATGAAAGACAGACCAAAAATATCATTTACCAATATTCAATCAATCATTAGATAATTCTGTGTGAAAAACAGATCAAAAATGTTATTTATTAATATTCAATCAATCATTAGAAAATTCTTTATGAAAGACAGACTAAAAATATATAATTTACCAATATTCAATCAATCATTGGAAGATTACTAGTGAAAGATAGACCAAACATATTATTTACCAATATATCATTTACCAATATTCAATCAATCATTAGATAATTCTGTGTGAAAAACAGATCAAAAATGTTATTTATTAATATTCAATCAATCATTAGAAAATTCTTTATGAAAGACAGACTAAAAATATATAATTTACCAATATTCAATCAATCATTGGAAGATTACTAGTGAAAGATAGACCAAACATATTATTTACCAATATTGAATCATCATTGGAAGACAGACTGAAAATATTGTTTATCAATATTCAATCAATCCTTGAAAGATTCTTTGTGAAAGACAGATCAAACAAATGATATTAAAACACTATTTGCTTGAAGATATGTGATGGCATTTTATTTATCCTTATGTAATGGAATATTTTCATAACCTAATATTAAATATTGAACTGAGCCATTCAGTTAGTTACAGCGTTAATTTAAAATTCAGTAGTCAAGAATCTAAAGATCCAGGTTTGATTCCCATGCTAGTACTGCCACTAGTCAACCTAGTAACCCTGGCAGAAAAGATACTATTTGAAACATTTACATAATAACCTGTGAGCAATTGAATGTAATTGGAAAATTTAAATAAAACTTTAAAAAATGTTTTTAAAGCCATTCAATATTTAATGTTAGCTGCTAGAAATAGTCCAATATGTAAGTATAATTAGAAGACTGCTTAAAACAAATATCAAGTTATTATGAAAACTTTGTGATAATAATAAATCACTCTTTTATATCTTTTGTATCTTTAAGATTTTTATAAGAAGCAGGCATAATATTACACCATCAAATATAATAAAAACTATATTTATTAATTTCATAGGAAATTGAATTTTTTGTTAAAATGAATTCATTTACTACATATTAAATTGATTGTATTTTTCACATATAAACAGTCAGAATAATTATGATTCAGGAAAGAGGGGGGGGTGTATTTGCGATGGCAGAATGCCTAATTAAAAAGTCACAACTACGGCATTCTGCTATCGCAAACCCACACACACATCCACTGGAGAATGCCGTTGCAAACTTGGGCAGTAGGTCTACGGAATAATTTTATTATAATTCAATTTTTAATATTAAAATAGTTTAAATTAAAATAAAACATATCAAGTTATATGTTTGCTATAATCAATAGACTAACTATATATGAATGTGTGTTTGAATTAGGTATAGGAATATGAGAAGGAATAATTAATTGATTTATTGAAATATTGCAATTACGTGTAATCATTAATTATAGCTAATATATATATATATATTGGATTTTGATATATTTCATATTAGAAAATATTAGTTAATTTGATGCTGATCTCTTATTATTAATTTGATATATTTACTGTTCAAGTAATAATCTATCATTTATTCACTAAAAAGTATATGTAAATGGATATTTACCAATTATATGACAGTCAGAAGTCTGCACAATGATAAGCATTAGAGGGAATTTGAACTCAGACTTTCAAGTTCCCTTCAGCTATCCAATTTATCTTATATAATCGCTACACCCAATCACATACATGTGAAAAAGATAAATGATCTCCTATATACATATTTCATGCTGAAACAGCATTCATCATTTAGTTCAGATCATCATATTGATAGAAAATCTTCAAACTTATCATCTCCACCCTCCAATTCTTCAGTCATCCATATTATTAAAAATCTGATGGAATGCTCCAAAGCCCTCAATAATACCAATATTGTTGTCATACCCATATGATCATGTGTATCGGTTTTATAAGCTCGAAAGGCTGTGTTCAAATCCCCTCCAATTACATCTATTGTTCAGTATATACATTATACTTGTATTCAAAGATGATAGTAATTAGATATTTATTTTAAAAGAGGGTGAATGCTGGAAAAAGCAGTCTCTTTAGTTTATATTATAACAATCGGAATGAAAGTGGAGATCGAATCTAACCGCAAAAACGATATCGGCAACTACCAGGGCGCCATCTAGGCATTTGAGCCTAGAAAAATTTATAAAGTAGGCAGATACGCACTGTTAAGATTCCACTTTATTTAAATATTCCGATCGTTAGCCCAAGTCACTAGCTCAGTGAGTAGCAGAGATAATAAAATATAAATTTTATATCTTAAATATAAAAGAATAAAAGCCACTGCCAGAAATTAACACATAAAAAATATTTATTTACGCACATATAAAATCATTCTAAATTCGAGAAATAGGTTTAACATGTTTAGATTTTTATATTACTCTTTAATTGTACATTTACATAAATTTCAATGAGTTTAATATTTTATTTAGATGGTCAAGTATGAATAGACTACACAGATTTGCATTTGAAAATAAACATTCTATCCCTATTTAACCTTAGGCTAAAAGTCGCAGCCAAACTGGCGTCAATTCATCTGATATATCGATGCATTCAATGTAATACGAAATACGGAAGCACCAAAAAGTTAAGAGAAGAAATTGCCTCTCGTCAGATAGGAATAAATATTACATCTATCTGCGAAGAAGAGCAATAAAAAAAACTCCATAGAAAGGAACTGCGTTCTTCGCTTATAATTCCTTCCATAGGCAAAACGGGAGGGTGCGGCATATGAAGCGATTCTGCCCATAGCGAATCTGTACTACATCTACTAAATTACACCAATATATCCCATCCATTGACTACGAAACAAATAACCTAAGATTTCCCTTCCCTAATATAGCTTTACAAATATATATAAACCATTCACGCCCGACTTAAGTTTAACATTTAGATACGTTCGCACAGATTTGTTTAAAAATGTTGGGTATAGATCGATTACATAGATTCCACGGTCAAAAACATTTCAAAATAAACATAAACGATCAAAATACAAAATTATTGATACCGACAATCGCAGAGGGAAATTTATAAGTAACCCAATAGTATTCACCATAAGATATTTGCGTTGTCACCAATAACTTAAAAGACATCCGAATAAATATATTTTAGATACCGTACGGTATCATTATTTATCGAATGTCTATATATTTTGATCAAATATGAAAACCAAAATATAATTAACCGCAAACGAATCCATGCAAGCGTCTATAAACAACTTAAATTTCATGCATTTAAATAATCTTTACAACAAGAAAAAAAATGGAAATGATGTTTATCAATCGGAAACATATAAAATTAAACATTATTCATTTGATTTAAAAACTTACAAAAGTCAGATAAGAGTCCGTTTTAACATTTAAGTTGGCTTGTTTATCAATTTGTAAAACTTGATGAAAGTTCTTAATTGATTTTAATAATTGTTCATTTCATATAGCTTATGGTAGAAGAGTTCCAGGTTACTGTTTTTAATTCCCGTGATGCCTCCATTGGAAGATAATGTTCTGGAGATGGCACTAGCTGGTTCAAGGTATCACAGTCTTTTCCTTTTTTTTTTAAATAGTGTGGTATGTGCGTCCTACCACAACTCTCAAACACACCACCCCGCAACTTCTCAAAAAAAAATATTTCTCTTTTTTTTATCCCCCCCGAACCAAACAAAAAAAAACCCAAAAAATCCATCACTTTCATTAGGGTCTGAGCCAAGGCTTAGTGCTTCCATTGGTCAAGCTAATTTCTCTTTATTTTCTTATCTATCTTTCATCAGATCATTTTAATTATACAAGAGCCCAAGGCTACCTTGCTTTTCAAACAATTTATAAACAATCATTTCCATTTACAGATTACAAGAATTAATTAATACCTGTTTTTATTTTTAAATTTTGTACTTTTTTATAAAAAAGTACGTTCAAATACTTACTTGTTTTTTTTTTTTTTAAAATATTTTTAAAGTTTGGCATCTGTGCGAATGTATATACGTTTAACAAACATTTTAATTTTAGCATTTAGTTTTTTACTTTTGTTTGCGAACTTTTAAAATTTTATTTTAAATTAATGTAACGACATATTTATATATCGTTACAATATATTATCAATAATTTTAAGGAACTGAAACTATTTAAAACCTCTTTTGTTGTACACTAACTGTAGTTTTAAAAGAGTGAAACTATTAGAAAGAGCGGCTTCTTTAGTTTCTGTAACACCTTGTGATATAACCTAACATTATTAAATAAAATATAAGGTAAATTTATGGATAATTACATCATATTAAATCAAAAAATATAAATTTGAATTTCTTGATTAATAATAATTTAAATTTAGATATGCATTTATAATAAGTTCCCTCATTTCTCTGTTATTAGTTACTCTTTCGCATTATATATACTCATTATGAGGATTTAATATCTTAATTTTTTAACTTAAAACTTATTATATCAACGTTTTTATATAATAACAAGGCAATCCTTTTTAGCTCTACCATGTCTAATGTTGAACTTATCTCAAACCAAAATCATTAAAAAATAAATAAAGCTGATATTCCTGCCAGTTGCACTCCACTTAAACAAGTGCTGATAATATACTACCACCTGATCTTTCTAGCAGTTTCACTCTTTTTAATTACTAATAATATATGAATAAATGAACGCCTTGACAAAGATATTTCAAATTTTTTTGTCTACAACTCTAGACCCTAAATTTACTCGCATGCAATAATATAAACCTGGTTAGATGAATGTAATGTATCTTACCTATGTAAGTAACATATCATCTAGGTTGTGTGCATGGAACAGATTTTAAAAAATGCATATGGATTAATTGCTCAGGAGTTCATAAGAAATTTGAGTGGCAGAATAGATCCTGGGATAACGAACGAACCTGAAGAACTAGTTAATTTGTTGCACCAAATCTCATGTGAGATATTTATTTAAAAAGAGAAAGGTCAAAGATTTGAAAATTATCTATAAATACTTAATGTGAATAAAAATATTTTCTTATCCAAGAAATAAGAATAGAAAAGATTAGCCTAACCTACTGAATGGTGCTCAGATATCAACTGACTTTCCAGGAAACAAACCAGAATAATTATTGATAAAAATTGCTGAAATATTTACCAATGTTTGAGAAATATTTAAATAAGTAATGTATACAGTTTGGGTTTCTTTCATGAACCATTAGACAAAAGCTAATATGACCAAATAAAAATACTTCAACATCAAGGATGATGATTTATCATATCTTAAAATTTTATTCATGCATTTTAAATATTTATACTTTTTTTTTGCATAAAAAATTGTTTTTTGGTAAAATGAAGGCATTTAATGAATCTGATTTGGAACTGTCATAACATATTTTATTTAAAAGTTATTAATCTATTTAATTTTCCATTATTCAATCATAGGACTACAGATTATTCACTTAATGAATATTTCTGTAATGTTATTTTTACTGCACTACTATTATAGAAAGTAGGGACTGGTTTCTATCCACTTTTAACACTTTGTGTAGAGGTGTAATAATAAACTTATGACCAAAGATATGTGAAAAAAATATGATCCCCAAGATGCATATTTCATGCTAGGCAGCCCTACTCAGTTGACCCAGAGCACAATCTCTTTATCATTGTTTAATATATATACATATAGTGAATTACTAAAGTTTAATTGATAAATATCAAACTTATTAAAACAGGCAAAACTCTCTATAAGTTATAAGCAAGCATAAGAAATGGTGATCATGTGATGTTTTTTGGCTTAAATATCAAGCTTAATGTCTCTAGTCAAATGAATGACTAATACAGATTAATATACTACCATCAAGTGGTTTATGTCAATGTTGCAAAGGCAGTAAATTTAACACCTTAATTAAACTACATTGATTTCCTATCTCTATATATTGAACAATGATAAAAATTATGTGATTGTGATCTGGGTCAAATGATGAGTGCTGGTTCAACATGAAATTTACACCTTGGGAATCATACATCTTTTTCACATATCTTTGGTCATATGTTATGATTACGCCACTCCACAAGGTGTTAAGTGTGAGAAGAGTAGTGAAAATTACATTACAGAAATATTATTTTGTTAATCAATTTCATTTGAATATGAAACAATGGTTTTATTGATTTAAACCCATTCGAGTGACAATGCAGTAGTTATGTTGCAATGAGCACATGGTTTTATTTGCGATTTTTTGTTTCTTATTTTAATGTCCAATTACTAGTAGAAATTAGCATTAGAGGGAAAAGTGCAATAGTATCTAAATTATGTTACACTTATAAAATTATCAAATGTTTAGTAGTTACACAATTTTGCAAATAAAATATCACTGAATAAACATTTGTTCTGTTTGTATTTATTATTATTATTACTTTACTGCAATAATCTAAGCACTAAGGATCTAAAAAGATGTCCTAAAATTATAATTAGTTAGGTCTGTATTTAATTACATTATTCTAATGATTTGGTCAGTTTATTTTCAAGAATATTTTCTACAAAATTCTAACATTACCATTAGTAAGTGTAATGAAAGCCATTATAACTCAAGGAAGAGGTGGGACAAAAAGAAGTAATTATTCCAATAACTATACAAACTTAATCCATAAAACATAACTTTTGCAGAATTCTTTTCTTTGCCTAATGATTCTCAGCTATGCTCTCTCAATGCAAGTAATTAATATTGCATCACTATAATATCTTTGAACTAATCATTATGGCTTAAACAGGATTCCTTCTACCACAGAATGGCATTCAATTTCCTATAAAACTTTCTTAACAAGTCTTATTATTCAACCAATAGAGATAACGTCCTTATAATTGTAGATTCATTACCATATAATTTAACAAGTTGAAAAAACACCAATTGGTTTTACAATCTCATTCTATTTTCAGAATTTTGCATAGCATAGATTAAATTTTTCCAGCACTATACAACTAATTCATTTGAAATAATTATATAACTATAAGGAAATACCATACTGTTCAAGTTGTTAAATATAGCAACAACACCCTGGAGTCTTATCTTTTTATCAAAAAGAATATTCGTAATGAATTCACTACATTCAAAAACATTCTACAATCATTTTTTGAAATGTCAAGAATAATACAATTATCAGTTTACTGCAAGCCTAAAAGATATTTTTCCTTTTTAATAGTCTAATTAAAAATTATACTATTAAATCTATTTCCCATCTTGATGTTTGTTTATGAAACCAACTATATATTAATTCAAGTATTAGTCATAAAAATGGACAACTATATTGTAATAATACCATCTCTGTTTGTCTCCATTTCCATTCTAAAATTAATGTTTTCTTTTACTTTCCTATCGAATAGAAGGTGTATAAATAACTTCAATAGGCAAATAGTTTTCAAATATTTCCACATATATTCAGATTCAAATGTTTTGACCAAATCAATATATAAATCACACATTTGTTCATGACACTTATCTGCATTTGTCTAGCTCCAAAACCATATACTGTTTCTTGATTCTCACGTATTTACTCATTTTTCAACTGGAAGCAACTTACGCAATAAAATCTTTACACATAATTCTGCTGCAGTAGATAAAAAGTATTTCACAATAAGTTTTTTTTCCCCTCTCTCTTTTATTTTTATAAATTGAAATAACAGAAACATTCTTAAGATCAGATGGTACAAGGTTAGGATCCCAACTTCCTAAAAATTTAATTAAAAAAAAGAATCAATTGGTTTGTTATTAAAGCAATGGAGAGCAATTTTTGATCCACTTTCCTCAGATGAAAATTTAAGGTGACCCCATTATTTTTACCATGCCTAAATTATAAGAGTATATAAAGATATTATTAATAAAACGATACTATAGTTTTAATTAGTATATAAATATATATTTTGTAATATTTTTGTGTCAGGTTCATACACATGAATTTTTTTTACAAAAAAAAATTATCGTAAATAGAGGGATTTCAACTTACGATTTTCAATCTATAATCATCCTCCAAACCCATGTGAAAAAGATAAATGATTCCCAGTATATGTACTTCGTGCTGAATTAGCAGTCATCAGATGGCCAGATCATAATCTCATCACCGATGAGTTCTGATCCAGCATTTATTTTTCTTACTGTGTGGTCATATATATATATCGGTTGCTTGAGATGGAGTGGAGGATGAATATAGATTAAAAATCCAAAGTTCAAATCCCTCTAATTGTATATACAAAAACAATTTTTCTTCTGAATTTTAGCTAGTTTTTAAAATTAAATTATTTCAAAAAAAATTTTTTTTTATCCAAAAAAATAATTAAAACATTTTGCGACACCCCCCCCCCCAACTATTGTGTGACTTTCCGAGTGATGGCGAACAACATATCACACCCTACTGCATTAAACATCAGGAGTGACAGAGCTCGGTTTGTCTTTAGCTCAATTTTGACACGATTAAGAAGCATAAGGCAAAATTTATTTAAAGCAGTCATCTGAATACTGTATATTATTTTAAAAGTGAGCGAAATATTACTTCTGTCTGTGACATTTTTAGATTCCTATATTACTTTCGCTATATAAAAAAAATCTGAAGTGACCAGGAAAAGAAAATAATTGTTTCATTTGCATTTATCAATTCTTCCTAAGTCCTCTTGTCACTTGTTAAACAAGTTTTTATATCACGACACGCTTGCTAAATCTAATTGATAATTTTAGAGTTATCAAGGCCATCAATAACTGTACAAATATTCAATATCAACAGATTTGAGCAAGCAGAATCAATAGCATTATTTCCAATAACTTTGGCCAAAATCCACTGCGCTAATTATGTTCATTAATCCATAACATCTAAAGACTTTCTCCATAAATTTTGAACTTAACGTTGAGTATAAGCATTGATTATTCCAGATATCACTATCAAACTAATTTTTAACATCCCCAACCTTTCACTGATGCTTCCACGAATTTAAGATACATGCGAGTTTGCACAGGAAATTTATTATCCAGCCAGACTTTCATTTAATGATTTATTCTTTGAAAAACATTTGCCGTCATTTACCTATTTATTGATTAAACTCCCTTCTCCCATAAGTTTTAATAGAAGCAGAAATATTGGCATTTCATAATAATGTTAAGGAATTTGATGTTAACAACTCAGAAAATTGGTGTTTGTATATGAAGCAAAAGATTTTGCGAACCAAAGCCTTCAGTAGTGCACCTTGAGTTTTAAAAAAATAATTTAAGTATATACTTTGAACTACTACTGATGAGCAAAAATGAGAAGTATCAACAAAATGATATAAGATTTAGTAAAATATTGTGAATTTAGCATTGAATAGGACATGCGCCTTGGTTAGTGGCTATGGAAGATGACTGACAAGTTTTGCTGTGATCTTGACATATAGCTAGGTGTTGGATAAATGTAAAACATAAGTTACTCATAGAAGACACCACAGAATTTCAAAATGATATAACAAATAAAATGTCAGTAAAAAAAAAACTGCCATTCAGATGAGTTATCAAAATCCTATGAAGTCTCACGTATGCTACTATTGTGGTGAGAGAGAATATTTTAAGCACCGCAAATTGAAAAATGTTAAAGGCCATATATGCAGAAAAAACAATCATTTGTATATTTGTTAAACAAAAGGTAGGAATTACACACATTTCAAATCGCAAAGAAGAATCAAGAATAGGATTGAAGTAAAAACAATAAACAGTGTAGATAATAACCATATTTATTTAAACTTACCAATTCTCAGATAAAAAAAAAAAAGGAAATTGATAGCATGGGAATATCCTTAATTTCACTACAAGATTGAACAAAATTAATAAAGGCAAGAAAGAGCATCACTATGGCAAAAGTACAGATTACCCCCATGAATGTAAATGATATTGATATAGGAAATAATGGTATCAATTAAACTGAAAACTGAAGTAAAATTAATGCTACTGCTTAGAGAAGAGACCCTATACCAATCCTAGGAAATTGGTTTGGACCATTGGGTATCCAATAGTCAAGAATATATGGTTGGAGTCTGAACCAAATATCCACAGCTGCTCAAGTTTGCACCAGCACTTTAAAATGAAACCAAGTTAACATAGAACTTGAAAATGCACAGCCCATTATGTGCAAACCCTCGAAAGTTCCATTCATCTTAAAGTCAAAAGAAATTAGTCAAGAGGCATGTTATCTCCAATAGAATTAGCCTGGGTATTTTAATTGCAATTTTAAAACCAGATGGGACTGTCCATTAATAAATATATAAAGGAGCTTACCTAGTGCCAAGCATTCAAGACAATGGTTTCATTACAGAATGCAAAATATTTTACAAAGTTCAATTTAAAATTCACATTCTATCAAATGCCAATTATGAATAGAACAGTGGAGTTGCTTACAATGTGCATTCATCTCAGATTATTCAAGTATACTGAACTGCCATACAGAAATACTATCACATCTATTCCAAGCCAAGATGGACAGTTTGTTTCAAAATAGGGGTATTATCCCATATTTTTGATCTATTAGTTATGGCTGAGGCAGAAAATGAATTAGCTACATGAATACTTTGTTCAGTTGGATAAATATAGATGCAAAATTAAATGTTCTGAAACGCATTTGATCAACTAAAGAAATCAAGTTCTTCAGACATATAATAAATGCTAATGGAAAGAACCCTAGCCCGGATGTTAGAGCGGTAACAAATACCACTAAACCAAAAAATGTGAAAGACTTGCAGGCATTTTTGAGTTCATAAAATTTTTATGAAAGTTTTTAAAAAGAAAAGTACCCATTATTATGCCACTATATCAGTTACCAAAGAAAGGACTTGGAAGTAGACTGCAGAAAATGAACTTTCGATAAAGCAAAGGAATTATTTACTTCAGATTTGTTCATTATCATAATGACCACAAATGCCTCAGATAATGATGTAGTAGAGGTTATATCTTGTGCCTGCTATGGAGATAAACAGCCTATTACTTATGTCTCTCAAACATTGACAACTGTGGAAAAAAATTAGCTGGACAAAAAAGTTCTGGCAATGCAGTTAAAAATTTTCACCAACATAATTATTGATGTGAGACAGTCATCCTTTAATGGGTAAATATTGAGATATAAAGAAAATTCCAGGTCACCCAAGCTAGAGAATTATATATTGCCACATTTGACTTTTGATTTCATCTATAAACTCAGGAAGTGAATTAATCAAGCAGACACCTTGTCAAGGTTACCACTTAAGTAATTGAATATAAAATTTCAGAAATAAATTAGACATAATGGGAAATAAAACACTAGTAAGCATAACAGTTGCTGAATGGACTAATCCTAATACAGGCTACCAAGCTTTGCAAAGATGGATTAAACATGGGTGGCTGAATAAACATCCAGAATATATATCAAAAACTATCTGGAATGCATGTGTTTATCCATTTGTAAAAAGTGTATCTTAATATGGATAGTGTTTATACCTCCAGTACATCAGAAGCAACATTTAAATTTGTTACATAAATGATACCCAGAAATTATGCAAAGAAAACAATTAGCACAACCTAATGTGTAGTGGGCAGAGATGAATAGCCAAATTATACAGACTATCAAAATTGTCAGTCTACTATTATGATATCTCCAAAAAAGCTAGAGCCTTGAATTAAAGCAAATAAGCCATGAGAAAGACTAACACTTAATGATAGTGAATAGAGACAAACTGATTTCAATAAAAAAAGCTATGAAATTGGTGATGGCATCTGGATATGCAACATGTTAAAGAGAAAATGGTTTGGGGGAATAATAACCAGCATTACTTCAAGACAATTAAAAGTGCAAACTTCAAAGGGTAGAGGAGTGAAAAGACACAGAACATATTTGAGTTTGCTATCCAGAATGTTGGAGAAACCAAGTGTTAGTGCTAATTCAAAATTAAATGATTCTACTTCATTAAAAAAAGAAAGTACTGATATAGTATGAGAGCTGCCAGACTTAAATTTAATTAATAAAAAACATTTATTCAAAAAAAAATGAATCATTAAATGAATTAAGAGATATTTCCAGTAGATTTATCCCTTTCAAAACAGCCTTTTCTGGAAAAAAAAAAAACATTGAACAGGAGAAAAGATAAATCTATCTCTAACAAAGCCTGCCGAGGGTGATAGAAACTGCAAAAATTGCAAGATTACTTCTAGTGAAATAAAAGTTAATTTTCTAGAGTGAGGGAAGGAATAGAAATGTGTATCGTATAAAAAAAAATTTGTGAATATACATAGGATATATTATACTATAAATAATTAGTTTTATTACATAATTACCACACATTTCTATAATTATTCACTAGTAAAATTTACAAGAATTTAGCATGCACTGAATTTAAATTGTGTATGTAATTAACTATATATTCAAGCAGATGATTTGATGCTCAGATCCTGCTTCACAGCCCACGTCCGATCTCCTACCACCTAACCATGTTTAAACCATCCTTATACACATATATTTATTAATACGCAATTTTTTTTGCTTCATTATTTTAACATAAATAACGTAGATATTTATATATCTTAACCTAAAACTATTTAAGAAATAAATAATTAATATTATTTTCATGTGTTTAAATTGTGTATGTAATTAACTATATATTCAAGCAGATGATCTGATGCTCAGATCCTGCTTCACAGCCCACGTCTGATCTCCTACCACCTAACCATGTTTACACCATCCTTATGCACGTATATTTATTAATACATAATTTTTTTTGCTTCATTATTTTAACATAAATAACGTAGATATTTATATATCTCAACCTAAAACTATTTAAGAAATAAATAATTAATATTATTTTCATGTGTATGCGTGCGTAATGGATAAATATATATTTTCAGTGTAGGAGATTGCTTAGAAATCATAAAAATTATATTATATATATATTATGTATTTAAAGATCATATATGAAACTTATTATTTTTTTATATTTAATTTAGTAGTCAGAAATGATGCAATTCTTTTAAAAAAGTTTCTCGAAAACCCGGAAAAGCCCATTATTTAAAAGTAAAAGATTACAATTTTGTAATAGTAAAATAAATCCATTAGTGGAAATTTTGTCCACACCAACTTGTTTCAAAATCATAGTAAAATAAATCCATTAGTGGAAATTTTGTCCACACCAACTTGTTTCAAAATCATAAGACTTATTTTAAAACAATCGTTCGAGAAACTGTTAACAGAATTACATTGTTTCAAAAGTCTTACAAGACATAGGAGATCCAGTCAGCCGATATTAGCTTGGATAAAGTACACAAATTGCCTCAGGTCCAGCAGTAGTTGCTATACTACATCACAAAAAAAGGAGTATAAATACTGCTGGATTTGAATCCAAAAAAAAAAAAATGGAGACAACCATAAATTTCATGATGCTAAACCAAATCCACGTCAGTCTGAAATTTTATCCAATGTGCCGTGAGTAGGGGAAATTTCACCTTCCCCTCCATTCCAATATGCTTTTCCCATAACAAAGCTCCGGATCCCATACTTATAAACTCTAAAATATCTGCCGATTAAGTAAATAAATGCTACTTGTCATGTCGTATTCAAACCCTAGATCTAGTGCACTAATGCTGATGAACATTACTCATATCAAGGATTGCTACTCCATATATCAATGTAAAAGAACTCTAGCCACTCTTGATTATCAAATTCAGTCTTCTTTATAATAACTATAATCCTGACGCTCTATTCTGATATTATGTTTAAATGTTTTTATATTATGTAACTCTCTGTAATATAACTCTATATAACTTATTCTATCATTAAGCCTCTACTTAACATGTTTTCTTTTTATTTCCATGCGGCAAATAACTCTAGTTCATTATGTTTTATGTATTTGTTTTTAAAATGCCAATAATATTTTCAAAATCGCTAACATATATTTTATTTCTGTTTTTCCTACCCATTATTTACGGGGTAATTAAGAACATAGGTTAATTAAAAATAAGTTTTATTCAACTTATGCAGGTGTTCGCGATAACATCTGTTTTCATAAAAATGTTCTTTTTTTATCAAAAACAGGTTTATTCAACTGTTTACAATAAAAGAAAAAATTATAAAATAACATTAAATTTGGCAATACATTTATAAACCATTAAATTACTTAATGTCCAATATTAAGATTCCATGTGGAATTTACTATTGAGGAGCTAACTTCAAATCTCTTTCTTTGATATCTTTTAATTTTTGTAAAAAAATTAATGTTGGATCAGGTATAACTGACTTGAAGATTAGGAAGCATCTGACAAACCATAGACAGAAAGTGATGAAAGTTGCACTTCTTATAATTGCAAAATCCCCATAAGCAAAACCTTCTATGAGCGTGTTGATAATGTTATTTTTCTTTCTAAATAATAATAATGAGCTGTTCTTAACTTGTAATGTACTTTATATATATATATATATAAAATCTATATTTTATCCCAACTATTACCACCACCCCATTTATTTATGTATCAACTTATTTACTTCCATAATAGCATTTATTAACCGAGATGGGTATTCATTAAACGTGTGGGGAGTTATGAATAACTTAAAGTAAAAGGGAGGGAAAATCTTTGTCTTAAAATTCTATATTTAGTTAAATTATCATCCATGCCTGTTTAGCGATTAAATCATACCATTACGCAGGGTATTCTATAATTTTATGGGTATTAAACATTTAAGATAGTCTTTAAAGCTATACATTTCATTATCCCCAAGCGTTGCGTGCATATAGGCAACTTCGTTTCTATATTATATATATCTATACGTGCTTCTCTCTTTATGGAGGTCTCGCAAAGTCGAGCCCCATCATCGTTCTAAATGTCCAAGAACCAGGCTTAAACCCCCCTGGGGACATATTTGGTTGTATGTGCATGCTTATATGGGGATCGCTCTGGAGAAACCAGCCCAATAATGCATAGCCGACCGCTCTTCATTTCTAAACCGATCCTGCCAACGTTTGCAGAGTGATATCGGTATATTTTCAAAATGAATTCCACAAAGTACACGTTCGGATCCGTGACTGGATCACATCATAGACGCTGCCATGCACGTACCGCCTGTTGTTATATTTCTAGTAAACCCATGAACATCCAGAAGCCATAATGTTGTGATTTTGCTAAACAGACATCTATGTCCATTATTTAAGATATGCGTCATGGCGACGAATTTATTATTATTAATATAAATATTCATTAGCCGTGCCACACGTTTGCCACTGTATAAACCAAATTAATAATTATATTTTGTACAAATGTAATGTTTCTTTATTAAACAATTATTCTCTTTCAAATCGGTTAAATGCTATTTTCATTTTCTCTGGGGGTGGAATAGTATTTCAATAGTATGTTTCTAAGAGCGCTAATTCTTTATGGTATCTATTATTGGCATCGCCGCAAATGTAAACAAAGATATTGTAAAATCTGATTTTTTAAGTATAAATCAAAGATAATCTTATTTCTTAAAATCAACCATTATATAATATTTACAAGGCCAGTGTCTGACAAATAATCAGACACATTTATTTATGTTTATGAATACAATAAATCTTAAAATATATATCATACATTTCCGAATCATTGTGCTTTCTTTTATTTAAGTTAATATTAATTCATAAATTATGCTCATGATGATTAGATGATCTCCGCTAAAATACATAATTAATATGCAAGGTCACGAGCCTTTAGTGATTCTAAATTAGAGTTCCTTTTAAGTTAGTCTATCATTAAAATTAGCTTAGAGTCTTTTTGTGTCTCCGATGAGCGATGCCGGCGGTGAAAAATGATATTAGATCGATATCATCGGAATTGTTGCTCATAAGTTGGTAGATCTGGGAAATAAGGCAGAATTCATGAGTGTTCCTGACTTATGTATCTTGCGCATGATTGGATTTGAGGTACTTTTGCCTAGATGCTAGATCTTGTTATGTGAACATACAAAACCAACCGGTACAATATATATATATATGCAGAAAATGCACACTAAAAAAGCAGCAATAGATAGAATGTGTTTATGCAAAAGCTCTGAAAATCAGATGTAGATTTTCTTATTCTCAAGTAATGTTTATACAGAAATAAAATATACAAAAAAATGTTTATGTTAGAGACTGTCTCCTAAAGGATGATTGTTTAGTTTACTTACATATATATATTATGAGATGTTGATGTTTGTTTAACTGCGACCTAGCTGATATGCATATAACTCCAGCAGACACAGCAGCTAGCTGGCAATCGATATGCCTCCATTAAAAGTTCATTTATCAAGATATAATTTGAAAGAATGAAATATTTAAATATAGTAATAAATTTGGAACTATAACAAACATGATCAAAGAACTCATTGCAAGAATTAGCTACGTTAGAAATGGACACACAAATTTAAGTCAATAATTCTAAATAAAAGACTCATTATGATTTTTTAATTTTTTTTTTTTAAAAAATATTTACAAAATAGAAATATTATACATATTATGCGATATAATAAAATACATAATATTGAAAATATTACTTATCAATCCTATAGGAACTTCAACGCCAATGTAAAGTCTCTAAATCAAGTCATACTTATTATCCAAAGGCAATTAACCTTTATTATCTATAGAAAATTAATTTTAGTTGAACATCATTTACTATCATAATGCTTAAAGTTTATAAAATATTTGCATTTTACATAAATTTTTAGATTAATAATGAATTAGAGGTTTGACTCATACTTGTAGGCATAGCAGCAGTTAGCACTAACAGAAATACTGTCCACAAATCGAGAATTAAACAGTAATACAATTATGAGAACTGTTCAATAAAAAACTGGCTAAAAGACATATAAAACATAACTATGTTAGATATGATAATTTCTTAAAAAAATTTTTTAAAAAATAGAGAAATATAAAGAATTTGGTCTTTCATTAGTCTATTATAAGTCTCAGATAATTCAACCAGAACTTTATTGGCAGAAAATAATAAGTATACTTGTCTTGAAATACTTCTAGATATGAACATAAGTATATTTACTTACTTTATTGTGATAATTTCATAAATAAATCAAAGAAAATGTATGTGTGCATTTAAAAAAACCCACAAGAAATAGTTGTAAAATCTTTTATTAAAATCATAAAAGTACAAATTATTTTCATTCTGTTTTAATAAATAAATCCTGAAACAATACAATTACTGATTAAACAAATTAACTCATTTGTAATCATCAACATGATTTCTTTTATTAAAATCATAAAAAATAATTAAAAAAAAAAGAGATTACTTTCAGTTTCCATTATTTATAAATAAATAAACCCTGCGAGAATATAATTATTGATTCAATTAATCCAAAAACCTCAATTTTTTTCTAGTCATTATTTACTTCTATTCAATATATTTAATAAATTTGACAACAAAAAGCTGATTCTCTTAAAGAAGGATGTGTGTTTTTTAATCATTAAGATATCAATTGAAAACCAAATCAAATTCAAACTTTACTATTCAGAAAAATGATCTTAATGAAAGATTTTATGAATGTTTTAATTGCAAGTTTCATTAGCAAATTAGAACGAATTTTCACAAATGGATTTCTAATTCCTATTGTATTAAAATAGTTTTATTACAGACAAACACCAACTGAAGCCAAAGAGTATTCATTATTGCACTTTACTGTTAACACATGACTGAATAATAATAGCATGCTATTTTTCATGTCAGCCATTGTATATTATGAGAATTCATAGAATTATGTTATCTATCTAACTTATACAAAACCCTAGATGATTTTAAAAAATATCTTGAGCAATTTACAACAATCTCAAAACTATGTTTATGATAAATAAAAAAAACCTTCAAAGAATCAAAATAATATTAAACTAACAGTTCTTTGAGATGACATCAAAAAATGTCATAAGCAAAGGACCACTTCAAATTCATAAATGCAAATTAAAATTTTTTTACATATATATATATTTTCACACATCAACAAATATTAAAACATGAGTATTTACAAACCTAAATATCAATAACATATATGCAAACATTTAACAAATATTATAAAATTTTTTATCATAGCAAATAAAATACTTATTTCATTATAAATTAACTACAGATTAAGGATTATTACTAACAAATTTGAAGTATACATTAATATTTATTATTCTTATCTGAAAGTGAACATATTTGTTATTTCATTATCTTAAGCTTATACAGATACATAGTAACCAATTCATATTGAAGTTTATGATTTAGATAAATTATATTAAAATATATAAATCAATTTTCAATAATAAAAAAGAAATTTAATATTAAAATATGTTATGCAGGAATTTGCCTCTTTGAGAATACCGATTTGCAAGACATCAAAATCTATGCATAGATATTAATTTAGATAAATAGTGGTGATGGCTGTTTGGATAAAAATAACTTATTCCATCATTATATTACATGGAATTTGTTATTATTATTTAATATATTTATTTACATAAAATAAAACAGATATTATAAAAATACATAATCCAAGTAACTTCGCATTAAATTGTAACTCGTCAATAATAAATTGAGTTGTTAACGAGGAATAAACATGTCATATTGATGAAAAAAAAGCTTAAATGCACATAGTTTGTCTTTAAATTAACAGTATATGAATTACCAGCAAAATAGACATTGCTGTATTCAAATTCAGGTTTAGACAATATCTTTGCAAATATGATTTTGATATTTATTTAACTGGTCTTTTGTTTTGTTCTATAAAGTTATATAAAATTGTTGGTAGAAAAACTTAAGTTATTATGTAATAAATATATGGTATGGGATGAATTCATATTTTAGAGATGGAGGCAAGAATGAAGTGACCACTTTAATCAGTCCCCGATATATTTTATAACTTTTTATGCATAATTTTTTTCCTTATTTATTATTTTTAAAAGCAAATGATTAGTAGTAGACATAAAGAGAATCAAACAAGTATTAAATTTCACACAATCGTACATGGCAAAAATTATAATGAAATGGCTAGTTGTGCTGACATTACAATACAGATGCGACCAATTAAATCTTTATTTAGGAACACTTGTCTAAATGGACCAAAATATTTTAAAATGTTATTGAAAGGAGAAAAACAAATCTCTTTAAACTTTCCATTAATTAATCCCAAATGTATTTATAAGTGGAGTTTGTTTTGAAAAATAGCTTTAATCATGTGCTTAAATCCTAAAAATATATTTTCTTTGTGTACTTCCAGAGTCAGTAAATTTATCTCATCAATATCTGCAATTTTTATACCTATCTATTATTTATCAAACTATTAATTGAGCTTACATTCTTAGTTTGCAACCAGTAAAAATAATCATAAAATAAGCCAATGTTCTGATTAAACATGGAAAAATTTTATTGGACAATAACAGAATCGTTTTCAAGTTACAAGAAATTCTGATCATTTTAATGTTTTCATCAATAAATATATCAAATTCACCCATTTCCTCTAGAACAGAACTTGTTTTTATTTTCTGGTATTTGCAATTTTCTTGTTATCTTATGACAACTGCTTGAGAGTAAAATAAATTTTTGGGATAGTAAGGATGTGATTTAGTCTATCAAACCACCACACATCAAACATATAGAAACTAACAGCCACATGGTAATGTCTACAGTATAAATAATCCAATTACTTCCTTTCCAAATACAATATTCATAGAAGTCTGTCAACAGTTGGGATATACATTATAATTTAATAAATCAATACTTCATTAAGAATTCTCTTTTTTTTCTCTCTCTCTCTCTCTCTTTAAATACATTTCTAACATCATCTATTTCTATGATTTTAAGCTTTAATTCTATAATTATATATACATCAATTTTTATAATTCATAACAAATTTATACTTTTTAAAACCAGAATAATTATACTGGTCGACATGATTTTCATAACATTAATAAAAATGCTCTTTTTGTGCTTCATTTAGATTGTTATTAAAACACCTTTTCACAGAAACATCCTACCATGCTTGACCCTTATATGATGGGATTATTAAAATTATTTGTACCTGGTTTTACCTAATGTATGAAGAATTACGAGAGATAGCATGGGTATTTCCAATGTATTCTACGAACCTTTAAGGATCCTTGTATATTCCTTTAAAGTTTAGTTTGATTTTCTCTTATGAACAGTTAAGTGTTTTTCTCCCTATTTTATATAAAATGGTGAGTTCTAGTTGTCAATGTTTCTAAAATCCAGGGATAAGTTTTGTTATATATGTGGATGATTTATTTTAAAGACACAGGCTAGATCTATATCCGAGGAAGTTTAAAAAAAATTAGTTGTAATCGTTTTTGCAAACAATGTTTTAGAGTTTCAGAAAATATTGCAAAAGTTATCAGATGAAAATAACACTAAAGGTAAAGTTAAAAAGAGCTAACTAATATTTAATGGATTTTCTCAACAGATGAAAATAAAGACTGATAATGATGAGTTAGAAGAAGTTAACAACTACAAATACCTTGGTCAAATTATTACTACAAATGGAAGCATAATGGTTTAAAATGAACCATAGAATTAAACTTGATTGGAAAGCTTTTGATAGAAATAACTTAATATTAAAAGGAAATATGCCAATGTGTTTGAAAAGAAAGGTTTTTAATAAATGTGTTTTACTAGTTCTTACTTATAAATCTGAGACTTGGACACTTAACAAAAAAGCAATACAGACTTTAGACCACTCAAAGAAGTATGGAGGGTTGCATATTAGGAATAACAAGAAGAGATCGAAAACAGAAGACTAAAGTGGAATTGGACTGGACATATTGCTAGAAGAGACAATAATAGATGACTAGTTGAAATCTTGAACTGATTTCCAAGAGATAAAGACCTAAAAAGAGATATGAGATGGATGGATGAAATAAGAAAATGTGCAGGGATGATATGGCGAAGAGAGGCTAGAGACCAGAAAAGTTGGACAGAACTTGGAGATCATCCTGCAGGGAATTTATAATGGTTAAAAATAATGATGATAATGACCCTCCTTTTATTATAATTGCTTAATTAATAAATCATTACCATTATAGTGAAGACGCAATGTGCTGTATTTTATCCCAAGCCCTGTCAAGTGAATACAACTTTGATTAGAATAAAAATATTGTTTATTAAACTGGCAAGTGTATAGTACTTTTCAACACAAACATTTGTTTTGTAAATAAAATGTCTGACTTTTATCGTGATTAAATATACTCTGAGTGATATTCTTTTTTTGCAATATTTTTTTTCTCTTATAAAAATATAATTGTAGTTTCATCATTAAGAAATTACAATCTCTGTAATTGTTTTAGTCAGTATCACCTCTAAGTCAGTGCTTACATTTTGTAAAATTTTTAGCATTATGGTTGAGAAAATATTTTATTATGCGAAATATTACATATCAAATTTGAAAGGAATTATAAAATAAAAAAATATGCTTTCAACATAATCTGAAATTTTTTTAGTAAGAAATATAATTATATGTGCTTCAAAATGTCTGCTGACATATTGCAAAATTTATTAAAAATTTTTTTTTAACCTGATCACATACAGAGCTCAGAGACAGAAAAATGGCTGCTCTTGCTTTATAAAATGTTTGTAATTTTATGAATTTTAAAGTTGTTTTTGTTTGTTTGTTTACAATTTGTTTGGATAGCAAATAATTGAAGTCCTGTACATTGATGCTGCATAGTTCATAGCTCTATTTAAAACTAGTTTTTTTTTCTTTTAACTCTTAATTACCCAAATAGCTTTAAATAAATTGAAATATGATAACAGAAGGGAGGGATTAAAAAAAAACATAAATGGTATTTATTGTTTATATTGTAAAAAGGGTAATAAAAATATTTCATATGTAGACATACACAAAAAAGTGAAAACTAGATAGAAACAATATCCAAAGGATAGAAATTCCAATATATAGTTACATATGAAAAAATATAAGCATTTCAATTTTGAAATAAAAATGCTAAAAAAATGTTAAAGCCTAAGAAAATAAAGATTGATTAATGTACATTTGTATGTAGAACGAGAGGAAATAAATTTAAATAGAAATATTGGTAAAGATTTCACAAGTACACAATTGTAATGAAAAAAGAATAATTATATGTAATCAGGCTCCAGGTAATGATGAAATTATAATCAAAAAAAAAAAAGAAGCAGGTGAAGAAATAGAAAAATTGTTGGCAATTATATATCAAATATACCAGATGATTGGAAAAATGTAGTACTTCTATTAATATTTAAAAAAAAGTAATAAAGATAATAGTAATTAAAGAGCTAGTCTTTTATCCAGTTCTATATAAAAATTTTAGCGAAATAATTATGTGTCCACAGCAAATTTTAAATTTTAACTAACCAAAAGAACAAGCTGGATTTAAAAAGTGTTTTTAATGCAGTGAATTACAACCAGATATTGAAAGAAGTTATAGAAAGGAATAATGAATATGAGTTGCTAATAGGCGTTGGATTTGTAAATTACGAATAGACATTTGATTAGTGATTAAAGCATTGAATCATCAAGATATAGACCCAGGACATTGTCATATATGCAACACCAATGATTAGATCATGTAATGATTCCAGGAAGATTAATGTTGAGAAGAGTGTATGACAGAGTGATTCCATATTTTCAAAACTTTTTGCAAGAAATATTTAATGAATTAAAATGGTAAGCTAAGAGAGTAAAAGAAAATGGAGATTATTTAAATCATCTAGATTTTGAGATCATGAAATTGTTTTTTGCAAATAATGCTTCAGAGCTCCAAGATATTGTTGCAAGAATTATCAAATGAAAATAGGACTAAAGGAATGCTAAAAAGATTAAAGTAATGTTTAATGAATTTTCTCAAAAATAATAATATAAAAATTGTAATGATGAGTTTGTAGAGAGGAAGTTAACAAATACAAATACCTTGCTGAGATTATTACTGTAATTATAATAGATGAAACTGAACATAGAATTAAATTTGAATGGAGTGATTTTGGTAGAAATAACTTAGTATAAAAGGAAATATGCCTATGTGTTTGAAAAGAGAGGTTTTTATAGTTCTTATTTACGGGTGAGACTTGGATACTTAATAGAAGAACAATGCAGATACTTCAAACTACTCAAAATGTATGGAGAGATGTGTATTAGGAGTAACAAGGATTGAAAATGAAAAAATGAGCGAGAGATCAAACAGGTTATTCTGATATGATTAAAAGAATTAAGAAACAAGTGGAGTTGGGCTAGACATATAGCTAAAAAAGATGATAACAAATGAGTAGAGAAAATCTTAAACTAAATTCCAAGAGATTGTCAAAGATCTAGAAAGAGATCACATATCAGATGAATGGATGAAGTAAGGAAGTATGGATAATGTAGAGAAGAGAGATTAGACATTGGAGAAACTGAATTAAACTTGGAGACATTCATCCTGCAATGAATCGATAATGGTTGAAAATAATGATGAAACGTAACTACAAATATTCAGAATAAAAACATAATTAGAGTAAGTTAATTGAAAGATTTTTTTTTTTTTAAATAAACATATAGGATAGATAAAAACTTAAATCTGTATAAATGAAATAGGAAAGTAACAAAATTTAATAATTTGAAAATAACTAAAAAAAAAAATGGATTGAAATGAACATATAACAATTATTTTGTTTTTAGAAAATATAAATTTGAGTGAATATTTGTGCTATTGTTATTAGTGATTTTTGCTAACATATTATAAATAGATTTATATATACAAGGTGTGACAATGTAATTCCCGGAATGGCTGTATGATGTCACCTATAACCCAATAGTATCGAAATCACATGAGTATTGAATATGTGTGTTTGAACACATGTGTAAATTTTAAGCTGATATAATTATTAATTAGCTATTGAGAAGATAATAAAATAAATATCTGTGTGTACATTTTAGCATACAAATGGGTCATAGTGCACTCATTGTGAGATTTTTGGACCAAAAAATCAATTACACAAGGAGACTATCTTGCTTATTCACCTGACAACTCATGATTTTTGGTTATTTCCTAAATTAAAAACTGTGCTGAAAAAACGAAGATTTTCTACTATAACTCATATACAAAAGAATATAAGACAGCTGCTTAAAAGTATTCCTGAAAATGAATTCCACGAAGTGGACTACTTAGAAAATGACAGTAGTCATTAGAGTACTCTTCAACATGTATATTTTATAAAAGTGCATTCTGGGAATTAAATTTCACACTTCGAATACATTTATATAAATCATGTTTTAATATCCCAGCATTATTGTTTTTATTGTTATATATTCTGATGGATTAGCACTTAAGTTTGAGCATCCAAATTAATGTTTAAATAATCTGCCCTAAACTGGCAAGGGCTAAATAATAGACCCATTTCAAATGTAGTCATTGTTGATCATTCATGATGATGGAAGATTATTACTTTTATATAATGCTGGTAAACTTATAGTTAACATACTTATACTTAATATAGTTAGCTGTGCTGATCTCTCAGAGCCATCTCTTATGTTCATTTCTTTTATATTTGTATATTTAAATTTTGAATTGGATTGATGATGATGAATTCCATCATACCAGGTGCACTCCTAAATTTTCTGAACTGTTACAATATATAAATTTGAAAAGTTTGATAATTATTAAGTCAACAAATATTGCACCAATCTTCATGAATCTTTAACAATTTTCTTTCTTTCTTTTTTGGAGAATAAGTTATAGATTTTTGCTTTATAGTACTTAATTGTTTTAAAATCACTAATGTCTATTTTTTCGCTAAAACGTAACTACGCGAAGCTACAATAAAAGAAGAAACAAAATATAACTGCTAAGTGCTTTTGGGAACATCTGGTTTCCATATTCATAGCATATGATGGATGTGCTGGTTAAACGTATGTATAATTTAAGTTCTGCAAATTTATGCAACTTACACCGCCCATTTTTTAGAGATGGAAAAGCAAGATTCCTTCCTATTGATGGCGCTGGGATCGTCTGCTATAAAGCACACCTCTTTTATCTTATGTTTAGTGTCATGGCATTCGGTGCACAATATTTCTGCTGAAGTGGGTTCGAACCCATGGCCAGTGGACTTCTGGTGCTCCAAAAATAGTGAGCTATTTTCAGACTTGATGCGTGCTCTGTTATATAAATAGCGATGCTGCAAGACTCTAGTGGCGATAGAAATACGAGTTTCCCCATAATATGCCATCTTACAGCCATTCTGGGGTATGTAATTTTGTAAACTACCTGCGGAGTTTGGTCAGGTACTATCTTATCTTTGGAATTATTGATTAATCTGTTGGTTGCCAGTGGTGTGTGAAAGCTTAAATTAGAAATTTGCAGTTTTTATTATTATTCTACAAATGTAAGCAAAGTCATAGGGAAACTAATAATATATAATAGTGTTACCTTAATTTTAAGCAGAAGTAAAAACTATTACTTTGAATCAGTCTGAATTCAGAGAAAATTTTAGTTCTAATATTGTTGCAATATGTCCATGAATGGCAAAGATTAGTGATAAATTGAATGCCATCGGTGAATAGTTGACAAAATTAGATTCCTTTGATACATAATGGATTTTGTCATCATTTAGTTTCTTTTTGCTTTCAGCTTGGATCCTTTCATTTATCTAACTATAAGGAAATTTCTGGATAATAATAGACAAATTACTAAAATCTATAATGCCAATGTTCCTCCAATGCATGTAAATGGATAGATCTATTCACAAAATTTCTTCTGTAAGATTAAGAAATGAATGAATTATTAACAGATTGTTTGGGATATCTTGGTAAAATTATTTACACCATACAAATAAGTTTAAATTTGCAAAAGTGAGTTAAACAGGACAATAAGTTATTAAAATTCTATGTAGTGGTTATAGTATTTACTGATTTTTGGTTTTTATATTAACCTGATTGACTTCACTCCTGTCACTTCACAATCATGACGTGACTTCTTTTTCATTTTCTATTTAGTCAATTCATCTGAAGTACTAGTTTGTATCCTTAACTTCAAGTATCAGCAATGATTTTTGATGAAATGATATTCAAATCTATTAGATTTATGATCTGAAAAGCAATTTGATATTAACATTTTTAGAATAAATTCTGTAATTTTAACAGTCTTGTTTTCATTCAAGGTTTTGCGAAAAAATTTGCTTTTAGCAGAATCTCTTGCAAATGATATGTCTTAATGTATACTAGTAGAAGAATCTGATTCTTTTAAATATCTTCTATATTCTAAATGGAGGTTTCGTTTTTAATGGCTTCCTTTTTTAAATCTTTTTTTTCCACATTTTCAAATATCAGTTTTTTCTTGATTTGAGATATTTTAGAGGTTAATGCTTTCAACTGGATATTAATAAATATAAAATAATATACTGCTATGGGGTCAGAACCCAAAACATTCAACACTCTTTAATTTATAAAATATTACTGACTCCTCTTTGTTTCTTATATTGATTAATAGCTGCAGAGATCTAAAACACATTTTCTAAGCAACTTTTGACTCACATCACATTTCTTCTACTTACTATCAGTAGTAAAATCATTTTCTTAAACAAAAGTACATTACAATAATAAACAATAATTTCTTCCAATTCTACATTCTTAGACTTATATATATTGATATATAAATACAATTCAAAAATATTAAAAAATAGCTGTCAATAATATAGGACCTCCTTACTAACAAAAGCCAAGATGGCAAACTAGTATTTGCTATTTGTTTGAGTATCCTAACATTCATATAGTTCCCAAATATCTAGACTAAATATCATTCCCAAAATAAAATACACACAACATTTTATTAGTGTACTATACCAACTTTTTCAGAAAAATGAATCTATTTATCTATATATTATTCTTTCAACTGCCAACATCTTTTCTATAAAAACTGTCTATCTATAATCTTCAACACTTTCCCTGATCCTAATGCTTATCACTGATTATTATATGCTATAAAATACTAATGATAAGATAATAGCAATAAGTAGAATTTCCCCTTCAAATGCCATTAAGTGAGATTATTATTTTATCATAGTATCTTTTCTAAGATAAGTTTGTTGAGCAAAAAATAAAATAAAATTAAAATGATTTACATAAATATATATATTAATATCAAAAACATTGTTCAAAAAAATATAAAACAATCTTACTATAAAAAACTGAGATGTCAACATCATAAATTAGGAATGTATAAAAATAAATTTTTCTAAAAAGTTCAAAGTTTCATCTGATATGCTTGTTATAAGGTAGTATCAACAGCAATGTGAGACTCTAATTTTTCTTCTTGATAATGCATATATGTTGTTAATAGTGACATCAAGAAAGACACGATTAAAAAGCTACCTGCAAGAAACATACAGCTGTCTATGTTACCTGTAATATCAATTAACCAACCTGAAAAAAAAAAAAAAATTGATAAAATTTATTTATTTATTTACTTCATTCAACATGTAGTATTTTTAAATAATTGTTTATTTACAATAAAACCTTGTATTTTATAGTAGTAATTAATTCCTTATAACAATGAATATTGATACAATAAAACAAAATCAAAGTCATCTTGATGTCATACAACAATCATTCACATAAACATCACATGATCACCATTTCTTATGCTTGCTTATAACTGTTATTACAACAGGCAAAACTCTCCATACAGTATTGCCACTCAGTGCAAACCAGAGTTGCACTGAGTGGCACTACTGTATGGAGAGTTTTGTCTGTTTTAATCATTCACATAAAAAATAAATTCTCCATCTTCCCATTAACTCAACACCAATTGACAACTGACATACAAAAAAATTTTTGATTACTTCAAATCACCTGAATTCATTTTCTTAGTTCTAAATGTTACAGGTTCATAATTTTAAATTAATCTCTAAATCTTAAGGAGACTGATAAAATTAGAATCAAACTTATTGGTAAAAGCTTAACTAATCCTAGTACATATTATCAAGTTCTGCAACAAAAGTTTTCCTCTTCAAATTTAAAAACAGTGCAGCCAAGGTCTATGAATGATAGAGAAAAATCTGGTGAAGTATTGAAATATGATAATGAGTTAAGACATTCCTGATATTAAGTAGAAGTAGGGCTGAAATAGCTAGCAATTCCCATAAGAAAAACAGTGAAGGAAGAAACATTATTTATTAGCTTTACCACTGGAGCAGTGAGGATTTCTGTTATTGTTTTAAATTTTAGTTCAGAATAACATAGATATCCCATAGTGATAGAAGATACCTAATCTATCCATGGACAAGACTACCTAAGAAAAAAATCGTAATCCTTTTTGAAATATAGAAAAATTTTCTTATCTGATTTGGACCAAATTTAATTCAATATGTGGGTATGGCTAATGGTTGTGTTTGTATATTTGATCACCATTGTTATTACAAACGTCGTTGGAGACAAATGAATATGTGCTTTAGAAGAGGCAAAAGAAACTGGTTTATAAATTAACAAAATCCAACAAAGGCTGAACATATATAATACTAGGATATTACAAATTAGTTTGCATATTATGTATTGCTTTGTTTTCATTTCTTGAAGTAACATAAATAATTTAATTGAACACGTTGACTGCTGACAACTAACAAATTGCATATTCTATTAATACTAAATTCAAGACCTTTAGGATTTTATCAACAGCATAGCATAAAGGTCTTCATCACTTTAGCATATGTTCCAAATATATTCCTATCATTCTCAGTATTTGTGGCAGACATATTGATTATTACAAAAAAAAACAAAAACAAATTTATAAATTATTGAAAATATTAATCATAAAAATTTCACAAATAAATAAATCTCTGTCTGAAGACCTCTAAAGGGAGGCTATTATCTTCAATAGTCATTGATTTTCTAAGAGCATTAATCTAGACATTTGCTGTAAAATTTAAATGGTGATTAATACAATAACACAGAAATTCTGATATTGAGAAAGTATGAATCTATCCAACATAATGATCAAAGAAAAAAAATAATCACTAAGAAATAAAATATATTTTTACTGCAGGAAAATGATTTATTTAGCAAAAAAAATAAAATTCGTGCAGTAAGTGTAACAAATAAAAATATGACTTAATATATTGAACAACCAAACCAATACAGAATGAATTAAGTCATATTTCATATTTTGCAAAATAAATAAAGATGTTTCATTTACAGGAAAATAATGTATGGATTGCTTTTCTTTAGAATTTAATTTCTTATGTTATACTTATACTGCAAGAAAAAATAATTTATTTAGCAAAGTAAAAAAAATCTATAGCAGTAATAATAAATAAAAAAATAAATGGTGAGAGTAGATAAGAAGTTTGAGCGTCAAAAGAGCTGATATTGGAATAGATTCTAGGACTTTACGCTTCAATATGACACACTACCAATGCACTCAAGCATACAAGATGCCTCTTCACTCTATATTGGTTTAGTGGCTAAAAATATTATTTCCATGTTTTAGTGTAATAAATAAAAACATGGAAATAATATATTCAGCAACCAAAGTTGTTTCATATTTTGCATAGTAAATAAAAATTATTTATTTATTGAAAAATAATGTATAATTTAGTAAGCTAATAATATTAATATAAGTGTAATGCATAAAAACATGACAATAGTATATTTAGCAATAAAATCAATGCAAAATGAAAATGATGTTAATAAATGACAGAAATTATTTTCATTTTTCTATAAATAAAACATTTTTTATTCATTACACAAAATATAAAACAAGGCCTACTCACTCTGTATTGGTTTCGTCACAGAATATATTATTAACCCTTAATGTTATGGATTTTATACTTTTGCTAAATAAATTATTTTCAAGCAATATAAATATGCATACTTTATTTCTTATTTTTTCCTTTGGTTACTGGAATATGGCTCCACATAGTGGTTAAAAATCACATTTTATCAGTATCAAAATAATCCAATATGAATTTTTTAAATTCACAAACACATTCTAAATGTTATCCTTAAAGACACTTAACATCTTATAAAACTTGACAATGACTATCTAACCTTTTTTTCATTATTAATAAAATGTATCTTTATATTTTCAGGTTATATCCTTTCTCTTTCTGATTCCCTATTAAAAAGCATCAATTTCATAGATCTACTCTAATTTTCCATTTAATGCTTTACATTTTTAACTAGTATGTGAAGATTTATTATTCCCCTAGAATACATCTAACATATTTACAATGAAACAATCATTCTTTTTATTAAAATAAAAATTATCTTCCACTGATACTGTTTTAGATATTCTGATAATGTTATGGAGAGATTCTTCTAGAATGGAAACAAGACTAAATTATCTTTGGCAATATAAAATATATTCTTGAATAATTTTCTAGCATGAGCGTCAATTTCATATAAGCAACCTTCATGACTGCCAGACAATTGCAATATTATTCATTTAAGAAATGTAGACAATTCATAACTATTGACAAAGTCCTTTTTTTAATTGGAATAAAAAAATGGTTTTATTTGTGACGATATTGTTAAATTGTTTTTAGAAAAATTCAAAATTTTCAAATAAAATCAACTGTTAGTATCAGCACACAGATTAGTATATAATACATTTCACGTATTATTACTTTTCTCTTATTCAGGTATTACTGGCTGACCATGACAGTATTAGCATAATGAATCAAACCTCAATCTTTAAATTCATGAATATTAAATTTAAGGTGATACTCTAACTAAGCTATTCTACAAAGGAAACGGTCAATAAAAACTTCTTATGATTAAAAGAGCACAAACTGAGAATTACAAAATAAAAATTTATGTACCTAATGTGTCAGTCCACATATGTTTCAAAGAACATATGTTTGACTCAGAAAAGACAAAAATATTGTGCAAAGGCAAAAGTACAAAGAAGAAAATTCAAAGAAACTGTTCACATGAAAAAGGCAAATAATCCCATAAGTCAACCTCCATATTGTAATTCATAATGTTTGGAAGCCATTCATTAATCTTGCACTTAGCAAAAAATGGAGAAATCAGAAGGATATGGAATTTGTACTGACTATTGCCTTTGGTAGAATAGCCTACTTGGTTAGAGAATCATATTAAATTCAATATTCATAAATTTAAAGGGTACCACTTGAAACATTATATTCTAATTGTGTGCTATTGCTAATAACTGAATGTATTTGAAAAGTTTAAATAAAGTTTGAATTTTTCTAAAAATATTAACATTTAGGGGATCAAATTAAATAACATTGTCACGGGAGATATTATTGCTAGAATTAAATTTGATTGTGGAGACAGAAATGAGAGGACAAAGATTTGTTCAATTTTCTAAAACAAAAATTGTACATCATGAATACCATTTTTGAATTAGATTTTATTTTAATTAATAGAAAATACTGGTATTTCAAGATGGACTATAATGTAAAAAATGTGCTAATGCAAAACAGAGACCACACTTATATAAAAAAAATGAGTTGATATCCCTAAGAACTATTTCAATAAATTTAAAGTAAAAATTGAAAATCATTTTAAAATTGAAGATTCTTTAGACTTGGCTATGATCAGTAAGATAAATGATATTCTAAAAAAACAAATGCTTCAGACAGGTAGTTAATAGAACATAATATATAAAAGATAATAATAATCTGAAAATATTTTAAAATAATCCATTTAAGAGAAGTGAATATCTGATATGAAATATAAATGAGAAGTGATAAGAAAACATAAAAAAGTTTCAAAAATATAAAATAACATTTCGATATTAAAAAGAAATTTGTTTAGACAATAAGAAAATAACCCTATTATTAAAAAGATAAATGAAGTGTATGAAATTATTTTATAAAGAACTTATAGTAATAAAGAAGAAGAAAGCACAAATTTCCTACAATTATGTCGCTTTTTAAAATGCCAAATATTATAAATGAAGATCTAAGATATACAGAATTAAATACATGAGGAATGATGAAAAAAAAAAAAAGTAATACAGCAAATATATAAATAACAAAAATATTGTAAATGGTTGAAACAAGGCAATAGTAGTGCTGACATTAAAAAAAAAATGAAAAAGAAAATATTAGAAATTACAGACTTAGTAGGCTTCTAGCCAATTTTATACAAGATCTTTATAAAGATTATTACAACTCTTTTATAATAAACTAAAATGGTTATAGTACACTATAAAAGTACTAAAAGAAGTCATAAAAAATAAAAAAATGAATGTGAGTTGCCATTTTGTAAAAGGCATTTGACTCTACAACATTTTTGAAATTATTAAAACTTCAGAACATCAATGCATAGATCCAGGATAATGTCATATTCGGAAGAACATTGACAAGAATGTCTGCTAGGATGATTCCATCTCTCCAAAATTTTTGCAAAGTTTTATAGGAATTATTTTGTGAATTAAAATGGGGACTATGATTGCTTTTGCAAAAAATGTTTTTATTAGTATATTCTTTTATTCTCCCTTTTCTTTTTCCATCTTATATGAGCTTTAGAAATCAAGAGATGCTAGTATTTATTATATCCTTATCTAATGCTCACATATTCAAATATTCCCAGATTAGTTTATATTGATTATTAAAACTACTCAAGATGGCAAAAAAGTAAGGAGAATAAAAGAATTTGCTAATGAATAGCAGCAATAAATATAAGCTAAGGTCATATAAAGATTTGGGAAATTACGAGAGATATCGAATAAAATCAAGAAAATAGGATTAAAGATAAATACTAAAAAGTAATGTTCATAGGCTTTTCAAAAAACCAAAACGAAGAAAATAAAGATCAAGAGGAATTAACAACTATAAATATCTTGATCAGATTATTAATACAGATAAAAATATAATAAATAAAATTAATCACAGAATTAAATTTGGATGGAGTGCTTTAAGTTAAAAATAATTTCATACTGAATGAAAATGTGCTTTTATGATTGAAAAAAAAAGGTTTTAGTAAAGAAAGATTGAAAAAAAAAAAATAATAGATTAAAAAAAGCAAACAAATATTGACATCATTAAAAAAATTAAGAGGCTAAAATAAAGTTGAGCTGAATATGTCACTATAATGCATGAGGAATTAATCTTAAATTGATTGCCAATAAATTGTAAAAGATCTGGGGGGATATATGAAGTGGGTGAATAAAATAAAATCTGCTACACTGATGATGTGGAGAAAAGAAGCTATTAATCAAAGAAACTAGATTAAATTTTGAGATCATCCTCAGTGGACTGACACAATGATTAAATATTTATATTATATTTCATTAAATTATATATATATATATGTAAATAAACGAAATAAAAATTTAAAATTAGATAGGAAAGAATAATTCTTACAGTATCTAATTTTTTTTATCAGAATTCACTTTAATTTTTATGTATAAATGAATGTGTATGCACATTATCAATGTATACATTTAGTAGTTACACAAAAAAGATAAAAATAAGAATTCTCACCTGCAAGAGAGGGTGCAATAACTGTACATGATCCACTAATACAAATTAAAAGTCCAAAAACCATAGTAATGTTCTCTAATCCAAAAAGATCTACAGACAAAGCTGGAATTGCAGCAAATCGAACTCCTAACATACAACCTGAGAAAAATGCTAAAGGGATAAAGTGTCTAAATGAAGAAGCTGTAATCATTAAAAATATCACAATAACTTGTATGAGATATGCAAAATTAAATGTAAACAATTTACAAAATAAAGAATAAAATTTACACCTGCCAGCTATAACAATACAACACCGTCCAGTAAGATTTCCTAACCCGAAGATGGTCAATAAAAGTGTACTATTTGATTCACTGATTCCTTTCTCAATTGCAAATTCATTTATCATAATCACATATATAAAACTTCCACTCATAAAAAAAGAATGGATGAGATAAGGATAAAGTTTAGGATTCTTAAAGAGATTTAAATTACATTTACTTTTTGCTGAAGATTTCATCGATTTTACATGCCGAAAAAGAGATCCACAAACAATAATATTTAAGGCCAAACCAGCATTAATAAGCATGGATCCTCTCCAGCCATAGGTTTTAATTAAATTGTAAAGTAAAGGCGGACAAATAAATGATGCAATACCGGCTCCAATAGAAGGAATTGGCATAGCAAAATCTTTGCGCTTTTGAAAATAGAATCCAACAATTGATATAGATGGAACATATGCCAAACCAAAACCTAAACCTAAAAAAAAAAAATATTTAAGATATTATATATACTCAAAAAGTGATATATATCTTAGAATTTTTTTTTAAAAAAAAAATTCAATTATTTACATACACTATATAATAAAAGCATTAAGAACTAAATCCTTTATATAACATAGGGAGATTCCATCCAAGAAAATCTATCATGGCTGCATAAAATCCTCCAATTCTCTGCGAATGCATACACAGGACAATCATTAACTAAGAGATTCATAGTTTATGTACGTCTGCAACTACATAAGGTAAATGTATTACATTTCACTTCTGAAACAGATAAGCACAGATCCAATTGGCTTTAATGATGGATCTAGAAAAAGAAATTTATCTAAAGCTTCACAAGTAGTAATTTCATTAAGCAATAACTCCTTAGTTAATTCAAGGATTTATTTATTTAACACTACGAGAATATTTTGATTTGATGAATGTGTTAAATGATATACCTAAATTGGTTGCAAATCTAATCTAATAGCTTGAAACTGTGAAGTAGTTATCTTCTGATATGTGAATGATCAGGTAACCACATACCAGTAATATTTCTCATAAAATTTAATTAAGTCACAGTATTCCATAGCAGAATATGCAAATGTTAAGAAAGCTGCAAACTCCAAGCAATGACAAGAAGACTGTTATTCAGATCACCTAACTTTCAATAACTAAGAAAAATCATTACTTAAAGTTACCCCTCTGTCTACTGTTGCAATTGTTTACTTTATCAGATGCTTTTCTAATATTAGATGGAAAGTTGAATGCATTTCTTTCTGGGATTATGAATAAGAGCCTAATCTTTGAAAGAATTTCCAAACTCTTCATGTTTTTATTAAAGTACCTTTCTATTTTTGGACAAGAACTCTTTTATAAAGTTAGGACTTACCTTAGATGGTTCTGGAGAAATGTACATATCATAAATTACTATTTCCATTGCAATGTAGTTAGCATAAATGAATTTGCTGCATTCTATTTCTGGGAAGTTACTGTCAGAAACCATTTAGCAAAATTTTGTATTTGTGATGATAGCATTTAAGTTTTCTACTGGAAAGTATTTTGTCAAATAAATTAATTGTCTTACAGTGACTTTTAGGCTATTTTTCCAGAATCACAAACTGAAGTCCCATTGACAAATATAACACCATCTTCTATTTTGAAAGTCCATTTTAATGTGGATAGTTACAGATAAAATTTAATCATAATAGGTTCATATTGATCTTGTTTGTTCTCAATAGTATTTTTAAACTATTGGAGTGGTAATTTTTTGATCATTGTTTTTATATCCAATTTTTGAAATTATTTCTATACAGATTATGATCACCGAATAGTTTTGGTTCTAAACTGGAAACAGGTCATCTACTCCTAGTCTTTTCTGCCAAAGAGTAAATTCACCAAGAACTACTAGTTTTAGGATACAAGAATGTTTTTGGAGGGAAAAAGGCTGTAGTTTTGCTTTAATGATTTTTTAGATTCTGTTAATCTTTGGCTTATAAATCTGATATATATGATTGAAAACCTCATTGTAATGGAAGTTCTTTTAGAGATATTTTTCATGCATCAAATATATGTAGAAAAGATAAGATTTTTCAAATGATTTTATAAAAGTTTTATTTTGTTTTCCAATATCACTTTTTTTTAAAATCAGTTTTACATTGATTATAAAAAAACATTTGCTGATGTAATTCTAATCTGGAATAAAATGTTAGTGAAATATTGGAGAAAGGACCCTGTTGTAGATGTTAAAAATTGATTGAATCAATTATAAAATAAATGACTTTGGCTGGATTCTATTAATATTCTTTTCAAAATATTTAGTACCATGAATCCAATCGGGTTTTCCTTAAACTCCATCTTGGAAATGAGTTTTTCAACTATGGGAATATTTATTCTAAAAGATAAAAAATACAGCATGGGAGAATTTCACCGATATAAAACACAATACTCTAATTTCAGTCTAGTTGAATGTTCCTCCATGCTAAGCATGGAATCGTGTTTAAGAATTAGTTTAAGTTCATACGATCCAAATTTTGACAAACTTGCCAAAACTATGTAAAGCCAAGTGTCATCAAAATAATAATAAAAAATTGTTTTTATTTTGTAATTTTTTTTATTTGTAAAATTTGATCTAATTTATTTTAATAAAATTCTAAAACAATAATTTTCTCTTTTTTTCCTCTATATTTTCTTGAATTTTTTTAAAATTTAGGACCAGCTCTAGAAAATAATTATTTATAGGTAATTTAATAAATATTTTATAAAGTGACATGGACAAATTGTAATACTAAAGGGCCTAAAAAACCCAATTCATAAGTATTGTAATGAGATGGCCTACCTTTTAGTTATTTAACCTAACTTAACATATATTAATTTCAATTATGTTGTCAGATAGGCTGTCTACTTGCCATTGACCTGCAGATAATTTAAGTATTTTCTACCTTAAAAAATATATAACTCACTATAAACTCATAAACACTCCTTTAACACTTTAAGCAAATAATTTTATTTATTATAACAGTTTAGACTGTACTAGCAGTTATATGTGAAATAAAAAATATATAACTTGGATTATTTTGTTCTCACAGTAATATCTGATTAGGAAATCAATTCTGGAGATATCCAAGCATCTATTTGATCTATTAAATCTAGAAATATTATGATGTGAACGATTTTATTCCAATAGCCCAATCGATTCGCTCTATTTGCCCAATATTAACTATTTATCTCCTACTCATATGTAATCTAGCAGTATATTTATGGTCATCGGATTTAGCTGACCACAAGCGCCAATCCCACTGTCAAAGAAAGAATTATACTGAGAGCCATTGATGGGAAATTTTTACACTATTCTTAATTAGATGTCCGACCTTAGCTCAATTACAGGACGGTAAATATACCACTAGAGATATGCTAAATTAGAGCATATATTTACTCATAAAATCAGACAGGTTTATTAATGAGATAATTAAATGCAATGAAATAAATATATATATATTGAACAGGATAGCATCCGTCTCAAAAGTGATTCATAAAAATAAAAAAAACGAACTTTTGGTTTGATTAAATTTAGATCTATAAAGCTATTTAAAAAAAAAAAAATTGTTTATTAGAGTATATGTATTAAAACACATATTTATATTTAAAATAGGTCATTTTCATTTTTTTTATACAATTGATTTTAAAATAATTTTCTTTCACCACTTGTTTTTAATCAATTTGATTAAAAACAAGAAAACTTGTTAATTACATTCCTGTCTTTTTTATTTTAATCATTTCTAAGTTAATTCTAAATGCAGAGATTTAATTTTGTGTTGTTTTTGTTTAAAATAATCCCTGGTTAGAATTCCTAATTAGTTTGAACAGGAGATTGAGATTTGCCCTGCCCTAAGGAGTAGAATTCGAAAACAAGAAAAGTTTAAGCGGGAAATGTAGCGTGGGTATAAATAACCCCGCAAATTTTGGGACAATAGTTTTAGATTCTTGACTAACATGCTGCTTCAAAGTAAGATTCAGTATTCATTTTCACACTTTGATTATAATGTTGGCTGTCGGACATTTAATATCTTTTAAAAATTTGCAGTTGTTAAAAGATTTTGGTTTCTTCACAAGATGTCATAATATACTACTGTACGTTTTATAACCAACAATATGTATTGCTAACTTAAACCAAGATAGGCCCACGTCTGCCAACTGTTCTTCAGTCCTGCTATGAAAGTCTAAAATAAACCGGATCCCCAATGCCTCTACACTTACCACTGTAAAAGGATGGAACACCTGAAATACGAACTTAAATAAAAGTGTGCACTCCTTGAAACTATGCGAACATTGTTTTACCGTAAGGTAAATATTTTCTTTCTTTCTAGAGTATATTCTAAAAATAAATCTGTAGTCTTAATAATTATTTAACTTCCTATTTATCCACTGTATTTGCTTTTCACTGTATTAATGTGTTTGGAATCTTAGTTTTAAGATTCCAAGTTTGCTTTCAATTTTATTTATCAGAAGTGTCTAGTGAGTTTATATTTTAGATGCTTAATATACCTCTATTTATGTCTAACTCTTTCTAAATGCTTTAGCAGTCTTGCGTCATTTTTAATTTGCTCAACTGTATTTATTTTTTTGTCCAATAATTGGTTTGAAGTACTGTGTTTGCGCTTTTGCAAACCGCAAAATCTTTTGGCTGGCGGTTTATCGTGTTTATTGTTCTGGTTTTTTCTTGTAGAGATTTTATTTTCCATAGTTCAGATTGTGTGGTGCGTAATCTCTCCTTTCATTGTGTGAGACTACCCTTGGCTGTTTAAAGTGTACTTGTCCATAAGCGTTTTGCAGAATTAGGACATTCTTAGTTCCGATGTTTCTTTTCCGGACTAAGAAAAGCTCGTCTGCGCTGTGTCGTTAGTTTTCACATGCATTTATTTATTTGTATTTTAAATTTTTATAAAATGAATGGAATTGTTGTTCTTTGTAATTTTATAAATTGCCAGCAGGAAGATAATATTAGAGTTTCTTTCTCTAAAGTATTCAATGTCTTAATATTTTCTACTCATATACACTCTCTGATAAACTAACTTATAAAGATCTAGGTCAGCATCACTTGCTAGATTTATTTAGTCTTTTATGTGTGGCTTTAAATTTTATCAGCGCATGTACTCAGAACTTGGTTTGGAAATTTATTTGTAATTATAATTATTTCACTTTCTTGAAATGCTTGGGCAGACGTAACTGGTTTTCTAATTATTTGTCTCCTACTGAGAAATCTAATTATTATTCTGAGATTAGTTTTGGCAATCGTTTGGTTGGGGATTCACCAGTTTTAAATGTCTGTTTTGCTTTAATCATAGATTTAATATTTTATTAATTTGAATTCATTTATGTTGGGGTATTTTCTAATTTTATTATTTCATTGAACTGGTGACGTAAATTTCCTCCCGTTTTATAATTTATACTGAAACAGTAAGGTCTGCTTTGCAGATCTTCGTTTCCCCTTTTCTCACCCATTTCCTACCCTCATACCTTAGTTTGAACTCCAATCTATCGTAGTGTGTCTGCAATGCGCTTATATATCGAAAATCCTGCGTAATTTTAAACCATGGGTACAATGCTCGTATTATATATATAAATCATTCCCAAATAAATAAAAGATTATAGATTATGTATATGTTCACATAATTTTGATTTATTAAAAAGTAGGTTATATAAGTCGTAATTGCGCACACACTATGATATGCATTTTAAAACATATCAAAATTATAAATTGTTAAAGTTATTTTGTTTGAATCTATTTACAAATATATATTACCGTCGTAATATATTTTGTTTTAAAGTAAAATTCATTTAGTAAATATTCGTTTAGTAAATAGATTCAAATATTGCAATTGAAAAGTAAAATAATTTTCGTTTAATTTAATAAAAGTCATTCCAAATATTTCTGTTAAAATAAATGAGGGACAAGTTTAATTAGTTAATGTTATATAAGTTTATCTAAAAACAGCAGATGTCCACTTAAGGTTTTCTTTAATTAGTAAAAGTAATTTTTAATTAAATCTAGTTTGTAATTCGAATGTCGACAGGGAAATTAACAAAAGAAATTAATTAATGTTGAATTCCTTTAGACATTTGGATAGATTTAATTACAGCTGATAGGTCCGATATATTTTTGTAATGCTCCAGGGCAGTTCTATTATAAAATTCTACTATAAAAAGGAGGGTTTTCTTTTGTTCTCCTTTCTAATGTTTCTAAGAAAAATCATTCTGAGGTCTAATGTTTCTAACCAAAATTATTGTAGTAATTTGTAAATCTTGACATGACGGAGTAGAGCGCAAGAAGGCTATTTCTCTCCGAAAGGGTCATATGCTGCCATAAACCATTGGAAGTTATCACACAAGGAACCCCGGAACTGTTGCTGCTGCTGCCAAAAATGTGAACATTTCCAGATTTTGCTGTTAAATTATATAAAAACCTGCTGACCATCAATCTACCTAAAAATGCTTCTCCAGAGGTAACCCTAAATTAACCCAAGAGCTCTTGTGATAACTAACATGCTATAGCTATTTTAAATTGTTTTCTTATATTTCACATAACTTCATTATGTATTTCTTTAACGTGTTTAAATATACTCAACATTTTTGCTCTCTATCCTTGGGTTAATATTTTCTATTTATTAAGCTTTCTGTTATTTTATTATGATAATGTGTCAGAATCGTCTTTTAGTGAATTATTCCTTTTGTTGAAAATAAGACGCCGCTGTAAAGGCATATTTTAAATTTCTAAATAATTTTCCAATTTTATTATCTTGCAAATCACTCGTTCGAGGGCGATTCTATTCTTTAATATATAATATAATCACATAGTTTAAAATCTACATGCTATTGATTTTAACCTAATATGAGAGTATGTGCGTGGTAAATGATTAAAGGTGTCCCCTAATGCATGATTGCGTATATAAATCTATATTTACTTTTCAAACCCGCAAGCATGCATTTTCCTATTTTAATTACCGTGTTCTACTTTAATTACAAAGTTCATCATTGACGTTGAGAATGTGCGGACCCTTTTAAATGAATTTCGTGGAATTTGATTGGGCATTTCTCTTAATCCAAGTAAAACCCATTCAGTATGTTTTATATACACTAGTCTCATATTGCTGGTAAGTGAATTAGTTGTTGAGACCGCTTTATTTTACTTTTCCAAGGATTCTTTACACGGCCAAGTCCGTTCTCTTCGCTTATTGCAGTTTCCAGGCAGAGTGTGTCCATAAATGACACACCTGGGAATTAAACACAATCGTCACCCAGTTGCTAAGTTTCGGCTGTTCATAAAATCCTTTCCTACGGGTTAGCAGCGAGATGCCCTCCGTAATCATTCCAAACATTCCATTATTGTTTTATTTTATATTTATTTTACAAAGCATCCGTGACTTAAACATGTCACACCCTCCAACTTTAATAAATTCATTATCAGCAATACTGACCTTCCAATGTAACATTATTATTATCATCGAATAAATGCTTTGATCACATTCCATTTTGTTGCTTAGTAAGCTTTTGTCCGTGCTATTCTCGAAATCAATAAATATTTTATAACACTTAATTTCAAATATTTTCTTAAACTTGTATAATTGCTCAAAGCACTCGCACATGTTCCTATCTCATCAAGCACATTATCGTAATGCTATCAGCCCGAGCAATAGAATATATCACTTTGCTTTAAAACCTTTTTTTTATTTATTGGAACATAATGCCAACAATTATTTAATACGCGTCCCTGTCTCATATAAGCAGACAGTGGCATTATCTATATAATTTATATAAATAAATTTTGTGAAATTATTTAAAACTAAATTTGATCTCTTATTTTATTTGATTCCTATCACTGTCTCGGTCTATATATATATATTTTCTGCATTTCTTTTGTAAATCCATAGACGTTAATTAGCCACCCAAACTTCTTTTAGTATAGAGTCTTTTGTTTCTCCCCGACCACCAGGCACCGGTCAAAGGTTATACTAGTAGTGGCATCAGATGCGTTATCACGTAGATGGCGCTGTGAAATTTGGACTTTAGATTCGAACTTAGTATATCTAGAAGACAACCCCTCCTAGAATGTTCAGTTTCGTGTCTGGGGTTTGAATTCTGCAGTGTGTTAGCGAGATAGACGATTCTGACTGTTACAATACTCAAGACATATTTATTTTTTGTTTTTGGGGTAAATCAGCCACGCATTAGCTTAAACGTGATATATCATGGGCTGTTCTACTGGCAGTATGATGTTCTTGGTCCTGACGGATTTTTCTGGGCCAAGAAATGCTCGCCGGTGCAGTTTCATCGATTTCTTTCAAGAATGTCTTGTTTTCGTATCTGTGAATGGGAAAACCAGTGTTGTAGGTGAATTATCAGCTGAAAGACATTTGTTCCCGCCAGGGTGTTGAATTTTATTATTTCTGGTACATGCCTGATATAACCCTACTTATTGTATTATAAATTTTTACTTTATAATTTATACTTCTCGTAAATAAAATGTAAAAAATTGTTTAAACTTAACCTGTCTAACGTTTGTCTTAGTGCTTTTATTTCTCAATTGTCTAAACAATATTTAAGATTTCTTGTTTCCCCCTGAATCTAGTCGGTGTAAACCATCAACCTCATCCATTTTTTATCACAGTAAATAAATTTTGTATATCATGTGATGTACCATGACTTCTTAAACGGAGTCAGGAATCTCTCAGCAACTATGCCCAAAGAAACTTGTTAGCCACTTTACCTTTCCCTTCCATTCCCCACCCCAAGCTTTCCCATAATCTGCTCCATCCCATATCCACAACATAATCTTTGTCAAACTCTATGGTCTTTATATCTTACATCCCCCTTATCTTTTCCCAAACCCAGCATAAAAACCAAGAAGCCACTTTCTGTATAATCACTTTGTTTATTTTTCCATAACTTCCTTATTTGTACCCTTTCTGCTTCAAGCATTTACATTCAATCAACAGATGCCTAATATTTTCTATATCGTCCTTACACAATTTGCAGACAAAATCACCCATATTTTTCAATTTACATGTATATTCTCTTGTTGCTAAAGATCCTGTTCGAGCCTTAAACAATAAGCTACTTTCCTTACTATTATCATAAATTAACTCACACCCAATGTTCCGCTTATTCTATATATATTTAAACTCTTTTTACTCTCTATATTAGTTCTCCATCTCTCCAACGCCCTATTCTTTATTAATGCATCTATTCTTTTATCCCATTCCTTACCACTATAATACTCAACAATCCTGCTAACACAATCATCCCATCTTTTATACAAGTATACTGATATAAATTCTTTATCAAAATCCTTTGCATACCGCATTACCTTTCTCACCCATCTTGTTGCCTGCCGTTTACTCATAACCCAATTAAATACTATTTTGGCTATTCTTTTATTATCCATAAACTGCAACCTATCAAACATTTTCATTTTACTTTTTGCATCATATAAAAACTTGACCATCCCATTTCTCCTTGAATTGCCCCCTTTGCTGTCCATACCTCTTGCATAATGGATGTTTTCCTACTTCCCATTGTACTTTCTCTAAGTAACCAAATACCCTTTTAAACTAACACATAACACATCATTACCATATGTTAACCCTGTTACTACAACTCTATGTTAACCCTGCTACTACAACTCCCTTCCATATAATTCTAGCTACATCATATTTATTATATGAAAACACTGTTAATTTCTTTACTAAACCCTTTCTTTTCTTTGTTTCATTTACCAATTTTTTCTCCCATTCAACCAAACAATTTTCCTGATTACTTAAGATGATTCCTAAATAACTATATCTATCCATGACACTTAACTTTATATCCCCCAATAAAAATTCTACATCTTCTCTTTCACCATTATTAATCATTATATTTGATTTTTCTTCATTAAATTTAATCCTCATCTCTTTACCCACCCTTGCACATCCTCAGCATAACTTCCATATCTTCTATTCTTTCTGCACACAAAAAAATATCCACAAAAAAAAAAAAGACCGAACAAAATATATGCTCCCTTTCACCCATTAATGGTATCTCTATCCCTCTTTCTATTGCTTTCTCCATTTCACTCAAATATAACAAAAACAAAATAGGTGACATAGGGCATACTTGCTTAATCCCACACCATTTTTAACTTTAACTGATTCTATATTCCCTAAATGCTAAGTATAGTAATTATTTTCATATAATTTCTTAATAATATTTACTAAAACTTTATCCATTCCCAAATTTGCTAACCTTAACCATAATCTATTTCTATTTACTCTATCATATGCCTTCTCTATATCTATAAAACTCATACATAATGACGATCTACCTGAATTCCTACTCATATCCATAAATTGTGTAACTACAAATAAACTATCTCCTATATGCCTATCTGACCTAAAACCACCTTGCATCTCCCCCACTACATTATTCTCTTCTATTCATTTTATAACCCTTCCAGCCACCATATATGAGAAAACATTATATAAAACTGATGTTACTGCTATCGGTCTATAATTATTTAACTTTCTATGACCCTTACCCTTTCCTTTAAATAATAATCTTACTCTTGTATTAGTCCAACTACCCGGAAAAATTCTCTTCTGTGCCATCTTATTAAAACCTGATAACTTTGCTTTTGCTCTATGCCCTAAATTCATTACCATCTTTGCTGCCCATCCATTTAAACCTCTCGCCTTTCCACTTTTCAATCTCTTCCCTGCCTCATTCAGTTCATTTTTTGTGAACCTAATATTCCCATTACTAAATGCTTTCATGTTTTCTATCACTAAGTCTTTCACATCTAACATCTTTTCTATATCCATTATATATCTATTTAAGATTCTCTTTAACTCTTCTCTAGAGTTAGTTACACTCTATTCCCTCATCATCTATTAATACTATCTCTCCCCTACATTTCTCCTTTTAATGTAATTCCAAAATTTTTTACTCCCATCTCTTCCACTTTTATTAATATCCTCTAACAATTTACTATTCAACTTCATCCTCTCTATAATTATCCATTTTAGCAAACTTCTTTTCTAAGTACTCTCCCCATTTAGCATTAATATTGTTTTCACTTTTTTTGTTTTAATAGCACACATATTCTCTGCATGCTTCTTTCCTCTCTTTTACACTTTTACTAACTCTCATTTTTTTATTGCTTTTATTCTTCTGCCTATTCTCAACTAAAACCCTATTTGCCACTTTTTCTATTTCACCACACCAGTCCTTATACTCATCCCCAACCAACTGTTCTATGGCTTCTTCAACTTGTATTTTATACTCTACCTTTATTCTACCCTTCATTCTCCATCCACATTTTTCACTATTGTTTCTACCTTTATTTCTATCCTCCATCATATTACTAACCATTTCTATTACAATAAAGTTATGATCATTATTACATACTCTCTCTTCATTATCAAACACCTTAATTTTCCGTACTTTATTCATTCCCTCTTTCTTTACCAATATATAATCTATTGTGTAGGATATATTATTCCTAGACCATGTATATTGTCCCTCATAAATATTAGATAAGTTTCCAATGCTCAAATTTACTCTCTGACAAAATTTTTTCGAAAGCTGTCCATTCTTATTGTCTACATCATCAATTTCTTCAATATGCCCATTCATATCTCCTATAACCATTATTCTCTTCCCCTTTTCTTTAAAACTCTGTATATCCTTAACTAGGCATTCATATATGCTATTGTTCCATTCCATTATAGTTTGACTATCTCCAGTAGCTATATAAACTATAGCCACCATCCATTCTTGTCTACCCAACCTTATTTCAAACCACAAATGCTCTTGACATTTAACAATATTTAAATATTTTTTCGATATAACACCTATATCCCCACCGCTTTTTTCTTTTTCTTTTCTATTTATACCTTGCTATACCACATCTTCCAAAATAAGTTTTTCTTCTCTTAGATGTGTTTCACTATTTCTAATACCTCAAGTTCTTCATTTTCAAGTGCTTTGTTTAATTCCAGCCACTTTTCTGGTCTCCTACCACCATGCATATTCAAAAACCCAATTTTAATAATTTCTTCTTTCCTAACTACTCTTTTATAAATTCTTTTGATTCTTTCTTCTCCATTACATTTTAAAAAACTTTCTTACCATTAATCTTACAGATCCATTCCCTCTCCACATCTACACTTATGTCTAAATCAACCATCTCTTGCTTATTTATTATATCTCATCCATTCTTCTTCTTTTTGATATTACAATTTAAAAGCCCACCCCCCTTTAAAAGTTTCCCGAATTATATTCTTTAAATATCAGTCTTCCTAAAACTTCACTTCCTTGTTTTCCTAAGTGCAATCCATCTTTACTATAACTCCCTTTCCAATAAACCAGTCCCATACATCCACAAACATAACATTATTTCTCTCACACAATTTTTTCAATCTCTAATTTATAGAACATGCCCTTTCTAACAAATGCATCTTGTCAAATCCTGGCAATACTCCAACTACCCTACTCTTCCTTTAATCTCAGTCAAATTCCTAATCAATTCTATGTACTACTCATCCATTACTCTCTCTGATGGCTCTAACAAATTATTAGTCCCTAACATAACATAAACATCTCTACTACCTTGCTTTCTTATTTTATCTGTCACATCCCTAATTCTAGTTCCAGGCAAACATACTCTTACATACCTGCTTCTATTTTCCCTTGCAATTATATCCCCACATTTTCTAATTAGTGAATCTCCTATCAATACTGTCTCACAGTCTATTTTCTCTACTCCATCTGTAACATTTTCTACCACTTCCGGACCTACTTATCCATTTCTTCCTTATCATTTCTATTCAATAATTCCTTTATTTGCCCACCCTTTGTCTCTAGTAATTTTAATTTTACTTCTACATCCTTCACTTCTTCCTCTATCTTACTTATTCTCTGGCTAACCATCTCCATTGCATTTCTACTTTCTCCACCCATATCTCCTGACACTCCACTAAAACCATACTCTGTCCTATCTTCCTTAAATACATTTTTCTCCCTTTCCCCTGACTTTCTCTCTAAACTATCTACCTACACTTAGAAACCACTTTCTCATCTCTTTTATCACATTTATACACTGACTACAGAACCAGAAACCTGTTACATCCTATTCTTATTCAAACATTTCAAGTGATGCAACTCAGCACACACTGTACACTCTACCAGTGCTGCCTAATTCCTTTCTGCTGATTATATACACATTGTGCTATAACCAATGCAATCCATATTCTTATTTTCCAAGTCACCTATTCTATATTTGACTTTATAATACCTCTCCGATTCTTCAAACCCCCTTACACGGAATAAAGTTTTTTTACTTTTTTCCAAAACTTTCTGATCTTAGGCCTCCCAAACATTGTCTTTTGTCTCAAAATAAATGACTATTTTAAAGTTTAAAAAACCTTCAGTAACAAACTTAACTAAAAATGAATTAATCTTACATACAACTGTTTTATAAATATCCATACACTAACACACATTCAACAAAAAAAAAAATTTTTTTAAAAACTTCTATACCTAAAATGGCGAATAAAAACCTTTCAAAAAATTAAACAGAAAAATTTTCAGTCTTTCAAATAACTCACTCTCTTGACCACAATTTATACTTGCATATACAATAATTAATCTTATAGTGATGCCCTCAAATGATCAATCGTATACGCATGCAACTAACAGCATAGAAAATTTTTTTAAAAATTTTAGAACTTAGCTCTGCTCTTTGTCTTATTCGTAATTTTCATAACGAACAGATACGGAATGATCTGGTGGCGCCCTCTGTGATCAAGGTTAGATTGAGTGTCCGGTACAATATATTCACCATTCTTATATAACATCTTTAATAGTTAATGGCTGTCATTAGAAAAATTATTAAAGTTAAAATACTTTTTTATATCTAAATGAAAGCACAATAATTACCTTAGTCCCGGGAAGTCATGTTATTCAGACACATATAAGTGTACGCTTACTATATACAAAAAATTTGGCCATATGATCTGTCTGGTTAATGTCTTTATTTTCAGCTTCTTGTGGAATTAGTTGATGAAGTGGTTGCCTCCTAATTTGTGGGAAGTTGGGTCGGATGCAGATTTCTGGATGTAGAGAGACAACAGGATCAGTAGCATATTTCCATACATGGGCTTGTTTATAACTTCTTACCCCATAACCACCATCTTTATGGTTGAATATTCAATCAGCTGCATTTCGTTTATATTTCTCGTTTGTAATTTTCATGATTTGATGAAATATCTATTTTTCACTGGCAATTGTTTTAATTGCCAAAATAATTATTTATATCAGCTTTTCTCCCCTATCTGTTGAGAGAAAGAGAGCTTTCTCTTTTCTTGCTCTGGTACCAAAGGCTAACTAACGGTCCACAATTTTTCTTCCTTTTTTAAATAATAAAAATATGTTTTATTTCTTTAATATGATGCAAAATCTAGATTTATTTCCTAATTGCTTGGAAATTTTTATTTTTTCTTTGAGATCCAATTTTGATAACGAAAACATGTGTGATACCTACCTCATTTAATTTCGAATTTTTTGTTATCTTTCCAAACTGGCTTCCATTGTTAAGTTCCACATATTTGACAGAAGAAACATTTTAGCAAGTTCAAGCTAAAAACAATTTTTTTTGTAATTTGGAAAATAAAATTACTATACTAACAACAAAAACTGAAATATATAAACCAAAAATAGATTTCTACCCGGACATGTAGATTATTTTTCATAGATAAACATCTTTTCTTTTACAGCAAATCTGTTTTTGTTAGAGAAAAAATAAAATATAACATATAATTTTCATTTTGAATTTTCTCTCGCTTTTTTACATACCATAAAAAAAATTCAAAATATATACATTTGCTTATTTCACATTCGGCCATTTAACCATTATATATATGTGCATATCTCATGAAAAGTTAATGAATAATATAATAGCTCATATAAAAACATATGATGGGTAAAATGTCTACTTATGATATGATTTCTTTAAAAAACATAAATATATAACCTTACTAGTTTTGCAGATGTCTATGTGAATATCTAACATTCCCTTGTGACAGGATTCAAACTCAGTTTCTATTCCAGTACAAAAAACCAGGACTTCGAAATGTTTTTTTTGTTCCGGCAAAATGTTTTTCCCGGTTTCCAGGTTCGAAGTCCTGAAAAAAAAACATAGTCACCCTCAGGAACCCTTTCACCAAAAAAAGTAGCCCCCAACATCTTAAATTTAGCCCCCTGTTCTAAGAAATGATTAGCTATCCTATAAAATACAATGTTAGAAGTATGAATATACTATGTGTATATAACACTAAAAATAACACTTTAAATACAGCTTATTTAATACTTTATATTTTTTTCTTAAACTAGTTTTTATTATATTTCTTTTCAAAAAAACTTCTACAGCAAAATATTGATAACAAACAAAATATATTAAATAACAATTAAAGAGGATTTGAACCCAGACTTTCATGCTCCTTCAGCTAACCATTCCATCTCATATAACCGATACATATGACTGCATACATGGGAATAAGATAAATGATCTCCAATATATGTATTTCATACTGATTCAGCACTCATCAATTGGTCCAGATCATCATCTCCCACATAAATATATAATCAGTGCTCAGTTTATATTTAGATAGAAAATCTTCAAACTTTAATGAATAGGCTTTTCATTCTTCTCCACCCTCCAATGCTTAAGCTATCTGTATTATTGAAAATCTGAGGATGGAATGCTCAAACCCTTATTGATACCAATACTGTTGTCATACCCATGCTAACCTTAAGTTACTCTGACCCCTCATGTATAGAACATTAATTTGTCCATTTAAATACATTATAAGAGAGATGAGCAGAATTCAGGCTGAATCTATGATATTTAAATACAAGTATATTAGATATAGGGGGTTTGAACACAAGACTTTCAAGTTCCCTTCAGCTATCTACTCCATCTTATATAACCAATACTCATGATCATATACATGTGAAAAAAATAAATGATCTACAATATATGTATTTCTTGCTGAACCAGCACTCATAAGTTGTCTAGATCATCATCTCCCACACATATATAATCAATGGTTAGTGAACAGAAAAAACTGATGAGTGCTGGTTCAACATGAAATACATATATTGAGACCATTTACCTTTTTCACATTATGTGGTATGTGTATCGGTTATATAAGATGGATTGAACAGCTGAAGGAAGATTGAAAGTCTATATTCAAATCTCCTCTAATTACATTTAAAGTTCAGTATATACAATATACTTGTATTTAAATATTACAGATTCAGTCTGAATTCTGCCCAACCTTCTTATGTGTGTTTAAATGGACACATTAAGGTCCTATATATGAACAGTCAGGGTGATTTAAAGTCAACATGGATACGACAATGGCATCAACAAGTTTTGAGCAATCCATCATCAGATTTTCAATAAATATGGATAGCAGAAGAATTGGAGGGTGGAGAAGATTTAAGCCTGTTCCTGAAAGTTTGATTTGATATCTGAATATAAACTGAGCACTGATTATATATGTGTGTGTGGAAGATGATCTGAACCAACTGATGAGTGCTGATTCAGCACAAAATACATATATTGAAGATCGTCTATCTTTTTCACTTGTATGTGGTCATGTGTAGCTATTATATAAGATGGAGTGGATAGCTGAAGGGAGCTTAAAATCTGTGTTCAAATCTCCTCTAATTACATTTAAAGTTCAGTACATACAATATCATCATCATCAACATCAACCATTATCAATCCACAGCAGGATGAAGGTCTCTCCAAGTTCAATCCATCTTCTCCAATTTGTAAGTTCTAATTTAAATTCATTAGAATGTTTCTGAATATTAGGAATATCAACTGTAAACATTGTTTTTCTTAATAATTTTTGTCTCTCTAGTTTTGCATTAACACATATCTTACATCTTACTAATCGATGATCACTTCCTGTGTTAACTTTATTAAGAACATTACAATCTTGAAATATGTATTTCCTGTTAGTCAAAATATAATCCAGTTCTGCTGTATCATCATTTGGATGCTTCCATATTCATTTGCTTTTAACATTTTTTTCAAAAAAAATTCATAATATAAAGTTTTTCTTTTTCTGCAAACTCTGTCCTTTCTCATTTCTATTACTATAACCAAAATTACCTACAGTATTTTCATCTTTCATTTGTTTACCAATTCTAGCATTAAAGTCTCCCATAACAATTTTAAAATATTGTTTATTTTGATCAAAAGCCTTTTGTACATCCATATAACAATCTTCTACTACTTCATCACTATGAGAACTTGTTGGGTCATAAACCTGAATTATCTGCATTTGGTTCTGCTATTAAGTTGTATAACTAATCTTGCCAAACTGTCCTATACACCATCAATCTCCACAATTGTTCTTCCACTTTTTATTTATAATGACAATATACTTGTATTTAAATAACAATGTACTTTTTTTTTAAAAATTTACAATTATCTTCTATAACAAATTAATAATGTTAAAAAGTGTGTATATATATAAATAACACATAAATCCACATATTATTCACAAATTCATATACTATATACTCAACTATCATAAAAGATTGAAATTATATGCACACACATATAAGTCTACACACATAAATATACAATCATAACTGTATAAATCCAAATGTATATATCTATATATTAGTAGGCATAAACATAGTCACATAGTATAACATATTTGTGCATTAAACAATATTTATAAAAATTGATTTATTGTTTTATACACATATGCAGGGCTTTTTTGTCATGTAACACAGTGGAATGGCATTTTTTAGTGTATATTTAATGTTTCAAACGTAATAGATTGAAACAGTACAGCATATACATAATTACAATCAATATTTATATAATTCAAACAAATAAAAAAAATGTTTTATGAATCGGATGATATATGGATGGATTTGAAATTGGCGCTCTCATGTAGTCTTGTCCATGTCCCCATTAATGACTTGTGGTCAACAACTGATTACAGTAATGCATACATCTGATGTTTATGATTAAATGCATCTGTGTAGCGATTGACAATGTGTGGAATATTTAATTTCTTTATTTTTACATAAATTTGACATTTTTTATTTTATTCATTTTTTAATGTAAAAGTTTATCCCAAATTTAAAAGTGTAAAACATTTCTAGTTACTTCTTGACTATTAGTCCCAATAATAAAGAGCCCAAAATGATGATAGAAAATATGGAAAAAATTGGTGCAGGTTGATGTTCCAGAATCACCTCTAGCGGAACTTAAGGTGCAATGCCGAACTCAAAATGATTGGCCGAATGGCTGGTTATTGGTTCAAAAAATTGATTTTTGCTTTAGTTTTGACATGTCTAAAATAAAAAAATTATGACAAATTTTGTTTAATTTTTTTATTTGCTTCATAGCATTAGAAAAGCTGCTTTAAATTTCATTTAAATGATATTTGAATATTATTTTCTTTACTAAAAAGCTTGACAAAAAATGAGTTCCAGCATCTATTTTTATTTTAAAAAAAGCCCTGCACATAAGTAAAAATATTCACTTTCTATAAAGTAAATATACACGCATACGTATCTCCCATGCATACATACAAACATATACATTTATATGCAACTTACAAACATATATTAATATATGTAAAAATTCATATATTTACAAAATATATATAAAAATATAATCATCATCATCATTGTCAATCATTATTAATCCACTGCAAGAGAAGATCACTCCAAGTGCAATCCATCTTTTCCGATTTTTAGCTTCTCCTCTCTACATCACCCCTGCATACTTTCATATTTCATCAATCCATCTTCTGGGTCTTTTACAATCTCTTGGAATCCAGTTTATGATTTCAATTGTCCATCTATTATCATCTCTTTTAACAATATGGCCAACCCAATTCCACTTGTCTTTTAATTTTTTCAATGAGGTCAGTAACAATCATTTGTTCTCTTACCCATATATTGTGTTTTCGATGTCTTCTTGTTACTCCTAACATGCATCTCTCCATACTTCCTTGAGTGGTCTGAAGTCTCTGTATTGCTCTTTTATTAAGTGTCCAAGTTTCAGATCCATAAGTAAGAACTGGCAAAACCCATTTATTAAAAACCATCCTTTCAAATACATAGGCCTATTTCCTTTTAGTATCAAGTTATTTCTACTAAAAGCACTCCAACCAAGTTTAATACTAGAATTAATTTCATCCATTATATTTCCATTTGTAGTAATAATCTGACCAAGATATTTGTAGTTGTTAACTTCTTCCAACACATCATAATCAATCTTTATTTTCATCTTTTGAAAAAATCCATTAAACATTACTTTAGTCTTTTTAACATTTATCTTTAGTCCCACTTTCTTACTTTCATCTGATAACTCCTGCAACATTTCCTGAAGCTCTAAAGCATTATTTGCAAAAACAACTACATCATCTGCAAAATCTAAATGACTTAAATAATCTCCATTTACTTTAACTCCTTTAGCTTCCCATTTTAATCCACAAAATACTTCTTGCAGCACTGCTGTAAAAACTTTTGGAGATATGAGTCACCCTGTCTTACACCCTTCTCAATGTTGATTTTCCTAGTATCATTATGTAATCTTATTGTTGCTTTTGCATTTTTTTATAAATATTCTTCAGAATATGACAATATCCTGGGTCTATATACTTTGATGGTCCAATGCTTTAATCACTGAAGAAATGCTTATAGAATCAAACACCTTTTCATAATCTACAAATTCAAAGCATAATGATAACTCATATTCATTGGTCCTTTCTATAAGTTCTCTCAATACTTGGATATGATCTACGGTATGAAAAAACCCACTTTTAAATCCAGCCTGTTCTCTTGGTTGGTGAAAATCCAATGTTCTCCATAGACAAGTTGTAATTAACTTGGTAAAAATTTTGTATAAAACTGATAAAAGACTGATAGGTCTGTAATTTATCATATCTTCTTTATCACCTTTTTTAAATATTAGTATTAATACTGAATTCTTCCAATCATCTGGTACATCTTTATCATTTAGACATTTGGAATATAACTTTGCTAAAAAAAATTCTATTTCTTCACCTGCTTCTTTTAATATATCAATTATAATTCCATCATTACCTGAAGCTTTTCCTTTCTTCATAAATTTAACTGCATGTCTCACTTCATTTAAAATTCTGGACAATTCAGAAGATATAATAGATATAGGAGGTACTTGTTTTTATTATTATATAATTCTTGATAGAAATCCTCTACCCATTTCATGATGATCCTCTTTTTAGAAATAGTTCCATCTTTTTTCTTATTGCAGATATAAATTTCCTATCAATACCAAAATGTTGTTTTACACTCTTGAGAATTTTATTCTCTTTTACAGCATTCCTTGCTAGTTCACAGTTATACTTTCTTATATCATTTTCAACTCTTTTCCACACCATTTTACAAAATTGGAGATATTCAATCTTTTTAATGCTTTTGTATATCTTCATATTCATTCTCTTCTTCGTAAATTCTCTAATCTCAATAGAAATTTTATTGGTCAATTGCTGTATTTTCCTACCATGTATCTTTGTTGCAGTTTTTAAAAGTGTTTCAGTTATTTTCATATTAATTTCATTCAAATCTAAATCATGTTGAAAATCTACTAATACTTGAAACCGATTTACAAGTTCTAATTTAAATTCATTAGAATGTTTCTGAAGATTAGGAATATCAACTACAAATATTGTTTTCCTTAAACAATTTTTGTCTAAGTTTAGCATTAACATAAATCTTATATCTTACTAATCAATGAACACTTCCTGTATTAAATTTATTAAGAACATTACAATCTTGAAATATATATTTTCTGTTAGTCAAAATATATTCCAATTCTGCTGTACCTTCATTTGGATACTTCCATGTCCATTTTCCTTTAACATTTTTCTTAAAAAAAGAATTCATAGTATAAAGTTTTTCTTTTTCTGCAAACTCCACAAGTCTATGTCCTCTCTCATTTCTATTACCATAACCAAAATTACCTACAGCATTTTCATCTTTCATTTGTTTACCAATTCTAGCATTAAAGTCTCCCATAACAATTTTTAACATGATGTTTACTCTGATCAAAAGCCTTTTGTACATCCATACAAAAATCTTCTACTACTTCATCACTATGAGAACTTGTTGGGGCATAAACCTGAATTATCTGCATTTGGTATCTGCTATTAAGTTGTACAACTAATCTTGCCACTCTGTCCGATACACCATCAATCTCCACAATATTGTTCTGTCACTTTTTGTTCATAAAGAATCCTATTCCACTTGCAATTCCAATACTTATGCCTTTATAGTAGAATACATGTCCACTTTTTAAATCAATTGTCTCTTCACCTTTTCTTCTAACTTCACTTTGTGAAGTCCGATAATGTCCCATTTAATATAAGACAGTTCTCCTTCTAATTCTTGCAATCTTCCTTTATTTGAAAGTGATCTGCAGTTGTAAGTATCTAAATAAAAAGTCATCATCAAATGGCAGCCTGGGTCTGTAACTAGGGGATTCTTAGCACCCTCCACCTTCATCCACCAATCGCTGCCTTGGTTGGTGACTTTACAGCCTCCTGGGAATAAGGGCCATGCTTTATTTTTGTCTGTCATAATTGTATATATGTATTGGAAAAATATTTATCATTTACACAAACATTCATTCTGCCCTATCAGGCATTGAGAAGACAGACCATGGTGTTTCTTGATCTTAAACTCAGAGGTAAAAAGCCAATAAACTCACCACGCTGGCTAATGCGTGTTGGTGAGCAGCCCATCCATGTTCGTGTACTATATGAATAAACACATAGTAATAACAGCAGCAACAACAAGAATGTATGGAGTGGACATTAGGAATTTGCCCTGCTCGGTTCGTTTAAGGCCTCCAAGAGGAATCAAAGGGTCTCCTTTCAGTTAATAGCAAACTCCTTTCTGCAGCTATAAAAATATAATACAAACATAAATTCACAAATATACTTATGTATAAACACATACAAATATATATAAATTGTGTACCCAAGTAAGCTCACAAATACATTATTTTAAAATGCATGCACAAAAGATTCATAAATTCCATATGTATATATAAACAGTGGCTATCTATGCTATAGCAGACATAATATTTAATATATATTTCTTTATATTAATGTATTATATATGTATATGTAAAGATCAATTTATCAACACTGTAAACATATAAGTTAATTAAAGTAATATTATATCTTCAATGTATCATCTATCATATTTAATTGCTTTATAATGAAAAAATTGATCACTCTCCACAGCACACACTTTGAGCATTAATAGTTCTTTTCAACTGCCTTGAAGTAAATGATTATTCCATCAACATAACATCATTCATATTTTAATATTACTATGACAATCTATTTAATGTTGAAGTCTGAGTATATGAATTAATATTATTTATTATCCCATTAACATAACATTATTCATATTTTTAAATGTTACTAATACAATCTATTTGACTTGAAAGTTTGAATACACAAATTAATATTATTATTTAATAATCCAAGTAAGAGTTACAAATCTCTCTCCTTTTGATAAAAAATCTTGCAGAAATATCTAAACCTGTGAGAAATAATTTACCAACACAACAAATAGAAAAATAATTGTAGTAGTAGTATTTAAATATGAAGGCCAGATCACCACAAAGACAAAAGATAAGTTAATGCACAGATCACTCTTATGGAGATCGATATTTTTTTGTCATATAGCAGGCAACAGAGAATAAAATATATCAAACGGTGCATTGGCGATTTAATATCATTTCAATTATTAGTACATATAGATTTATGTTCTAATGTATGATTGCATTATGCCTGTATTTACATGTGTATATATATGTGTGCGTGAAGAGATTAATTTTATAAGATGAATGAATATACATGGATCATTGATTGTGGAATCATATATATTCATTTTTACATATTTATAATTTGTTATACAAATAATTGATTACATGTAAAAATACTTAAAAACATTTACTTTGTATATCGCATAATACATTTTCCTTTTTATTTATTATTATTTATGTTTTATATAATTATAATTTAATGCATTTAAAATTAGTTCATATATAAATGCTGTTTATTTTAAAAACTATCGACATGTATTATAATAGTATTATATATAAATAACTGTTAGAGGAATGTTATCAATATTAATACTATTCCACAATTTTTCTAATTTTCATAAAAAATATTGAAAACAAATGTATTTGAACTATTATTTTTATAGTAGCAGCATTTATGACATCATAAAGATATAGATAAAGGACTGTTTTGTTTTTTTAAATCTGTCATAATTTGTTATGTGTGTATATATATTAATAAAATCAACAAAGTATCATGATTCCAATATGCATAAAACTTTTTAAGCAGCAAATCTATTTCTCTTACTTCGGTTCTGTCCACCTGTCTGGCAATATAGGTGTCTATAATTTATGAAAGATCATCAAATATTGTATGTATATATTGAACTGCTGTTATACTTAGATAACTAGGCAAACATGTTTGCTTAAATTAAAAACATTAAAATGTTTTTTTGAGTACGATAATAATAAAAAAAGAGTAAAAGATGGCAGCTGGGAAAAAAGATCCAAGAAATCCAGGCACATTAAGACCAGATTCATAACTCTTTATTTTAACGGTCAGAAAATATAGCTGCTTTAATCTAATCTAGAGATATAGACAGAGGGGTTCGAACCTCGCCTACTCCTCCAGCTAATAACCAAGCGATTTACTTCCTTGACCTCACGAGAGTTAATTTTCTTAATGTAATCCGGTGGTCAGGTAGAAATGAAACTCTAAATGAATCCTAACATGTGATGATCCGGTTTACATATATAAGTAATAAACAGATTCTAGATCTTTGTTATAATGATGAATTACAGTTTATTATTAATATAAAATTGTCATTAAGGATTAAATAAAATTCTTTACAAAAAGGAAAGTACCCATAGATATATACATATATATAAGGTCAACTGATCCTTGTAATGAAAACAAATAACAATAAAACACTGATATGCATCATCAATTATCTGGGTCATTTTTCATTTAGTAGACAGACAATGATAAGACTGCTCCATGAAACCAGAACAGGGTGAAATTAGCCTGCTTAAACCAGCTAAATAAACCATAGGCTGAATTTGAACATAGCCATATCTATATATAAATTTTATATATATAAACCCCCAATGGATGTTTCCAGATTAACTAGTAATGCATCAATCATATTAAGAAAGTGTAAATAAAATAAAGTAGTAAAACATTTATGGCACTTGGTAATTGAATATACATATTTGAAGAGTGGGTCTCGAAACATGACAACATTATAATGCCAACTTAACTCTGGATAGCTACTTCACCTCTAATTTATGATTAGAGAAAAGAATCCATTAGCCTCAGCGTGATCCGGGTTCAGGAAAGAAGTTTTGATAGCTATGTCCATTTATTTCCTATGCTGATTAACGAGATCCAACCTTTCAAACAATTGAATATCCCGTAGATATGCATTAGCTAATGAAGTTATATATATACAAGAGAGCAATAAGTAAATGTCAAAACCAATGAACCACGAGCAACACATTATTGAGGACGCGATCAAATGACCGTACATTTAGAGCATTATAATGTTAATGCATATAAATCTATGATCGAGAATATTACTATACTGGGAAGAGCTGCTACACATAATTATACATCCCCCCTCCTTTTTTTTTTTGTTATCAAATTATTGAACATGTTCCTATGCAGGTATTACACCAGCAATTATTATTATTACAGCTTATAGAGAATTATTATTTAGCTAGTTTCTGCCTATAGATTTAACGAATATTGCAGAGATTATTTATATAAACGGTTTACACTGTACCCTTTATTATACAAAACAAAATAATAACGAATGCTTATTTATACTGCGTCCCTTATAGACATATGTATAATTAAAATTACCCCAAATCCAAAACTCAATCAGACTAGCCAAAAAAAAAAAAAAAATCAAAACACAGCCAAGGATTTATGGATAATGTTTGATATAAATATGGTGTTATTTTGTAGTTATTTACACTTGAAAAGTCTGCTTGTAGCAGTGAAACCATTGGTTGTGTTTTTGATTTTATTTTTTCTTGGCTAGTCTAGTTGAGTTTTGGATTTGGAGTAATTTTAATTATTTATTATTAGTTTAGCTTTATGCTTGTAATGTAGACATTTATATATATTCACAACTTTTAGATTGACTCAAAATGCGTATCGATAGCAGTAATACTAGCGGTTACTCTTTAAACATAAATCAAATATATAAAGAAAGGCATAAATGCATGATTATAATAGAAAACGCCTTTCTTATTCTGGCTTTAAAATTAAATATCATGTCAATTAAATCTACAATAACACATTCTAATTCTTTCTCTTTGCAAAAAAAAAAAACCTCTAATGATAAAACAGCACTGCAGAAGAATGTGGATGGAGTCATTTTAAGTGAAGTAACTTTTGTAATGATTTTAAAGTACCCGTATTTATTATTGCAGTTAAGTAGAAATAAAATAAAGTTTACTCATTCAGCTACCTTCCAATTTCACCCATACATATATATTCCACATTATATAAAAAAAACACAAATTGTTCCTAAACTACATACATATGAAGAGAATAAAATTAGCGATCGTTATTATACATATCTAAGCCTCCTTAAATACATCTGAGGTGCAATTTGCGAATATATTTAAATGTATAGTATAGTATAGATATAACTATGTAAAAGTTACCGGTAACTGAGATGTATGTGTACAAATACAGTGGGTTTTTCCTGGAAATAAATTACAAGTCCATCTTGGAGGTATTAAGACGCAATCACCAATTCATGACAGCTGTTGCAGCTCCCATCTTGCCTATGTGTAAATGCTCACTTCAGATCGGTCTTTCTTTCAGTAGCAAGTGGCAGGCATCGGTCAGGCATATTTATTTGGTTCTTCAACTGGATAACATTTCTCAAACCCCGGACTGAGGATGGATGGGAGAGTGAAGACAAATTATCTACTCAAGCATATTTGATATAAAATACATTTCACTGGGTCTAATTTGTTCTTACATAAGAAGATAACGACTAACCCTAACAAAGGAAAAGTTGTCAATTTATACACTTTTAACTTCCTTTTACCTCAATTACATTAATTAGTGTCTACTAATGCCTCTATTATTTCAATATATAAAATATCTTATATTTTTGTCTGTATTGTTATACAAACAATTCACATTCTTAAATTAATTCTCATTTAATGGATTTTTTTCTTTTTATACAAGTAAAATAATTCATTTTAAGCTTTTTCTATAATTGCTACAATTGCTTATTTTTTAAATAAATTTTATTTATGATTATAATTTATTTAATGTTATATACATGTGTATATCTATAATTATTTCTTTTAATGTATATTCACTGTGGTTGGATTTATGGTCCCTGGTTAGTACACAGTGAATGGTGAAGCCCACATATATATGACTGTATATATGTTCAGCATTATTAATAAAAAGTCATAATCTAGAAAGAAACTAGTCTGGGGATATGAATAGTGCAGCAGACAATAGAGATTTAATATTTTGATATAATGATTACTAGAGCTTACACTAGATGGCAGAGCAATAGTGAATTTGAGTATTGGAAATTTATTAAATATTTATGAGGGACAATACACATGGTCCAGAAATAATATATTTCACACAATAGATTATGTATTGGTAGAGAAAGAGGGAATAAATAAAATACAGAAAATTAAGTTATTTGATAATGAAGAAAAAGTATGCACTAGTGATCATAATTTCATTGTAATTGAAATGGTTAGTAATGTGATGGAGAATAGAAATAAAAGTAGAAATAATAGTGAAAGATGTGGATGGAGAGTGAATGATAAGAATAAGTTGGAAGAGTATAAAATACAAGTTGAAGAAATAATGGAAGAGTGGGTTGGGGATGAGTATAAGGATTGGTGTAAGGAAGTAGAAAAAGTTGCAAATAGGGTTTTAGGTGAGAATATTGAAAAGAATAAAAGTAATAAAAAAATTAAAATTAGTAAAAGTGTAAAAGAAAGGAAAGAAGCATGTAGAGAATATAAGTGTGCTATTAAGAATAAGGAAAGTGAAAAAGATACTAATGCTAAATGGGAAAAGTACTTAGAAAAGAAGAAGTTGGCTAAAATAGATATTTATAGAGAGAGAATAAAATTGAATAGGAAATTGTTGGAGGATATTAATAAAAGTGGAAGAGATGGAAGTAAAAAATTTTGGAATTATATTAAAAGGAGAAATGTAGGGGAGAGAGAGTTAGTATTACTAGATGATGAGGGAACTGAGTGTAGTTCTAGAGAAGATTTAGAGAGAATCTTAAATAGTTATGTAATGAATATAGAAAAGATGTTAGATGTGAATGATAGAATGTTAGAAAATATGAAAGAATATAGTAATAGGAATATTAGCTTTTCAGAAAATGAACTAAATGAGGTAGAGAAGAAATTTAAAAGTGGAAAGGCAAGAGGTTTAGATGGATGGGCAGCAGAGATGGTAATGAATTTAGGATATAGGGCAAAAGTAAAGTTATTATCCTGTTTTAATAAAATGGCAGGCACAGAATAGAGTTTTCCCAAGTAGTTGGAGTAATACAAGAGTAAGGTTATTATTTAAAGGAAAGGGTAAGGATCATAGAAAGTTGAATAATTATAGACCGATAGCGGTAACATCAGTTTTATATAGTTTTCTCGTATATGGTGGCTAGTAAAGTTGTAAAATGGATGGAAGGGAATAATGTAGTGGGGGAAATGCAAGGAGGTTTTAGATTAGATAGGCATATAGGAGATAGTTTATTTGTAGTTACACAACTTATGGATATGAGTAGGAATGCAGATAAACAGTTATATATGAGTTTTATAGATATAAAGGCATATGATAGAGTAAATAGAAATAGATTATGGATAAGTTTAGCAAATTTGGGAATGGATGAAGCTTTAATAGATATTATTAAGAAATTATATGAAAATAATTATTATATATATCAATTAGAGAATATAGAATCAATTAAAGTTAAAAATGGTGTGGGACTAAGGCAAGGATGCCCTATGTCACCTATTTTGTTTGTGTTGTATTTGAGTGAAATGGAAAGAGCAATAGAAAGATTAGGAAGAGGGATAGAGATACCGTTAATAGGTAGTAAGGGAGTATATATTTTGTCAGGTCTTTTTTTTGCGGATGATATATTTTTGTGTGCAGAAAAAAGAGAAGATATGGAAGTTATGTTGAGGACATGTGCAAGGACGGGTAAAGAGATGGGATTAAATTTAGTGAAGAAAAATCAAATATAATGATGGTTAATACTGAGGAAAGAGAAGATGTAGAATTTTTATTGGGAGATATTAAGTTAAGTGTGGTGAATAGATATAGTTATTTGGGAATTATTTTAAGTAATCAGAAAAATTATTTGGATGAATGGGAGAAAAAATTGATAAATGAAGCAAAGAAAAGAAAGGGATTGATAAAGAAATTAACAGTATTTTCATATAATAAATATGATGTAGCTAGAATTATATGGAAAGGAGTTGCAGTAGCAGGGTTAACATATGGTAATGATGCATTATATGTTAGTAAAAAGATATTAGATTATTTAGAAAAAGCTCAAAGGGAAGTAGGAAGACATGCATTGGATGCAGAAGAATGGACAGCAAGGGAGGCAATTCAAGGAGAAATGGGATGGACAAGTTTTCATATGAGAGATGCAAAAAGTAAAATGAAAATGTTTGGTAGATTTCAGTTTATGGATAATAAAAGAATAGCTAAAATAGTATTTAATTGGGTTATGAGTAAAGGGGAGGTAACAAGATGGGTGAGAAAGATAATGCGGTATGCAAAAGATTTGGATAAAGAATTTATATCAGTATATTTGTACAAAAGATGGGATGATTGTGTTAAGAGGATTATTGAGTGTTATAGTAGTAAGGAATGGGATAAAAGAATAAATTTATTAATAAAGACTAGGGAGTTAGAGAGATGGAGAAATAGTATGGAGAGTAAAAAGAGTTTAAATATATATAGAAATAAACAGAATATTAGGTGTGAGTTAATATATGATAATAGTAAGGAAAGTAGTTTATTATTTAAGGCTCGAACGGGATCTTTAGCTACAAAAGAATATACATGTAAATGGAAAAATATGGATGATTTATTTTGTAAATTATGTAAGGAAGGAATTGAAAATATTAGGCATTTGTTAATTGAATGTAAATGTTTGAAAACAGAAAGGGTACATATAATGAAGTTGTGGAAAAATAAATATGAAAAGAGTGATTATACAAAAAGTGAATTATTGTTTTCTATGCTGGGTTTGAAAAAAGATAAGGGGGTTTTAGATATAAAGGTTATAGAGTTGACAAAAATTATGTTGTGGAAATGGGATAGAGCAGATTATGGATAAATTTAGAGTGGGGAATGTAAAAGAAAGTGGCTAACAGGTTTATCTGGGCATAATTGTCGAGATATTCTTGACTTCGTTTAAGGAGAAGCCATAATACATCACATCACATCACATGCTATATAAATATATATTTGTCTGAAGCAAATACTTTACCGTAGTTACATATACAGTATAGTACATAGTTTTAAAAAAAATTATTAAACATTTTCTGCTTATTAAATTTATATTTAATTGAGGTTTATAAACATTAGATACAATAAAACTCAACATCTGTTTTAGCAAATTCAAATCCTATATATTTCAAGAAATCAGATCAAGTATAATAAACTATTTTTATTATAAGACTGAAATGGATAATCTAAAGAAATACGAAAAACTTCATTTTACAGGCACCAAATTTTTTTTAATAATGTGTACATTAAAATTTAACATTTTCAAATTAAAATAATTTTAAATGATCACGTTTATGAATAAGCATAAAAATAAATGACATAAATGCTTTTCCCAATTTACAAGAGGCACTCCATTTCATTCTCCAGCACTATAGCAGTAAGGTAATAAAGATTAAACCTAAATTAATTTTAACAATAATACAAGTTTTGGGAATATTAATATCTTTTGAATGGAAATATCTTGCACTGCAAACAGATTATACTGTACAAAAAAATTTAATTGACAATGATGAAAATTAAGATAAAATTTATTGAAACTTACAAGTATTTGCAGTTTATGATTAAAAGTATACATTAACTATATATACAAAAGAGCAAAGGTAATGATTTAAAATAACCAAATTTTAGTATCTTTAAAAGTTATAACAATTCTTATGTAATTACGTATAATTTGCAAAGCTTTTTACACAATATTTGAGTTTAATATTTACATATGATTCCATTTCCAACTTTCTTATACACTTAACAATACTATTTTTTATACCAAAACTTTACTCTTACAGTTTCAATTGCCCTGCAGTCATCATCAGAGCTATAATATCCAAATACATAATCATACAATTAATACATTATATTTATATCATAATCAATAACATACATCTTAGCCTGACCATTTTAAAATCATTTCCATTTTATTATTCTATTTTTAATTAATTTTATTTTCCTATAATATTTTATTATTAAATTATTGTAAAACAATTTTATAATTTTAAAACTTTAATCTTTAAACTCTACTATTTAAACCACTAAACATCACATAATCACCATCTCTTATACTAGCACATAACTGGTTGGCCCAACGTGACACTACTGTATGGAGAGTTTTGCCTTGTTTAACTCTACTATTTAATCTATCATTTTATTACTATCTTTTTAATTATATTTTCTTAATTACTTCTAAACTTTCTTTATTTTTAATATATATTTAATTATTAACTCTTTTACATTATAAATTACATTACTAAACACTTACATTTTTACAATCCTGTTTCCAAAAACCAACCGACAAATTTTCAAAAATTCTAACAACTCCCTCTATCATCATTTTCTTCTACTTTATTTTCAAACCTTTTTATAATCAAACTATTATTATTAATAATAATAACTATAATTATTCATAAAATTATTATCTTTACCCCAAAATCCCTATTAAGATTTTGTTTTATATTTTTAATCAACATTGCCTCTTTAATTTTCCTATCCCTTCTATTACTTGTATAGTTAATCATTTTTGTAGCTATCCTTCTCAGAACTTTGACCTAATTATATGATTATATATTTGAATATTGTAGTTCTGATGATGACAAGAACAGTCAAAACTGTAAGAGTAAAGTTTTGGTGTAAAAAATAGTATTGTTAAGGGTATAAGAAAGTTGGAAATAGTATCATATGTAAATATAGAAATCAATACATAAAGAAAGGAGGAAGAAGAAATAAATTATATTACTTCCATAAGAGTTTAATAATTGTAATATTTATCACATGATCATTATTTAGGAGATAAGGTGACTACAATGATAGATTAAAGAGAAATTTCATTCAATTAACCAAATTATTATTTTTTACTTTCCTCAATTGAAATTGATTCAAAAACCTCTACTTCTTTCAAGTTTGTTATACTTATTATTATTGGGTTACATTATTTAAAACAATGATCTTAGTCTCGTTTGTACTGGGCTAAAAAATGCATCATATATTACAATTTTATGTTAATCACACTAACACTTATCTAATCAACATAATTGATCTATCTAGACTTTTTAGATAATATTAGCTAGATACCCACTTTCTGACCAAAACTGAGTGGCTAGCTACATTGTCTGAGTTGGCTATCTACAAAAATTCTAAATGTTTGGGAAATTCTCAGTAACATGAAAAAATTTCCAAATTCAATCAGGATTTTAAATGGGTTAACGTCAGTTTTATGACATAAAAATCACCTGCACTGATGCGGGCATTTCTTAAGCAAGACTTTTATTTAAAAATGAGATTGATTTAGAAATGTTATGCAGCATCTTAAGATAACTTTTATCAGAACCAACATATATTTGGACATAAATTTCATCATAAGCTAAAGATTAATAAAGAATAACTCAAGATTATTAAATCCAATGTATCTACTCACCAACAAGAACTCCAAAGGTCAAGTATAAATAGTAAATGCTGGTTGCAAAAAAACTGATTAGAAAGCCTAGAAATGAAATGAAGCCCCCAGTAATTACAACTACACGAAAACCAAATTTATTAGTTAGAACATTGGTAAAGGGTCCTAAAAAAAAAAAAAAAATTAAATATAGCTATAAAATAGTAAAGAATAAATAAACATAATATTTAAATCAATTCTAGAAATTGTTTAAAGATTTTAAAAACTTAGAAAAAAATCATAACAAATCTGTTTTAGATGAGGATTTTATTAACTAATGATAATAGAGGTGATATTTCAGAGCAGTTATTTTTGTTAATGAAACATATATATTGAAATAATTGTAGTTTATTGTAAAATGTACGTGATTGTTACCAAATGGAAAATTTTCATTAACAAAAGAAATTTAATTAATGTGAACTATAATTAAATTTACTTGAATCAAAACAGAAATAATCTGATTGAGAATAAACTCGTCACCTGCAACTTCTCCATTGGCTGAAATATTCCAGAAATAATAAAAGGAGAAAAGAATAAAGCTGGTAGCAAATAGAAAACGTGCTCTTATTTCTTTTGTAAACATGTTAAAACAGCAGAAAATCAGCACGGTACGTATTTTTCCCAGGATCTCAGCTCCTGTAGGTTAACAAGCCATCTAGGGCTTTGAAACAGATTGCCCTGGTCTTATTATGCTTTAGTATACCTCAAGGTCTCAAAATAAGTTAATAGAACTCTATTTAACATTTTATGTGTATATAGTGTAGTAAATACTGCTAGACAGTAATTAAATGGGTACTGTTCATTTATTAATTTGACTTGTGTCTATATCATTAGTAGACAGTAATTCAATGAGTACTGTTCATTTATTAACTTGAATTATGTATATATTTTATAATTAAATAGTGTAATTATAAGCATTTTGAGTTTCTGGTTTATTGTGTCTTCCATTATATCATGGAAATGTTTCTTACTCAAAGGCAAAACTCTCCACACAGCAGTGCAACCCTGTGCCAACCTGAGTAATCAATGGATGCCAGAAGGCTTGTGCATAAAACCCCTATCTAGTGCCTACTCATCCAATATCCCCAGACTAGTTTCTGGCTTGTGGCCATCATCAGTGAGGAGCCTTGGATCTGAGAGCACTGCACGTAGATCTTAGGATCTAATGCAACCCTCCAGCAGCTACCTTTTAACACTCACTGATGATGGCCACAAGCCAGAAACTAGTCTGGGGATATTGGATGAGTAGGCAGTAGATAGGAATTTTATGCACAAGCCTTCTGGCACTCATTGATTACTCTGGTTGGCACAGCTGTGTGGAGAGTTTTGCCTTTGTTTACAACAATTATGTGCTAGTATAAGAGATAGTGATCATGTGGTGTTTGGTGGTTTAACACAGGTCCTGCCTAATGGGATAGTGGTGGCTATGGTTGTTTAAGAGCTAAAGACACCAAAATGTATGGGTACTGAATTGAGTTCAGACCCATATGACTATATAAGCTATTGGGCTTGGATTGAAAATATTATTGTGTTTTCAATTTCGTTCTCATAGTTTTGTAGTAAAGTAGAGTTAAAAGGTGGCTGCTGGAGGGTTGCATTAGATCCTAACATCTAGGTGCAGTGCTCTCAGATCCAAGGCTCCTCACTGATGATGGCCACAAGCCAGAAACTAGTCTGGGATATTGGATGAGTAGGCACTAGATAGAGATTTTATGCACAAGCCTTCTGGCATCCATTGATTATTCTGATTGGCACAGGGTGGCACTGCTGTGTGGAGAGTTTTGCCTTTGTTTACAACAATTATGTGCTAGTATAAGAGATGGTGCTCAAGTGGTGTTTGGTGGTTCATTCTTACTCCTAAATAACATAGGGCTTTTCTTATAAGGGAATTAAGCACTAAGAATGTTGCAAATTTTGGTACAGTCACAATTCAAATCTAACTGTAAGGACAATTGATTGAGTCAAAATTCCAATTTAGTTATAGAAATTATATTGGTCCACAGTGATTAACACTGCCATAAGGAAAACGGGTCAAATTGTAATTTTGGCAGTCTGCAACAATTGAAAAAAAAATTCTACATTTGGATAGACTTGTATTTCAGAGTTTGATGTAAGCAATACTGCCAAATGGCCATCGTATGTAATGCAAATTGAGAATTTTTTCAAATTAAACAGAAGAGGACAATAAATGCAGGATAACAGCACTCTTATCCTTTTCAAGAAGGAAAGTCATAGAAATAGCTAACAGACTATTCGAACTTGCAGTAACAGATGAGGTACTGTATGAGGAAATAAAAAAAATTAAATAACTGCTTTAGTCCCCATCCATCTCATCACATAGCTTGTTTAAAATTAAAAAACAGGAAGCAAGCAAAGGATGAGAAAATTAAAAATTGCAATGCAGCCCTTTGAGAATTGGCAAAAGATTGAGAGTATGGTGATTTTGCCAATGAAATGTTTATTGTTGACAGAGTCAGACAATTCCTAACAGAGCCAGAGATAACATAAAATATGGCTATTAAAAAAGATATAGCTTGTGAGCTGATTAGAGCAAGCACATTTTAAAAAATAAAAGACATCAGCCTAAATACAGTGGTCTATAAAATGAATGACCAAATGGCTAACCTGAAAAATTCAGTGCTGTAGGAAAGCTGATCGCAGAGGAAAATATTGTAGATAAAAAAAAAAAATTTGGGCTTAAATGTCATTTGTTGGGCTATGTAGAAAAAGTGATAATGAGGACAGTCATGAAAAACTCCAGTCACAGAAAAATAGAGAAAGCAAAATAGCAAATAGACAATTTGTCAAAAATATGGAGGCCATGAGGTCAAAACAAATTATGATAAAAGTACAAAACTGTAGTACAAATATTAGCATGGAGATAGTGGCCCAGGGATATCCATAATGTCCAAAAAAGATTGGAATGCACTGTCAGTGAACTACACTAACATTCCAACAGAGAAGGCAAACATTAAGGGTAAAGATGTTAGTGGAAATGCTTAAATTATTATGTCAAATAAAAGCACTGATAAAACATCAGGCAAAAATAGTCAACCTATCGCTATATATAGTAAATGGCAACATAGGCCCTATAATAAGTAGAAAATGGTCCCATGCGATGGAATTCACATCAGTATTGTGAAAAAATTTTCGCTGGAACAGGAAATCCAAAAGAAATATCCAGATTTGTTTAATGATAAATTGGTTTCAATATTAACTAGCCCAATAGAGATCCGAACTACTTGATAAGTATCCAGTTGTTTGTAAACTGTGCAAAATCCTACTTGCACAAAAAAGTAGAGAAGAAAATTCAGAGATTAGTTAATAAGTGTATTGATGCTAGTAGAAATATCGGATTGGGCCACACCTATAGTGTTAACAAAACCTAATGGGCAAATCCGGATATATGGCAATTATAGAGTGAACGGTAAACAAAATAAACAAGGGGACATATCCAGTGCTGAATGTGAGAGAAGTATTAGCCAGTCTTTAAAAAGCTTCTAATTTCACAAAACTAAACCTTAACTCCATTTTCCACCAAATACCAGTTACAACTAAATCTGATGAAATATTAATATTAACAAACTATTGGATAATTTAAATGTAATTGGTTACAGTTCAGAATCACTATGGCACTGAATATTTTAGAAGCAAAAATTAATACTTTACTTCAGAGGCTAGACTGGCATAATATCTTACTTTGATGACATTCTTATTTCAGTTTGTTCTGAAGAAATGTTACATCAGAGTCTGTTTAAATTTTGCAACGAATTAGAGAAATTCAGTGTCAAATTAAATGCACAGAATGCATATGGACCACAACAGAATTATAGTTCCTGGGACATATAATCTCAACAAGGGTAAACATCCATGACTTGAGAAAGTGCAAGCTGTGAAAAATGTGACCAAATCCAGAAATGTTAAAGAACTTCATGCAAAACCATTGTATGAGTTATTAAACAAAAATCAGAAAATGAAATTGATTACAAATGCACGAAGTGTTTATATAAACAACACCCCTTCTGTCATCTGAAAAATTGCTAGTCCATTTAAAGAAAAATGTAAAAGAACAGTTAACGACTGATGCTTCAAAATGGAGAGTGGAAGCAATTATATGCCATCCCTGTCACAATGGAAAATGATCTATAGCTTATGCATCCAGAATCCTTTCAAAAGCTGAGGGAAACTATAACCAGATCAATTGAAACTTTGGCTATTATCTTTGGTTTAGAAAAGTTTCAATAGTATCTCTTTGGTAGATTTTTTCAAATAGTGACCAATCACAAAACGCTGTTAGAAATATTAGTGAATGATAGTTAGCTGCAGATCATTAGAACCATGTATATTGAGATGGAAAACATACTTTCAGCATATAATTATCAGCTGATATATAGGAAATTTCACATGCTGATGTGTTGTTTAGAAATACAAATAAAGACGAACCCCATAGTAATGAAACAGAAGTAAATTATATAAAAATGTTGAGAGTCAGAAATCCTTAATAGCAATACAGTTGCAAAGTGGACAAGGGCCAATAAAAATTACCAGCTATTTATAAGTTGGATATGCAAAGGCTGGCCAACTAAGAAACCTCAATGCATTGCTCCTGCTTCTTGAACAAATCAGGAAAACCTATTGTAAAGATGTTTTGATGAAAAAATTACTATCAGAGAGTAGACAAAGTCTTAAAATTGTTGCATGAAGGACATCCAGGTTAATACACCCAAAAGCATTAGTGCATAGTTGTCTAGTGGCCTAATATAACAGTAGACAAAGAGAAATATATAAAGAAATGCAGTGTGTCAATAGGAAATGAATATGCAAACTAAGACATATGTAGTGGGACCTAAAGCAACTAAGCCTTGGCAAAGGCTTATTTGGACCAAGCAGGAACCATCAATGGAAAGATACTCCTTATACTCATAAATGCATACTCTAAATGGGCAGAGTAACACATAGTAAAAAATAGAAGTGGAAGAGAAACAATACAGAACTTGAATGAAATATTTTCATGTCAAATTACCAGAATTGTTTCCAATAATGACACATTTTCTGCTAACCCATGCCACTATGAATTAGTCCTCTATTATTTGTTCAGTAAATCCTGTGTCATTATTTCATAGTGGCATAAGTTAGCAGAAAATGTTGTTCAATAAGTAAAAAAGACTCTTTAAGAAAATTAAAAATGCCAATATGCAGAAAGTTTTGTATGTCACAATTGATGGTTACAGGAAAATTTCCGGTAGAATTATTGATGGGCAGAAAATTGTGAATTAAATTATCAATGCTAATTCCAAAATGGGGTGAACATTTGGAATATGGTGATAAGAAAAATATGAAATAGGAAGAAAGTTTGGGTATGGGACTTCCTTGACGAGAAATGGATAATTACAGGTAAATTATCCAAGCAAATAATAACAGTGCTAACAGATGTTCCAGAGTATCAAAGACATTTAACCATGTTCACCAAATAAAAATGCTAAGGGCAAAACAAACAATTCTGCTGGAAAAGAAGAAATAGTCAAGTTAATACTGGAAAAATTAGTGAACTAAAGAATATGGAACCTGATAAAATAGTGGGAATTCTGCAAGAAGTACTAGCCGAATAAATAGAAACTCAGCTATAGGTGGAGTATATATCACTGAGACCTCAAAGACAAAGAAATTAGATGTATATAACATTAAGTAACCTATTTCTGAAGTAAGGGGAGGGATGAAATATATATATTGAAATGATTGTAGTTTATTTTAAAATGTTATATTAAAAGTAAAGATTGTTACCAAATGGAAATTTCCATTAATAAAAGAAATTTAGTGAATGCAAACAATTAAATTTACTGAATTGAAATGAAACTAATCAGAATGAGAATAAACTCATCATTTGTAAACTCCATATTGGCTGAAATACTCCAGAAATAAAAAAAAGAGGAAAGGATAAAACCAGTAGCAGAACAGAAACTGCTCTTTTTTTCATTTGGAAATAGGTTGAAACAGTGGAAGAAAATCAGTGACGAACATTTTTTCCCCAGGATCTCAGTTCCTACAGGTTAATAAAACAACTAGGGATTTTGAAACAGATCACCCGATCTTATTTTGCTTTAGTATGCCTCAACGGTTGCAAAGGTAGTAGAAATCTACTTAATATTCTGTGTGTATCTAGTATGGTAGATGTTAGGTAGTAATTAAATGGATACTGTTTGGTTATTAATTTGACTGTTCATTTATTAATTTAAATTACATATATATGCTATAATTAAAGTATTACAATTATAAGCATTTTTGAGTCACTTGTTTAATGCGTCCTCCATTATATCAAGAAAAAAAGTTGCATTCTTATTCCTAAATAACACAGGGCTTTTCTTATAGAAAAATTAGGAGCTAAAAACAGTGCAGTTAGCATCTAATTTTGTAAGCAATATAGACTTTACAAAATTGATAAAAATGCAAGAAATTAAGATGCTATCTAAATTTATTCATAATCTGTTGTGATGTACAAATAATGAATGCTAGCTGCAAAGAATTGAGGACAATGTCTAAACAATAAAGAATGCAGCAATACCTACTTCTAGATAACTTGATTTTAAGAAAGGCCACCACCTCAATATTCCAAAAGAGCAGTCACATTGTTTTAATAGATATATTGTAAATCTGTTGAAGATTATTAGTCATCAATATCTCTAAATCAGGAAAAAAAATTATCCTAATCTTTAATATGAATAGAAATTTTTTCCCCGGTCATTCTGAAACAATGTTAAAAAGATGATCCACATATTGTCTAATAAATAGAACATAATAAAAGTAAAAAAACTAACTCAAATATTTTAGCAAGCAATGGTCTTTTTTTCAAACCATTAAAACTTCTGTATCTAAAACAAATTTCTGACAAACACTGTACTTCTCAGATTATTTTTATAACTTATTTCACCACCCTGGAAGAATAAAATTAAATTTTAAAACATTTTAAAAGTAGTCCAATAACTAGAAGAAAATAATGCCTATCAGCATAATGTTATATTCTTCTTTCATTTTGTGATTAAGAATTGATGTACATTGTTATAAAAATGATTTATAATTAATATTATACTAATTGCATTTTTGATAAATGAATCTGTTATATTTCTCTCTTCAATTCACAAGATAAATTATAAAAAAATGTCTAAAATGTTTGAACCAAAGCAGTGTGCCTGTTAGTTTACCCATAACAGTTTATATATGTTAAATAAGTTATTTATTCTTATTACGGTATTAATACCAAAAAATCATATTTTATAAAGGTCAAAAAACATTAAAACAAAAACAATTTGTTTCATGTTTAGATTAACCTAAAAAAAAAATCATGTTTTAAAAAGGTCAAATAATGTTAAGACAAAAACAATAATAAAAAGAAAAAATTAAAAAAAAAAAAATTAAAAAACTAAATAAAATTAAGAAATCCAAAAAAAGACGGCCCGGTAATGTTACATTTTAAGTCATTTTGTAAAAAAAAACAATGCCACCAAGTGGCATGCATGTCTAAAGAATTAATCCTTTAGATGTGCGCTGCTTGATGGCGTTTTTTTGCAAAATGATATTTTTGTGATTTTATACATAAACAACCCCATCAAGTGGTGCACACAGCTAAAGGATTCATGCCCTTATTACATTAAAATTATATAGAATCGTTTTAAAAGACCAGTGAATAACATTTAAAGGTCTTTTATTATAACCATTTCTTTCTGCAACATCAAAATATTTGAGACATCTTCCAATTCCAGAAGCCATAAGGTATGCAATGAGCAAAATTAGTAGGCATTAAGTAGAAGACTTTTATGAATGGCTTTTAGATAATTTATATTCAGTTTCTTTTAACTTTATTCATTATTCATATTGTTTGTTTTGGAATAGAGATGGCAGTTATGTAACTATTTAACCCCCTCCCCCTCAGTCACATATTAAATCTTGACAATATTTTATATAAATCAGATCTGGAAATGGAAGTAATTAAAGTCCAAAATGACTCATACCTGAAATTAAAATAAACGTATTTGGAAATATGTGAAAGGCAAACATCCAATTTGTAATTAAATAATGCATATAAAATAACTTGCTTCAGTTCTGTATTTAGGAAAATCAGTATTTTCAGATATCACAAAATCAAAAATTCTTTAATCAATAAACATTTTGGTCATTGTTTATAATCAACTGTTTTCTTCTTATAATACTCATTTTGAAAAAATTATCAAAAATCTTACTAATAATTATATTTTTAAAACAATTTTCTTTCTATTTTATATATATGTTAATAGTTTGATATTTTAATAAATGATGAAATCAAATTAAAACTTATTTTTTGTTTCAATATATAAGGATAGTACAAGCTTTCTGTATTATCAAAAGCAGTTCACATGACCAAAAAGAATGAGCAGTCCAGAGATATAGTTGTTCATCTGTTTGCTTTCACAGATATGACAATAAAAAAATTTACAAGTGATGCCAACATATGATTAACATTAAAAAAAAATGTTCTTTATCAGGTAATCTTTAACTTGGAAGGTCACTTGAAAATATGAGCCAATTTAAGTATTTAGTAACTTAAGCAGAAAGATAGACAATGATATTGAGGTGAAGCAAAACTCCAATGTGCTGGACTGCAACTAAATTAGCCACATATAGAGCTGTTATTTTACTTAATTTATTTTAAGGAAACTACACCTGGACCCTCTATCAATATAAAAAAATTAGAAAAACATTTAGATTGTAAAGCTCTAAAAAAATATGATGGTAAGATTATAAGACCAATTAATATTTTCTTCAAGTTAGATGTAATTGCATCTTTATTGAATTGGACATGTAAAATGAGAGAGGCAGATTCCATTTGTTATAAAATTTATTTCAGAGTCAATATAATGAAGTAAAATATTGATTGAGAAGATATAGCTGATGAGAAACTACAGTGAAGAACTATATTTAGACATGATATTGAAATTTTCCTGAAGGTTTATGATGATGGTACATCAGGTGTGATAATACGTTGGACTATTTCCATCATCTATCATTAAATGTCGAATGTCTAGAAAATTTTAAACTTTATTTAAACTTTTCAAAGACAAATTATTTGTTAGTAATATCACACAAATAAATATCACAGGTTAGTAATTACAAAATGTTTTGAGTAGTGTTATTCCCACTCTTCTTCAGGTGTTGCTAGTTTGCTAAAGCCAAATAATCCTATAAGTCAACCCACTGTGGCAATATATAAGGTTTAGAAACCTCTAATTCATTTTTTTCTTAAAATCAAGTAATTAAAAAAAATTAAAAAAATCAGGAGGATTTGAACTATAGATAAGTATATAAAATTTCTACTAATTGTTGCCTTTGACATAATAACTGTTATTTAAGAGCGTTGTTTTAAAATTTGATATTCAAGAATCTAAAGGTATAAGTTCAACTACTATGATAATATCTTCAATGGCCAGACCAGCAATACCTGAAGAAGAATGGAGATAACTCAAAATGATGTTTAATTACTGTGTAGTCTATTTGGGTGTTATTAATAACAAGTTGTTCATATTTGAAAACCCTTTACATAAAGTTTAAAATTTTCTAGATATTCAATATTTAATGATAGATGATAGAAATAGTCCAACATATCATCACATATGAAAATAAAATCTTTTAAAAAAAGTTGAATGCACAAAAAATTAAAAACAGTAACAATAACATCAAATGAATAGAATGAATCATCTTATTTTATATATTGTACCCTCACTTCTCGATATATGATATAATGTAAAATATGACTAGCTCAATTAAATCATTATGCTCAGCTAAAATATGTACAACTATCTTTAATATATTCTTATAATATTATAACTTATCAGATTTATTACAAACTTATCAAAAATTAATATAGTTCAATATTATGTACTAATTAAATAAGTATTTAATTAAAATCATGAGACTGTGAAGTGAAGTTACAATTGGTAATCAGATTTACATTGAGTCAATGTCTTTCCAAGACACTGTCTCAATGGCATAAGAATACTATTACTTCTTCATTATCTCATTCCTAACTCTACAGCACTCTTATGACTTTTAAATGAACTATCTTTAATAATAATAGATAAATAAATCTCAATCTATTGTTAAGGAAATATAATTAAAATGATCTCAGGTTCTTCTAATTATCTTAAAGTAATAATAATTCATGTAGATAGGAATGATAAGGGATTTAATATCAAACCTAAATACACCTAACTTATTCTAATAATAATCACTAACAATAATAATCTTTAGGGTATATCTTAATCTTATCTATTGGGTTATACTTTTAATCATTAAGAAAATAAGTAAATCATATACATGTCTTTCATTTCCATATAGTATCTTAATTTTAAAATATACCAAAATCTTATAATTTAACAATTTGTGGCAATAAATAATCTTATACTCTTATATTGTGCATTATAATTACTTTATGACCATTGTAATATCATATGTTAATGTCAATCAATTTCTATAAATTATATTAAGAAAATATTGTGTTTCTTACTAAAAATAATAATAATAATAAATTCATATTGTGCAAATATTATGTACATTCAAATTATCTGTTGTCAAATGCTGTGGTGTAAAATAATGAATTCAACACATCTTTTAAACAACTTAACAAATTTATTTACATTAACTTTAACAAATAATTTATTTACACTATTTACATTTAAATGGAACTAAAAAAAATAAACAAAAAAAAAAATAAGAAAAATAATAATACAAGATTTTTACACTGTTACTATTTCCATAACCATAAGTAGATAATTTATACATTTCTGAAATTTTCTATCAATAATATTCAATTAAATTTATGACTTCAATTTTAATAAACATTACTTGTTATCAATTAATATAAGAAAAGGTTTTATGTAAGATATCATTCATGTAGCATGTATGTAAATAAACAAACTTTAATAATTAAAAATGCTATTTCATTTAAGTCTTACTGCTATTTAGATTATAATGTATTAGTATGTATCACATTACTATTAATATTATTCAAAGATCAATTAATGTATAAACTGATAGAACCTTATAATACAATAACAATTATTGATTATCACTGTTTATTTCATTCCGATATAATGTCATACCACATGTCTTATCAAAATATGCAATAGGTATATGTTCTTTTAAAATAACATTTTAAATTATTCACTAATTTCAACTTTTATAAAGTATAATGTTAAATAAAATTCTATGATTCTTTTCCATTTTAATTATTACACTTTTACTTGTTATTCCTATTTCCTCCTAATAAACTTCTATCTACAAATATCATTTTAACTTTATTTAATTTCAGAAAACAAATGACCAATTTCAAAAACAAAAAATAATAACGATCCAAACTCTCTTATACCTTATCCTCTATATACAATAAGCCTTCAATTAAGATATAAATTTCTATGTAAAATTAACTTACTTATCTAATAAAAATAAAAAATAAAAAATATAGACTTTATATACTTCTTACTAACTTGAAAAGAAAGATAAATAACTTACGCTAATAAAATCTAATTCCTAATATTGTAACAGAAACATTAAAATTTATTCACGAAAGAATCATATAATTATTTCTAGGTTTACATATTACGTTGTACTAAATCTATATCATCAATTTAAAATATGCATATTAAAATAAAACTGCTATTATTAATCTTGTGCGTGTATATTATTTAAACATTAATACATTCATTCAATAATCATATAACATTTGGTTGATCTAAAGAAAACATAGTAAATACATCAAATTATTATAATTATTACACAATTTTTACCATAAATGATACTTCAATGTACAGTCCGTCACACGATGTCCTCCAAGATTTTCAGTTATACAAAATAATTTCACATTTACACTCAACAATTATTCTTTAAAATATTACGTGTTGTATAATTATAAAATAAACTTTATGCAATAAAAAGTTATATTAGTATTTAGTTATTATTTTAATAAAAAAAAAATGTAAATGTACCTTTCCTATCTTTAATAAATCAATAATTAATTAAATATTTATGTTAGTTAATAATTAAGACATATTACATAACATCAACGGTGTCTTCTTCACTATATTGTTCTTTTTCCTAGGCACAAATTTTCACCATTATTACTTCCTTTTCCGGTACATCACGTGTTTTTTAAAAGTTTTTATGAAATAAATGAAAACGTTCTTTTTTTAAAAAAAATAAAAAATAAAAATCAGTTCCACCATACAAACAAAATAAAATTAGAATAGTTTATAGGATCCTTATTCTTTTCTTTAAAGAAAATTATTTTAAAGTTATTATTTTTTTAGTATTAGTCTATAATTTATAAAGTTCTTGTTTAATTATTTTAATTGATTTGATTTGGATATCCACGTAGATTTGCGCATTCCGTAACAGATATTCAGGTAAGATTACTTTTAAAGTCTTTTGTACGACCAGCGTTCAGACTTTAATAATACAATAATTTTTACTTATAAGTGTTTCTTTACTTATTAAATCTCCAATTTATTTGCCTTTTAAAATTGTCAGAATTTAGTCTTTTAAACCATAAAGACTTAACAAGGCAAATATTTTTATAATCATTATTATTTACCATCTTTACTAAGTTATATACTTAAATTTATAACTTACAAATACTTTCTTCATAAAGAAGTATTTTTCATACTTTTAAATATTTGTTTTATAAAAATTAATTACGATCAGCTTTTAAATTTATACAAGGTCCAACGTATTATTTTTATGCATCTAGAAACTCTCCTAGTTAATCCAGCGTTTGTTAAATTTTCAGTATAAAGTCTCCAACACATTTTATGCTTATATGATGTCCTCATGATTATTTGATAGTAAATTGAGCTTCAATAAGGAAACGATCAATAGGGAACTACAATAAATTAACACTGCATATTTATCGGTAACTTTTATAAATTATTTTAAAAAAACTACTCTCTTATAATTTTAAAACGATTTTGAGAGCGTCTATAATCACTTAGCTATTTTTAATTGCACCTTTTACTTTAAGAATTTCAATCACAAGTCCCCTCCAAACAATTGAACCTTGGTTTTATACCGGAAGAAAACTCCCACTTGATTGGTGAATTAAACAATCGACTTGCTAGCTTATTTACATATTTCACCAACAAGACAGAATTAAAAATAAATAATGACTTTTTTAATATTTATTATTTATCACATTATTAAATTTTTAAATTAATCTTTGTCATTTATTTAAATCTATTAAACATTTTTTTAAAATATACTTTCTTACTTAACTTTTATAAGATTATTTTTATAAACAAATTAAGTCTATTTTTATTCGTTATGTTTTTAAGCAGTATTTTAAAAATCAGATTTAATATTTCACATTAATTATCTTTATTTTTATTTCATGATAGCCAAAATAATATTTATAAATTTTATAACAGAATTTTTTTACAATAGCTTTGCAACTTTACTACAAAACTCCCAAGCATGTGTGTACGTGTTTAATTAACATCTGTTTTTTTTTTACAACAGAGCTACAGACGCTTGTAATAATCTAAAAATAAACTAACAATTCATTTTTTAAAAATAAATATTTTTTAAAATAAATAATATCTTCTAACAACTTTTAAAATAATACTTTGATATTATTAAAATCAAATATTAATCTTTTATTATGTACTACTAATAATTAAAATATTTATATTCATTTATTAAATTTTAATCTTTATCAACAATAAATATAGGCATTTAATTTTAACTTGTTTTTCAAAACTTTAACTTTAAACATTTATTTATTAAATTTATTTATGCAGTATTGTTTATGACCAGTTTTCCCAACCATATACTATTATCATTCCCATTGAAATGTCTCTCTCAAACATCAGCACAATTTTTACATATCAAATACTCATGAATTACTTTAATTACACTTTTTAAAAGATTGTTATAAACAAAATTAAAATCATATAGTTAAATATATCTTAAATTTAAAATTTTTTAAATAGATTGATACATCAATTTATGGAGACCCATACAAAAGGGCACAATATGTATGCATCTGGGGTTAACAAAGCAGTTTGTAATCGTAAAATTCCATTTTTTTTCTCTCTGGTATTGAGAATATTCTCATTAGTGAGTGGCTGCTACTAAAGACAATAAATGATGAGACTTCACACATAAGATCAATGCAAATGCATTAAACCATTATATACATGTAATAAGTAGCTATTCTCTCCGTCTCTTTTTTTAAAACAATTTTAATTTAGTTCTTTTTAAATTCAAAAAATAGCTATAAAATGCCTCTTTTGATAAAATAAAAATCTCTACGTTGTGTGGTTAAATCAAGATAGATATAAAATCAATATTTAGAAAAATATATTTTGTTTTTAAAAATTAGATTTTTCCTGTGTACTTTTCATAATGTTGTATTTAAATCTCCTAGCGATTTCAATTGTTTATCAATCTTCATCAGTTAAAAAAATTATACCATTTTTTTACATAAAATATACGATAACTTCATCTATACAGATGTACATCTACATATAGATATATTTCCTTTCATTGTATATAAAATTAAAAAAATTATAATAGTAATATATATGTGCAAACATATATAAATCAATATATACACACATATAAGCATGATGTTATAACTTATATTAAATTATTTATTAGTTTAATATATATTAGTACAAATTTGTTTTATCTTTTATAATTTAAAAATAATTACATACTTTTAAAAATTACTTAATAATTTCCTTCCAATTTTCAAACTAGCTATTTTGTTTTAAAAATTTTTATTTTAAACTTTCTCTATACCTTTCTTTTTATAAATAATAATCAAGTTTATTTGCTTAGTAGAATCAGATCAACAATATACAGCTGAAGTTCAAAAATACTTCGCTTCTTGAATGGACTATTAAAGTGGAAGACAACAATCATGGAATCGATTTTCTGGACATGTTTATCCAGGAAAATAGAAATAAGCTCGACTATAAAAGGAACTAAAAGCTATACAAATAAGGGGAATCATTCATCCTATGTCAAAACTTCCAATAAAACACAAATTGGCTGGCTTTAAATGTTTCTTAAATAGAAACAAAAATCTATGCAAGTATGAGATAGAAAGAACAACATCAATGCATACCTTAGTGATCTAATAGGGTCTGGTTATAATTATAACATGCTTATTAAACCAGTTGGAAAATTTTATACCCATATAAATAAAGTTTAAAACATTAATAATATGCCTAAAGGGTGGATAAGCTTTTCTTACATCCCTCATATTGCAAATAACCTTAAGAACATATGCGCTACCATGTACAAGTTAAGCTTTAGATCACCTCTTCATAATTTGTTGAATAATACTAAAGATACGATAGTGGAGCATGCTCCTCAGGTGGTCTTTAAAACTGCATGCACTAACTCTTCCTACAACTCTGGGTATTATGGTAAATGTTGTGCAAATAGATACATGAGAATTACCCAAAATGCTTATTGGCATAATAGAATTCAACAAATTAATGAATACAGATCGATCTTTCTTGATCATAAATGAGTCATAATTCACATGCTTCCGCCAGCCAATGTTATAACAATTTATTCTGAAAAAAACAATGGGGGGGGGGGGGAATACAAAGAAACATGGGGAATTGCAAAGGATCTACATTCCATCAACAATAAGGATTCATGTGCTTTGTAGTTCAAAAAATGGAATATCTAATTGCCTTATTTGCATATCATACTCCATTTACATCACATCAAATATATAAATATACCTGTATTGCAAAACTTTACTTAGCACTATGATTATGGCAGTTTTGCCGAAAGCTAGCGCAGTGCATTTAATTAGTTTATGTTTATTATATCTTTTCATCAGAATTCTAAGTCAATGAGTACATAAGAATTTAATAAACTTAACAATAATTTTTATTGTAAATTTTATTCTTTTTATCTATTTTATAATCTACCCCAAAATATATAAATTTCTTCTCTTAATTAAATTATATCTATTATTAACTATTACTCATTTTATTCCATAATCATTATTGACTTTTGGTACTTAATTACCTTTCTGTTTTATTTTTTATTTAACATTATTTTTAATTATATTTTTTGTAATTAAATACAAGTATAGTATATATACTTAAGCTAGATATTATTAGAGGGAATTTAAACAGACTTTCACCCTCCCTTCAGTCATCCATTCCATATTATATAAGCAATATAAAGTCTGGATTCAAATCCCATCTAATTACATCTAGCTTAAGTATATATACTATACTTGTAATTAAATATTACAGATTCAGCCTACATTCTGCCCATCCCTCTTCTGTATATATAAATGGTTTTAAGGTCCAACAGACGCGAAGTCAGAATGAATTATGTTCAACATAAGTATGAAAACAAAATTGGAAAACAAGGGCTTTGAACATGCCATCATCTGATTTTCAATGACATGGATGGCTGAAGAGTTGGAGAGTGGACAAGTTTGAAACCAGTTTGAAGATTTGCTATGTTAATATAAACCGAACACTAATTCTATACGTATGTGCAAGAGATGATGATCTGGACTAATTGATGAATGCTGGTTTAATATGAAATATGTATACTGGAGATCATTTATCTTTTTCACATGTATGTGGCCATGTGTATCAGTTGTATAAGATGGAGTGAATGATTGAAGAGAGCTTGAAAGTCTGGGTTCAAATCCTCTCTAATTATATTTTTAAATCTCAATAATATATACCCTTTTCATACAATTTTGCAATTCTTCCAAACTTGTACTCTTTAAGTTAATATGAAATGGTAAAAGAAACTAATAAGAGTCTTAAAAGCATTAAACCAGCTTTCGGCAGATTACTGCCAGAATCATAGTGCTGAATAGAACTGCGCAGTTAAAAATATGCATATAGTGATGAAGACCAATATGTAAATCAGACCCAAGTATGTAAATCAGATATTCCATTTTTTTGATAATGGAACACATGAATCTTTTTTATTGATAGAATGAGGATTCCTTACAATAGCCCAAGTCTCTTTATATTTCTTTTCCTATCATCCCTCTCGGCATGTATTGTTATTACATTGGAAAAAAGGTACCTCCTAATCAGTTAATAATCAAAAAAGACTGATTTACATATTGGTTTTTGCCACTATATATATGCATATTTGAAATGGCGCAGTTCTATTCAGCACTATGATTCTGCCAGTAATCTGAAAAGCTGGTTTAGTGATTTTAAGACTTTCTTATTAGTTTATTTTATTTTCATATTAATTATATTTTTAATAAATTTATTTTGTATTTTTATAATTTACTTACAGCCTTTAAGGAAGTAAATCAATACAAAAAGCATTCTATAAGAAATCTGTTAATAGGCATACTATGTTTATAAAAGCCATAAATAATATAATCTATAAATTAAATAAATGTATTTATTCTTGAATATAGGTCTTGTTTGCAAACTTTTATTATTATAATATAATTAATGACATAAAATTAATGGTTGCTTTTGGATGCATGCATTTTATAAAACATATATTTTCCATTTAAAGACAAAAACAATGATCATTTTGATGTTTTAGTCTGATTTAACAAATGAGGTGTCTCGGATTTCATCCCAAAAATAAAATAAAGAAGTCTCACTACATTAAAAGTACTGCAATTATCTCGATCTTAAAAAACATTTAAGAAGTCAGTTAGTTCTTTGTTTTGAAATTAATCAAATATTTATTAATTTATTGTTCTATATTACATTTTCTATATTTACTTCATTAAAAATGTTTTGCTCTTTTTTCTACAAAGAAGTATATACAGTTTACTTATTATTTTGCATTTTCTCTTTTTAGATATACATTACTCTTTCAGGGATTCTTTGTAGCACTATCCAGTTAAAAGTTTGTCTAAATTCTGATAGAATATGTACTATAACAGTAAGTATATATTTTTATAATAAATTTATTATCAAATCAACTTTTTGCATATACTTAAAGGGGCTTTAAATAGGCTAATAAAGGGAAAAGGCTTCTACAACAGTGAAAAAAGAGGCATTGCTCATTAGGTGTGCTATCTGCAGAATTATAAATTTGAGCACCAATATTGGATGATTATTTAAATTGTTCATGGGTCATTTACCTAAAAAAAGTTAAGTATGATTAAAACTTTATCAGGTCTGAATTTGAATCCAGATTAAAAGGCATGTACTACTATTGCATGATTATTAACTAATATGCCTTTAATGATCTGAAATAAATGCATCAAGTAGCAAAGTTGATCAGTCAGAATAAAGGTTACATTTATCACCATTATTTTTTTCTGCACTCTTTTCTAATGGCATATTGAAAATAATTCCATAGAAGCTATTCTAATGACATGAAATCTACAATATTATATCTGCAAGCAAAAAAGAAATATACAATAAAATGAATGTTGCTAAGATATATTTCTCCATGGAAATGGGCTTATCTTATCACCTATGTATTTTTAAAAACATTTCAATGTTAAACCATTGCTTTTATGAGTCTAATAACATAATGAATTCTGCAATATAATTTTTTTTATGTACAAATAAATGCTATCTTCATCAAAAGAAATAATTAAATAATTTCTGCAATCAATTTTGTAAAAGATTCATTTTTAGAATAATGAAATGAATATAAAAATTATAAAATTTGCATACATTAAAACTTAAATATATAATTTTAAAGTATATTTACAAATTAAAGAAGTGAATATAGTAATGAAGCTCAAATCATACAGAAAGCATTATGATATTTGAATAAAAACAAATTGCTAACATATTTCTAGAACAGTATAAAGAATACATGCAATAAATAGAACTAACAACTAGTAATAATATGAATATATATATATTACAAAAAAAAAATAAGAATAATAGCAAAGAGAAAGAATCCCAGTAATATGACATCATTAACTCAGTCTCTGTAAAGCAAGAAATACTAAATAAAGCTAGGTTGGTCTAAACTATGGCTGTCACTGCAATTCATGAGTTTATAAAAAAAAAATGACCAAAATAAATTCACTCCATCAAACAAAGTTTATCAGACCAATCAGTTTATAAAATAAAATTGCCAGAAATCACAATTCAATAAAATTTCTTATATTAATAGATTTTCTTTCATCAATTTTTTTTTTTAAAAACTACTTATTTCTGTAATTTTCACTACATCACACTCATGCATGGTAAAGATTGGTTTCTATCCACTTTTCAACACCTTATAAAGAGATGTAATCATAATCATATGACCAAAAACATGTGGGACAGAAAACAGTACCTACCTTGCACAAGTGTAGAGAAAATTATACTACAGAAACATTCATTACTGGATATAATGTATAGTCTAGTGAATAATTAATAAAAATTAATAGACTGAGACAGTTGTGTCTCATGGCATACAAACACACAGTAATATGAGTGCACATATATATATAGTTGAAAGGAAAAGTAGAAATAAACAAATAATTTTTGCAGACATTTTCTATTATACTGGAATAACAATTAAGGATTAAATAATTTGAATTTAAATTTTTTTAATTATAAATTAAACATTTAAAAAGGTCTAATTAATATTTTATTAATTCTGATTTTGAAATTAAAAGCATGTTTTTGTATTAAAATAGATATATTGATAGTTATAAAACTCCATTTATCTATTTTCATTAAAGAAATTTTTTTAATTACAGCTTATGTAACATATTGTGACAAAGATCCTACAAAATTAATAAAAAATAGTTATGCATCACATGACACCACTTTTTTAATCTTGTAAAATATAAACAAAGAGACTTGCTAATTGCTCAACAAGCTTTGAGATAAATGTTTAGCAAGAGAAAGCATTTTAAATATCTCTATCAGAAACCACGCCCAATCCCCTGACCAATGATTTCATGCTTTGGCACTTCTCAGAGGCGCTAGGATAGTTTCAGACATTAGATCTAATTTTTAGATCTAGTGTCTGAACTACCTAGTACCTCTCTGAGGAATACCAAGGCATGAAACCATTGGTCAGGGGATCGGATGTGGTTTCCAAGATATTTTAAATGCTTTCTCTTGCTAAGCATTTATCACAAAGCTTGTTGAGTAATTATCAAAGCTCTTTGTTTATCCTACAAAGTTGTTTTTCAAAAGTTTAAAGTAAATTGAAGTCGTTAATTTTTTTTTCAATCAAGATAGAGAAAACTTATTTTTAATTATTGTATTTTTAAATTCCAGCATAACTATAAAAGGAGTGAAAAAAGATTAGGTTTTTTTTTTTATATTGTGATAGCATGATGGTTATATAAGTCCAACTGCCACTACTTGTTCACTACAGTTGAGTTTGGATTCACATGAAAGTAAAGGGTCTGCTTTTCTGTTTTCCATTAGCCTATATAAATTGTGTACTAGATATGTCTGAAGTCTATTAATTCTAGACTAAACTAAGCAGTTACCAGATTATATCTTTCCTGAAGATGACAAGCAAGTCTACTGTTTAGAAGGGACCAGCTTAAAGAATCCATCATCTTACTGAAGAATTAGTTTATACATATACTGGTTTATCTATTTACAGAACGGCACACATAAAGGTATTGCATCATATATATATAAAGTACAGCTGATGAGTTATTTTAAATAATTTCTGTAGTGAAAATGAGTTGTAATTTTTTTAAATTATAAATTTTTTAAGAGTAAATAACTTTATTCAACAAAAAGTAAGATGTATTTCTGGTATATTTTATTAACAAAGAAATCCCCCCCCCCCCCAAAAAAAAATTATTTAAATCTTTCTGGATTATGGAACAAAAAAAGGACTTGCTGGAGTATTTTTTTTTGAGATATTTATAATTAATCAGGAGTAACCTGAAAAAAAAAAAAAACTTTGATGGACTGTCAACAAAGTAAATATTTTTTAAAGAAAACTTTTACTTACCATAAAAAAATAAGAGGCTAATAGCTTTAATTCATCATTTATTTATTTTTATATATATGCATGCATCATTAAAATGTGATAGCTTATTTTTTGTATTATATGACAATTCCCATGTTATGTCACATCTGTGTGCATATATAGATGCATGTCAGATAGACACGTTAAAATTAATTTTTTATTATATGACAATTCCCATATGTAACTGCACGTGTGCTTATATAGATGTATGTCAGATAGACATGTTAAAATTAATCATATTTTTTATTATTATATGACAATTCAAATGTGAAAATGTTTAATAAGTTTATTTTGACAAATTAAAATGATATAAACATCAATGTATGCACACATTTCCATGTGCACACACACACGTTAAATCAGTCATTAATTATGTATTATCAAAAATGAATTCCATTTATAGGTTTATGATAAGTCAAATATGTTCATATTATTATACTGCATGTCTGTGTGTTTATACATGTTATATATTGACATATTTGTAAGTCACAATGTGATAGCTTATTTTTTTATTATGACATTTCAAATATGTTCATAAATTATTATACTGCATGTCTGTGTGCCAATGCTTTATGTAGTAATACATTTGTAAATCATAATGTGATTCCTTTTTAAATTGATCAAAATCAGGATTAATTTAGATGTATAGCCATATTCAGCAGACTTTAATTGCATTTTAATGGTTATTAATAAATTGATATTTCATTGTTAAAATTATTCCAGAGAACTTACTCAATCCTAAATAGTTTTAGAATATTGTTAGGATTATATCTATTGTTCATAGTAAGTTAGAGCTTTTGTTCCTGAGCTAGATTAACGCACAATGATCTGTTATATAAAATAGTTTATATTCAGTGTTTATGGATATCTAGTTGACAAAGGGGATATCCTTTAATGTCCATGCACTACATTATATTTAGTTTAGTATTTATTAGAAATTAAGTTCACACTAAGGAGCCAGAGCATTGATGATGTTGGCATGTTTTATCCCAGCATTATTTTTGTTATATATTCTAATGAATTAGCATTCAAGTTTGTGCACCCATCTGCTCCAAGCTGGAAAGGGCTAAATAATTAGCTTGGTTTATAGTAGATCCATTTCAAATCCAGACACAAGATTGACTGTTGATTTTGATTATTTATGATGATGAATGATTATTACTATTGTGTGATGCTGATGAACTTATGGTAACTTAGTTATAGTTAGTTGTGTTGATCTCTCATGCTCATCAGGTTCATAATTTTTCATTCATTTATTGTATTTAATTTTAAATTTAGACTTGGGATTGATGCTGAGTACCATAATTCCAGTTCACCCCCCGAGTCCGTAATGTTACAACACATTATTGTTTTATGGTTTTTATTTCAATATATTTATAAAAGAATGGTTGTTACTTTAATAGAAAACAAAATTATTATAAAACTGAACAAAAAAAAAGCAAAAACTGGTAAACAACCCAAGTAAAATACAAAATATTAACAATTATATTTTATACAACAATACTTTAACTTAATGAATAATGAACTAAAAACTAAAAAATAATTTTTTACTTAAATGCAACTTAAAATAAAAGCATAAGGCATCCGTAAATTAATTCAAACACTTTTTAAAACTACTTATTGAATTAATTAACTTAAGAATGCCCCCACACTTTTATTTCAAGTGACATATACGAGACAGTACCCAAAAATAATCGGAATCGTTGTTAGCCATATCTATTGTAGTATATGGTTCTGCTTCCAAATCTCTTGTGGATATCCTTCTGCATAAATCTTTCAAGTAACATCATATGAAATTGTGGTCACATGTAACTTTTTTTATATAAAGTGTTTTGCATATTTATTAATTTTCATAATAGCTCAAAGGTTGGAACAATGTGAAATTCTGTTGTTTTTTAAGAGAAAATGGCAGGGAAAACAGTTGTAATGCTTGAAAAAGATTACAAGCAAGTTGTTCCGGAAAAGCACAAGTTTACGTGTGGTTTAATATGTGTTAAATTTATCATATCCCCAAAAAGCATGATGAGTAAAGTCAAATGTCAAGACAATGTTGATTTTTTTTGGGGTGGGGGGGGAATGCAAACAGTCATTGTTCAGAGTTCATTCATAATGATCAAGCATGAAAATCTACAATTTCTGCAACTTTTGCGTATTGGGGTAAAACTTATATCTTATTTTGTAGCAAAGTGAAGAGTGTGTGTTTCATCATGATTGCGTGGCCAATAAATAAAGCTTGAGAGTTAATTAAATTTAGCATGATATCCATTAACAACATATGCTTGATCTCACTCTGGGCACCTTTTTAATGTCTTGAAATAAAAAATGTCTTTTTTTTTTTTGCGAACTTGGATGTAAAGAAAAATGCCGATGACGTTAAAACGACATCACTTTGCAAGTGTTTCTGTATTATTTTGAAAAGTGAAAAACATGATTAGGCTGGCACATTCCATTAAATAGACTTTACTTTAAAAGAGATTAAATTTGAAACACCTAAAAATAAATATACAATTTTTTATTACAAAATTCCGGTTATTTTGCCCCCCCCCCTCATAACCAAAATCACGTTTGAAGGAAAAAAATTTTTTTGATTTTCAGTGCATTATTCATTAAATTAAATGAGTGTATTTTTGTAAGCTATTTTATATATACTATATTATTTTTACATTTTAGTATTATTTATATGACCAAGACATTTTGTTTATAATTTCAGTTTCTTTTTGCACCACTGGTTTGTATGAAGAATTCATGTAAGATTCTTTTAATAGTCTGAAGTGTTATGATAAATATTGAGCTCTTTAATCAGCTTTACAATTTTGAATTTTTCTGCTGAAAGTTTTAGCAAGCTTCATTCCTCACCTCTACATTAAACATTTCAGCAGCTTTGGATACTTATATTTCAAGTTATCAGTACTTTGATCTCTTACATTTAAACAAAACCAAGGATTTTTTTACAAGTTTAGAATACTGATGTGACTTTTTATAACTATAATCAAATATAAAAACTGAGAATCTCTGTAAATATCATGCTTGAAATAAAATACTGCAGTTAAAAATAGCTTGTGTTAATGAAGACAATCATTTTAATAAGCAAGTTTCAGTTAAATAATCATGAGAAATTAAGATTTCATACTTCATTTCTTTTTTCTATTTTAATTAACCCTTAAATCCATTTTCATGAATTAGTCGTGAAATTCAATAATACTGCACTTTTAAAAAATATACCATCCTGTTGCATACAACTGAAAACTTATTGAACAGTGGGTTTTTTAATTTGGTATTGCAATCATCATTACATAATGAGTACAAAATTTAAAGAAAATCACTGCAATGAAATTTAAAAATCAATTACAAGATTTTTTCCTAGTAAACAAACTGGATTTTGTAAGTTAAATAAAAGCGTTTAATAAATTATATATTTCTTGCAGTTTTAATAATGTTTTTTATTACCAAAATATTTCTGACAACTTTGACAATCCAAAAGTTTTTAATACACAGGATAATCTTATATTATATATATATGGATACATTTTGTTTTTATCTTGTGACTCAATATAGCTGAACATACTTATACATAGAACTTACATCTTTATACATTTATATATATGCTTATAATTTTATTCAACAAGTTGCAATGCAAAACTAATTTACATATATTTTTAAAATACTTTGTAATTTTTACAATTTAATCTTTTAAATATACAAAATTTATAAATTAATAATTAGAATAAAACTTTTAAAGTAATTTTGAATATGACTATTTCAATTAATGCTATTCATTTTCTACACTAATATTTGATATTTACAAATAATTATATTCACCCACTTCTTTTCCTTCAAGTAATAACTATTAATTTTTCTGTCTTATTATATTCTTTATTAGATATGTTTAAAAACAATTTTAAGATATACTTAAAACCATTCCACCACAAAGTTTTGAAACATGAATGAAGTCATCTAACAAAGTTATATTTAGAAAATTTGATACTTGTAAATCAAATAGTAATAACTAAAAAATTAATTTTAAATTTTAATTTATATCTAAATATAATTTGGTATTCTAATTATGTACATATTATATTTTATAATGAACTCTCAATATATAAATATATCTAAACTATTTTAAAGATTAAATGTAACTTTATTAATTGTCCATTAATCATTCATTTTACATTTTCATAAATAGAACTCTTTATTTTGCTTTAAGGGATCATGTCAATGTTACATCATCCTGTATCTTGCATATTAGGTTTTTTTTTACATATTTGATTCTCCTGTGAAATTACAATTACCTTTGTTTTTAGTTTCATTTAGGTATCTATTGTTTTTTTTTATTTACTCTTGCATGTTTAATTTGTTTACATTACTTTTAATAATCAATAAATTTTACTAGCACATTATCAGATTGTAATTTTATTTAGAAGGTAATAATACCTTCTCAGTTGCGCTGTACTATAATTAAATCAGTGATGATAAATGTGAGGATACTCTCCTTCTAAACACAAGATAGACTATGAGAAAATATGAACGAGTATTCTCTCATTTAACATCACTGATTTAGTTATAATATGAGAAGGGATTATTGCCTTCTAAATAAAATTATATTATTTTTATAAATTCATAATTTTTTTGGTTGCTACTTTTTTTATTTTTTTTAAAAATTAATATTTTAATTTTCTTCTATTTTTTTTCATGTTTTTAATTAAATATTTTCTAATTTTGAATTGTTATTTTTCAACTTTTTCTTTATGTAACTTTTTATTTGAACAATAATTTATTATTTATATTTTTGTTTTAAGTATTTAATTTTTATTTTATATCTGTATTCATATTCCATTTTTAATACCATTAATTTTTTTGATGTTTCCCCGAATGGACTGAAAAAGGGTGGCTGCAGATCAACAGGGAACAGCCACAATGAAGCAATCGCTGATTTCACGGCATACTCTGCCGAAGATCCACTGCTGTGGAAGAACCCTACCTTGGTGGTTCTTTCGGCGGCTAAACAAGATCTCATCAACTTCAACAATTGAGCCCAGACCGCCAATTTGACGGCACAGCCGAGACATTAAGCACTTGCAACAGAGCTTGCGGAGTCCATTGATCCAGTGCACAAGGGAGCCTGGAGACAGGTTCAAATCAGAGACAGCCCTTGATATTGTCAACTCCTTATGGCTCCAATAGTACAGGAGACGTACTATCTTCACGAAATCAAGCCGTGATCTCTCTAGCCATGTCCCTTGGCGAATCGAACACCGACGTCCGCAGGAACCGACCTTGCATTTGAAGTGGTAGCTTCCACAATATAATATCATCTCTTCTCCACATGAACACTTCTTCATAAATGCTACTACTCCATAATCCTGTAAAAATGTGATGGCATCAGTTTCGGTGCAAGGCAAATCCCAAACTTTGATATTCGGAAACTTTATTTCAGAAATCTCGCAGTTGTTCTCACAAAAACGAGACTTGGAGCATGATCTGATAGAAATCGTGCTTGCACCTATACTTGCCGAATTTTTTGAGCAGGAAATCTGGGCTGCGGAAGCATGAGACTATGCTGATAATTGTTAATAGACATTCATAAAACATGGGAGATAGAAGGGGAGAATATCTTAATGAATAAGGGAGAATATCTTAATGAATATTAAAATAGTTTTGACATTCGGAATTCCAGCCACCATCACACAATACTGTACCCAAAAGTGAAATTTGATCGTACATCCAAAAAATGTGTAACACAAATCTGAGCTGTAAGTTGACACGATAGCTTCTGCGCCAGATTAAACGTCATGTTTCTGTGCATTAGTATAGAAATAGACTACAGCCACCACACAATGGGTTATTTCTACGCTTACGCATCAGAAATAGAACGTTCGATAGCGGAGGCCGCCTAAACGGCATATTTCTGTCCGCTAGCATAGAAATAACGCCCTCTGACGGTTTCAACATGCTATTATAAAACTACCAATTTTTTTCTATATTGCAATGAATCCTCCTTGGGTGTAGCCAATATCAATCATCAGAGGATGCCATTAGATTTACAATGTAGAATTTCTAGATTTTGTAAACAAATAGCATAGCTAAGATCAGTCAGTATTCATATGACAATTCACACACATAAAAAATTTAAAGTTTACTAAGGAGGAAAAATATATCAATAATCACCTCAACATTTACTCACATCTTTACAATAAGTACCATAGATTTAAAAGAATCTTGAGACTCATGAATTTTCTTATATGGTAAATTGATATTTTATTATTTTGTATATACTCGCATAAAATTGTGATCTATATAATGATGAATAATAAAACAATTTTGGGCCATATAGATACTAAATATTTTATTACAAGCCAATAATCAATATAACCAGAATTTAATATGAAATTTATCTTGGAAGTTATGTTTTATAAATGAAATCATAGAATAAATAGTAGTATATCAATAGGTAATAAATCTAGAGAAAAACTTACTATCATAAATCTAGAGAAAAACTTACTATCATAATCATCATTTTCAACCATTATCAATCCACTGCAGAATGAATGTCTCTCTAAGTTCAATCCGTCTTTAGTCTCTAGCCTCTCTTTTCCACATAACCCCAGCACACTTCCTTATTTCATCCATCCATCTCACATATGGTTTATTTCTAGGTCTTTTACAATCTCTTGGAATCCAGTTTAAGATTTCAACTGTCCACCTATTATCATCTCTTCTAGCAATATGTCAAGCTCAACTCTATTTCAGCCTCTTAATTTTTTAAATTATCTCAGTAATACCTGTCTGTTTGTTTACCCATGTATTATGCACGTTATACCCTCATGTGTATTCCTATATATTATTAAAGATGATATAATTAATATTAATGTCAATAGTACAATTACTTCAAGTAAAATCAGTTATACATGTCACGTGTGTGCACAAATATTATACAAAAATTTAATATTATAATAGGCAAACAGCAGATTCTAATCTTGCACATCTGCAATAATCCCCACATAGATATTACTGTTTCTTATCATTTCAATACATAATCAAGAACAATACTTGTAAGTCATTATCACATCCATAAATAATTAAGGCAGTACACTATCATTACATAAACTATAAAAATACTTCAAAATATTCATAATTAAGGCACATAAACTTATAACAAATAATGAAAATCATATATAATAGCCAATATAAATATATATTAACCATACATAAAAAGCCATTTTTTCAGCACATGGTTAAATGCTCTTTTCATTATTTCCATTTTTGATATTATCATTAAATACATTCTAAGTATGCTTTAAAATATGTAAGTAACATGTGCATCAACATATGTATATAATTGAAGCACACAAATCATTCCTTGCAGATAAATTTCATCAAATATTTCTATATTAAGATATAAATGACATATCATACAAAAAACAGAATCTGGTTTTCAAATTTTTAATTCATAAATTCAATCTTATTCTCAAGATAACATGATATACCAAATACAAACATTAGTTTGAATAGGTTACTAACAAATCCCTAATTTCCTTTTATATTCCTTGATCCTAACATAATATAAAAATTTAATAACTTCATTTTATTGGCTGTTTCAATTCCTATTTATATAATGATATATATTTATAATATCTTATCTGGGTGCATATTCTCATTAATTCTAAATTTAAAACTTTATAACCTAGATTATATTGAAAGGACAGATTAAATGTCATAAAATCATTATTAAAAAAAAGTCAATGATACTTGAAACAAACAACCTTTACAAGTTAAACTAGTTTACTTTTGTTAAACATTTTTCAATAAAAAATATAATTACATGTGAAGGTTAGTCTCCAATACTCATTCTTTGGTCTTAAAGCAAGACATGCGGCCGTAAAACCAGGATCTTGCCACTCAAGCTATGTGATGTGGAAAAATTCAGATCAAGATTATGCTAGGGCGTACCCTGTAAGCGATGCACTGGGGCCTCGTCTGACCCCATCAAGAAGCGGACAAGGTACCATATCATGAGCGTATACAGTTAAAGAAGATAGCTCAGAGGAGTAGAGGATAAGAAGTGAAAGGATAAAAGGTCACTAGGTCAGGCTGACTGTTGGTACTCTTAATGTTGGTACCATGACTGGGAAAAGCAGTGAGATTGTGGACATGATGATAAGAAGGAAGGTGGACATTGTGGCAGTTCAAGAAACAGGTGGAAAGGCCAAAAGGCAAGGAAATTGGGTAGTGGCTTCAAACTATTCTACTGTGGCAACGATTCTAGGAGAAATGGGGTTGGGAATTATATTGAGTCCAAATTTAAAACATAAGGTATTGGAAGTTACCCAGTATAATGATGATTATCTCAATGACAATCGATTTGAGGAGTTGTGTGATTACTGTGCTTAGTGCATATGCTTGTCAGGTTGTGATGAGGAAGAAATGGATAAGTTTTGGGATGGGATGGATGACATTTGGGGCTCAATTCAACAAACAGATAGAGTTTTCCTCTGTGGAGATTTGAATGGACATGTGGGCAGAGAGAACAGTGGGTTAGAGAGAATCCTGGGAAGTCAAGGAATTGGGGAAGGAAATAAAGGATAGAATAATTGATTTGCTGTTTCAATGGATATGGCACTATTGAACACCTTCAAGAAATCCCCAAATCAAAAGATCACTTACAAGAGTGGTGGAGAATCCCAAATTGACTACATAATGTATAGATGAACAGGCCTAAAAGAAATACAAGATTGCAAGGTTATTCCAGGAGAAGCTATAGGTCAACAGCAGACTTTTACTATGCAATACAAATCTCATGAGAATTAAACGGAGTCCTAGAAGAGGCAACATCAAGACCAAATGATTAAAACTTGGGGATGAAGCCTGCAGAAAGCAATTTATTGACAAATTGATGAAGGTTGAGGACAAAGAAGAAAAGGGAAAGATCTCTGGACAAGAGCAGCAAGACATCGGGAGTAATAAAAGAGAAATAAGAAGACTTTGTGGTGGAATACAGAGGTACAGGAAAAAAATTAAGAATAAAAAAATGGCCAAAAAAGAATGGGACAAAGACAGAGAGATGAACGGTAGGTGGAATACAGAGGTACAGGAAAAATTAATAAGAAAATGGCCAAAAAATGGAACAAAGACAGAGGTGAGCGGTATGGTCAAATATAATACAGCAAAGAAAGTTGTTGCCAAAGCCAAGTCTGATGCATACTCAGACATACGAAAGCTTAGAGAAAGGAGTTAATAAGATGTTGCGCATTGCAAAACAATGTGACAAGAATGGTAAAGATACATATCAAACAAATCGAATAAAAGACTCTAACAATAAGGTGTTGTGCAGCAAGAACGAAATCATAGCTAGATGGCAGCAATATTATGGGCACCTACTAAATGAAGAAAACCCATGGATTGACAAGGGATTGGGAACTCCAAATTTGGGCCCAGTCTTAGAGATCAGTAGGGAAGAAGTCAGACAAGCAGTTAGAATGAAGTGTGGAAAATCAGTGGGACCAGATAACATTCCAGTGGAAGTGTGGAAGGTATTGGAAGAAGAGGGTATCACCTTTCTGACCAAACTTTTTAACAATATCTTGGTCACAGAGAATATGCCAAATGAATGGAGAAGCATTTTGCTTCCAATCTATAAGAACAAAGGAGATATTCTAGACTGTGGTAATTACCGAGAAATAAAGATGATAATCCACACAATGAAAATATGGGAGAGAATAATAGAAAATCGGCTATGACAGGAAATAGACATCAGCAAGGAACAGTTTGGCTTCATGCCAGGTAGAGGAACCACAGATGCAATCTTTGCACTATGGCAACTTATTGAAAGACACAGAGAAGTCAACCAGGGTATTGTTCTAATATTCATTGACTTGGAAAAAAGCATTTGACAGAGTTGGAAAAAAGCATTTGACAGAGTGCCTAGAGATGAACTTTGGAGATGCCTCAGGGAAAAGTTGGTCCTAGAAAAATACGTCCGCCTGATCCAAGATATGTATCGAGGATCTCAAACCAGTGTGAGATGCAGTGCAGGAGAAACAGACTCATTTAAAGTGGGTGTGCATCAGGAATCAGCTGAGTCCCCTATTTAATATCGTCATCGATGTTCTAACAGAAGATATCCGCATAGAAGCACCCTGGAACATGATGTATGCCAATGATGTTGTGATTGCAGTCAAAGGTATCAAAGAAGCTCAGGATAAAATAGAAGAATGGAGAAAAGCACTGGAGAAAGGAATGAGAATTAGCAGAAATAAAACTGAAGTGCTCTGTTGTGGAAGTGGTAGAGGGAGCATTATGTTAAAAGGAAAAAAGTTACCCGAGGCCAAAAAATTTAGATATCTCAGCATCTGGATGAATAAGGATGGATCACTGGATGGAGAGGTTGTGGGGAGAACTCAAGCTGAATGGAATAATTGGAGATGAGTCTCTGGGATACTCTGCGATAGGAGAGTAGGAACAAGACTGAAAAGGAACATTTATAAAACTGTGGTGCATCCAGCACTAATATATGGGGTAGAAACATGGCCAACTACTAAGAAAATAGAAGATAAACAATATATAACGGAAATGAAAATGCTTAGGTTTGCCTAGAAAGGACAAGGTGAGAAATGATGTAATACGAAAAAATATGAAGGTGAGGAAAATCAGTGATAAAATGAAAGAATCAAGGCTGAGGTGGTTTGGACATGTTAAGAGAAAAGAAGAAAATTACATTGAAAGGAAAATTATGGAGATGGAACCATCGGAGAAATGGTCCAGGGGCAGACCCAAGACCAGATGTCCAAGTGATGAAGGACCTGCAAGATGTCACTCAAGGAGGAAATGGCTTCAGACCGAGCAATCTGGAGACAAATGATTCACACTAGCGACCCCACTTGAAGTGAGATTAATCAAGTTGAAGTGAGATTAATCAAGTTGTGGAAGAAGAAATGATTTTGCACATAAATAATTATTAATTCAATTAGTAAAGAACAAAAAAAAAAACCATTAAGTCTTGAGGCATATTGAAACAGCTTGTACAATCTAACTGTTTCACCTACTATATTCTATAATAGTATTCTTTCATATATAAACACCACCAAACTCTCGTATATAATAATACTATAAAAACCCGCCTAAATTTAAACCTAAATAAATCTAATTGTGTGTGTGTGCGTATATATTTATATGTGTGAAGAAATATTCATTTATATAGACATAGATCTCTAAAATAGGCACATATATATTATTAATAATTATTAAATGAAAAACGAGTTGTATGTGTAACTTTAGACTACATATATGCTAGAAAATAAATGTTAATAGGATGTAAAACATAGAGATTTCTCTATTTTTAAATATTTATTGTTATTTATATTCAAAATTTCACAATTCTGCATATATTAGTAAATTAAAACGGTCGAGTTACATATATAACAAAATGTTTTTCATAAATCTTAGATTTGTTTTTCTAGCCAAAGTGATGCCAGAAGAGTTAATCTTTCCCGGTATAAGATTGACTAAATTATATTTAGAATTAAAATTAAAAAATTGCATAAGTTACTGCGTGTCAGTGGGTTTTTTTTGGACCTAATTAAAAGTTGACACAGCAGGCTCCCGCGATTCCTGGTAATTAGCGTATAAACTAAGAAAACACATCTAGGAAAATAATATAATGACGGAGAGAGGGGGTGTATTGCTATATAAGCAGTAGCAGCCATCTTTAAGAATAAATTCACTGACATCCAATTTGTAACTGTAATAAAGTATTGAAGAAAGTTAATAATTAGCATGTCGGGGTAATAGGCTCAAAATCTTGCCTTCTGCCCCGATGAAAAGCTACCTGAGACGGAGAAACATGAACTAACCACCGCAACAACTTAAAGAGGTCCCGCTATGGAAAAAGAACTTGGCAGCAGAAAGAAATGAGAAGAATGGTAAATACTCCTTCAATTCTAAAGCTTTCCACTAAACTAAACTCTAAAATACTAGCTTAAATCTTAATCTAATGGCCATAATAATAATGTAAACTAAACTTGTGTAAATTTTATTTTGTTTTATTTCAATCTTAAAAACTTACCTAAAACTTATTTTAAACCTTAAAATCTTGACTGATTTATAAAACCTATTTATTCTCATGATTCGTTAAATAATTCATTGACAGAGTGATTTATAATTTATTATTCCAAAATCTAAATTATTTGCATTGAAAACACATTTCATTTATTAACTTGATTTTATGTATTGGTTTACTTGTAGAAATTAATGATTGATTTAGTTACGTATTAATCTTATTCAAGGTAATTAAATACTATTCAATTTTAACTTGCTAAAATTTAGAATTTAAATGTTTTATATAAATTTAGTCACATATAATATACAATGATCTGTTTTAAAATAATAATTAAAGTTTAAGTTAATTTATATACCTTAAGTTAATGATAACATTTGCCATCATTAAACTTATAAACTTAGAATTATCGAAACTGAGTCAATCATATTTCAGCAAATGTCGCATAACCTTAATTTTAAACAAAACCAATTTCAGATTTCACTTGCATGAAATTTTATTGTATTTTAAATATTGCATTTCTTAACTAAATCTATGCCAAATATTATTATTTGAATTATGTTATATTGTTTATGCTATGTTTTCAAGACCGAGCTTTATTCGTAATTAAACCATTAGCGAGAATTAAATAAAGATTTTTATGCATATATATGTCATTTCACATATATATGTAATATGCGTAATAACGCACAAACTAAAAAGCTCTGCTTTGAAACGGATAAAATATCCTATTTGAAATATAATTACAAGCGTATAATTATTCTAAAATAGATTTGCTTTTAAATATATGAAGCTGGAAATCTGCCCTGCAGATTTGCGCTTCACCTAGTGCCAATTATATAGTCACTAGAATGGGTTTTGAACCCAAATTATATATATTTAATAGGCAATATATATATATATATAGTGAGATGTATGGATACACAAACATTTAGTTTGTTTGCCCATTTATCTCACACATGGGTATGTGCGTATGAAAAGTAATATTTGAAAGTTATGGAATTTTATAATTTTATTTCAATGGCTTTCTAACCAATTTATATTATATATAAAACAATTTATATTATATATATTTTGTAAATCTGCATGTAGTAATTTTATAAAAATAGAATGATCAATTAAGAGATTAAACCATGGTATTTTAAAGGTTTATTGCCTCTAATTAATGTTGAAATACAATTGCCATTGAGAGATAAACCACGGTATTCTTAGAAGTTTTATTGCTTCTAATTTATGCAGAAATACAAATGTCATTTGGAAGACAAACCCGCTCTAGCTGGGAAATTTTATTACTAGCGGTTTGTGAGTTGAGTGATATTTAATAGTTAAGCAATACAATTAGTTTTGTTTTAAAAATTCACGGAATTTTGTATCATTCTTAAAATATACACAAAGTCGTAGATGTCAGGTTCTTAATTATTTTATCTTATTGCTCTGATCTTTTCATTCCCGCAGCAGCTGATTCTTTAATGTATACTTGTATAAATAGCTAATATTTTATATTTTTTTTGGTCTAATTTTTGTTTCGTGTCCAGTCAAAGATATTTCATGCAAGTTTGCGTTGTGCAGCAAAATCATGCAGGGGTGAAAAGAAATCGTCCGCCTCCTGCCTCTGGGAGGCTTATCTAGCTCACTGTGCCCAGTTAGAAACATCTCAACCTAATATGTGAACTGTCCAGAAAATGTGTGCTTAAAAGACCCTTAAATCTCTACAAATGCTTGTTCCAAACCCAAGCTAGCCCGTGATCATGATCCACCGATTATCTACATCGGCGTATCATCAAGTCCAAGGTAATATCTATCTTGCCGCCAGCTATGAACTCTGAATTAATAATTCTCCTAATTCTAAACTACATTGTACATCATTCCTTCTTTACTTAATGTTAAAGTTATCATATAAATATTAATAATGTCTGCGATTTATTATATTTTGTTTTGATTATATTATACGCCTTTCCTTCCTTCTTAATTTTAAAGCTGTTACATAACTGTAAATGCTAATAATGTCTGTGCGATTTATTATAATGCTATATCAATTTTCTGTTTTAGTGCGGCAATTTAGAATTAATTGACTGTTTTTATTTTATTATTCCAATTTATTTTGATATGCCAAGAAAGTATACAATCCAGCGAGTGAACTTACCCCCCTCCCAACAATAGTTTTCTCCTATTAAAAACTAAGGAGACTTAAATTTCCTTTAAAGTTTGTTATAAACTCGCTTGGTTTTATACGAATTATTTTCAATAATGTTATTCTATAAATGACCAGAAGGTTTTGATATTTACATTAAATTATTACACCTAACTATAAAAATTTAGTCCTCATCTCATTATTAAAAGTTATCATTTTAACTAAGTACATCTCACCAGCAGTGAATTTAATATGTAATTTCTAATTTTATTTTAATAATTGTAACGTGAAAGGCTGTTATTTTATAAGTAATCACAGTTATCTGTGCAATGACTGCTGGTAGAAATGTGGATATATTTCTGAGGGGTGGGAGAGAGCAATTTATCCCTTTTGGTTTTAACTCTGACCCCTTTATGTGCGTTTATTGATCGTTAGTTAACTGCCTAGGATGATTTGCGTTTAAGCATTTCATTGCGCAGGAGAGCATCTTATAAGTCAGGTGTTTATTAATGTATTGTGGTTGTTAGTGACACGAACTATTTATATGTTTTGGGGCGTTATAAGTGTATCATTGCAATCGTTATATAAATTTTCCTGCTTTGTCATTATTTTGGGATCTTGGGAATGACCAATCCCACTATTCATCATCCCTCTAAAAGTAGCTGTATTTTCCTGCTTGGGATCTTCTCCAGGCACCCCCAGTGAATCAGTGTATGGGAAACATACGGATGAACCGTCCCAACACCCATTTGTGCCATTACTCTTCTGAGATATGACCTTGGCCATTGTGCAGGCATACTCCTTTAGCGCCAATATGACAAAGCCACTCAAGAGCGTCTTAAACGACCACCTCTCTAGATACGATTGTAAGTGATAACGTAATACCGCCTTACTATTATTATTATTATTAAGTTTTCTATTCACCTGCAATGCTCTTTATTAGTCGTAATTGCATGTCGTTCGCCATCCATTCGTTTAATTTTAAGTCAGATTATGCATTACAGCTTCTTTCAAGCTGAATAGTTTTGCTCCCACATCATCTGAGTAATCTCCAAAGTATCACACATCTTTCAAATCACACAACTCAAATTCTTATTCATATCTATATATAATGACCAATACAGCTTATTAGTATGAATATATATCTTAGATGAGGATTGAGTTCCAAGGTATTTGGTTACCTAATTGACCTATTGATTCTTGGCATATTAACCGCACCACAATATCTGAGCAACCGCACGAATGATCCATTGTTCTAGATATGTAATAATTGCA